>JASPKZ010010265.1:1200000-1680000 GCA_030220185.1 Diploptera punctata | reverse complement strand
ATAATAATTTTACCATCAAAAGCGTGGGGTGCTTTTTATGGTTTTTACGTTTTCTTCTTAGAGACTTTACTTTTACCAATATCTGTTTATTATCAAATATATTAATTTATAAAGAGCACCCCACGCTTTTGATGGTAAAATTATTTTTTTGTAGATAACTCTAGTTTTATTCTAGATGTGTTGGAGATTATTTTTTTTGTTGACTACTTTAATTTTATCCCAAGCGTGTTGGAAATTAAAATTATTTTTCATTTTTTAGATCGGTTTTCTGATAAAGCTTGTTGTTTTAGTTTTTTAAACTATTATTTATTAATAAACCGACTTGATCTGCAAAAAAATAAATTTTTAGCCGCGAATACAGGAACTGTGCCGCAATTTTTTAACCCGCGAATAAGGAGCTTTTACTGTACTTGATGGCTATTTTGTTAAAATTATATACTGGATATTATAATTCGTCCTCTGAGAGTGCCACTAATGCTACATCGTCTGCAAAATTAACGTATATATTTTCATTAATACAGAACGTAATTTTAAAAATATTTTTAAAGTACGGCAACATTTTTATTCAAATTATTGTAAAATATTTTTTCAATAAAATAGAGTTGTCACAAAGTTAACTGATGTTTGTTTGCCCCTGAAAGGTGTGTACAGCCCTAACCACAATGACTTTTTCAAATCAGTGTATTGTCACGCCCTTTGTGAGGACCGTTATGTCATTGCATCTGCCCTAAGTTTTCACCTGCTTCACTTTCACACTACAAACTGCCGCTCGTGTTGTAATTAACTGATGGGCTGATCCATGCACAAATAACACTACCGTATTAACATAATTTATGCTCAACACTTAGGCCGGTATTCAAGAACCAAGCTTTCTAGGCCATGCCATTTCCGGCTTCCGTAAGCTCAGGCTCTCATCTTTCAATTGTTCCCGGATTAAAAAAATAAATAAATATCTTGTTAGCACATGATGTTGAATAGAGGGAGCCAGGTTCTGCCATGACACACATAATTAACCACGGAAAGAATACCGGTTCTTTAATACCAGTCTTGTTTATTATAAATGAAAACATAAACAATAACTAATACATTACATAGCTGTAATTTATCGACCATTAAATATGTGGATATTCATTTTTTTTTCAAATTACTGTAGGTTCGATAAAAAAAAAGTAGAAAAAAGAAGGGACACTAAGAAAGATGGGTCACAAAAATTTTATAATCGTAATCGTGAAGTCCCTGGTTTAAACCCTTGGAATGATATTACAAAATTGGATTTAATTGAAAAGTATGGGTAGAATGGAATCATATCGATATTTCTATTTAACGTAGGGCCTAATTGTAGACTTTTTTATTCATTGAACTACTGACACTATTGCATGCTTCCAGAGATGCTTTGTGATGACAAATTCAGACCCGTCTATATATATATATATATATATATATATATATATAATTCGTGTAATGGATAACACGCTGAGGTACAGACTCAGAGTTCCGGGTTCGAATCCCGTCCAGTCATTTATTTTTCTTATCATACCATATATATATATATATATATATATATATAAGAAAAATAAATGCCTGGACGGGATTCGAACCCGGAACTCTGAGTCTGTACCTCAGCGTGTTATCCATTACACGAATTATATATATAGGCCTATATATATGTATCCCGTCCAGGCATTTATTTTTCTTATCTTACCATATATATATATATATATATATATGGTATGATGAGAAAAGTAAATGCCTGAACGGGATTCTAACCCGGATCTCCGAGTCTGTACCTCAGCGTGACATCCATTACACCACCAGGCGAATCCAATTCAAACACTTATTTCTCCTATATATGCATCATATTCTCCATTATTACTAGATGTCGCGAGAACTCGGTCCCCACCGCCATCCAGCAGCCGACTATAACAAGTAAGCAAATTAAAGAGAATAAAGCGTCACTGCTATAAAGTAAAAAAAATATTCTCTTAAATTTGCTTACTTGTTATAGTCGGCTGCTGGATGGCGGTGGGGACCGAGTTCTCGCGACATCTAGTAATAATGGAGAATATGATGCATATATAGGAGAAATAAGTGTTTGAATTGGATTCGCCTGGTGGTGTAATGGATGTCACGCTGAGGTACAGACTCGGAGATCCGGGTTCGAATCCCGTCCAGGCATTTATTTTTCTTATCATACCATATTAAGCTTACGTTGCTCAATGTTAAACATTTAATTATAACATATATATATATATATATATATGTATACAAATTTCGTGTCACGTTGTTTGTCCGCGATGGAATCCTAAACTACTGAACCGATTTTAATAAAATTTTGCACACTGTGTGCAGTTTGATCCAACTTGAGACTTAGGGTAGTTTATAACTAAATTTATAGTCGTATTATTTTTTTATTGCAAATTATTTGTTTATTATTTAACAAAGAGTTATAATTATCTGTGAGTTCCATACGATTCTAACAGATGGCGGTGTAAGATAATTTGGTAAGGTAATTGGTTTATTATTTAACAAAGAGAGATCCAGATGGCTGTGCTTTTTGTTGCAACCGCGAATTTCAATTGTATATTGATTTAAGTGTGTTCAGTGTTTATTTTATTTTCAATATTATTAATTTCGTGTGTAAGTATTAGTTTTAAGTAATCTGGCTGAAAGACAGCAACTTAATTTAAATTTTTAACGTATACCTTAGCCACAGCAACGCGTGGTCGGGACTTCTAGTATATATATATATATATATATATATATATATATATATATGTGTGTGTGTGTGTATATATATATATATATATATATATATATAATTCTTTTGTACGTGTATTTGTCCCTGGTCTCCTCCTGAACGACTGGACCGATTTGGATGAACTTTTCTTTGTGTTTGTCTGATTGTCCCCCGGTGGTTTAGATTCACAATTGGACCCTCTAACACCTGATGTGAACACTGGTGATTCCGTTGTCAATGGATATCAAGGCCTCTCTGGTAAATTCAACTTACTTCCCTAATAACAGAATGATAATTAGGCCATTATTAGTATAGGAGTGAACAAAATATATTAGAATATTTTGTATGGGAACACACCGCTGAGTATTCAGGTAGCGTGCTGCCTTGTCACCTGATGTGAACACTGTAAAATCCTATAGCGGCCACATTTTTCGATATTTCATAACGAAATTCATTATATTCTATTAAAATAAATCGAGGTATGTAGACCTATTGTCAAAAAATGAGAGAAATTCGGCAATTAGAAGTGGAAGTTTATTTAAAATTCGAATTTAAAAACTGCCTAAACGAGTGGACCAATTTTGATGAAATTTTTTGTGTGTTTAGACTCACGATTGGATTCGATAGGTGACGCTGCGATCGGGTTATAGGCATTTTTTGTCACATGTGTAGTCATTTGCATTACCGATATATTGCGCGCGACAATAATGTGACGTCATAATTTACGCTTCTTGAGGCACAACAGATGACAATGAGGAGTTTTCTTGGTGAATTTTATGGTAAATAAGTAACTTATATTTTTATCGTCCGGCCATGACACGAGAATTGAATGTTTGGGCAGGACCACGTCCGACGGGTCCGCTAGTTTTTGTATATGAAGATGAATGTTATACAATGTCTTGGTTGTGTTTAGATAGACTTATTGTTTAACAGGAGCTCGTCTGTTTCCCTGGAGCGATATCAGTCACATCAATTACTGCTTTGTGTTATGTCCCTTGAGATCGATACCAGAAACTCGATATTCTGATTGACGCGGAAGTGTCTGCTCCAATAACGCCTCCCACCATATCTACATTACTTATTCCATCTGTACATCTTTTTTATGTTAAACAAGTTTCAATACAGTTCTTGGAACAATGTAATGCAAAACACATTTCAACTGAATTCGTGGCTAAACTTTACAACCTGTAACACGACTTTTTTTAAATCCTTCATAAACTCCTGTCAAATTTTATTCTTAGGGTTTCATTTTTCAAATTATTTCCCACCATTTACAATGACTTTTACATGTTTTCTAACGATTATTTCAATATATTTTTCTATGATATTTAACTACACACTTAGCATGAAGACGTGGCAGCCATATTGATTTTAACGAATATTTTATGCAACAACAAAGACCGTTCCAGTGCAGCCAACATGAGTATAAACTAATTAACTGTACATATAACTTACACTTCAGAATTTTAGAACTTACTATTTATTTTTGGGTTTTGGGTTTTTTCATGGGTTAAAGTGCTTAAACTGCTTTAGGTTAGCACTTAGGTTGGTATTTCATGAGTTAGAGTACTTGAATTGTGCTTTTAGTTTCGTTAAATATCGTGTATATGTTGGCTGCATCCCGTGATTCCATAGTGTAAACCTAAGCGCGTGGTGTATGATTGGAACTTGGAAAAAATTTTCGCGTCACATGTTGTAAAGAATACCCTCATTTGTTTACTGGCAAATACATATTTCATTACAAAAATCTTACACATAAAACAAAGAACTTTTGTTCCTTACATGTAGATTGTTCTGAAATAGTTATGAACGTAACAGGGGAAGTAAGTAGTACATTACTATTCGAGGACGTGTTTGAGTCCGAGCTTCAGCAAGGGCTAGCAAATAAGTTCCAGACTAGTAATGCACTTACTTCCCGAATTACGTAATATAATATTGTTCACTCCTATACTAGTAATTATATTTAATTTTTATATTTCGTGTGAATTAATATCTTGGTTTGAAGAGTTCAATTGTTTGTTAGCAAGGAACTGTTGATAAAACAAATGCAATTGTTTATTGTTGTCTCAATTAGTGACAGACATTTTAAATAACAGTTTCAGACTGCATATTAATTACATATATGATTAATTGTGATGTAGAGGAAGCGGCGAATGCTGCGGTTCATTTTCTATTACAAGCAAAGTGAGAAATAAGTGTGATACAATAAAATTGTAATGTATTATTCAATAATATTCGGTTCGAGTTTGTTCGCTTCGAATTGGTTTTGTTCGGTTCAAGGTGGTTTGGTTCGGTTAAGTTAGGCTAGGTTAAGTTTTGTTAGGGTACATTGGATTAGTTTAGATTATATTAGGTTAGATTAGGCTAATTTAGGTTATGTTAACTTAGCTTAGGTTAAATTAGGTTATTTAATTTAGTTTAGGTTGGGTTAGGAGAAGGTTAGGTTAAATTTGTTAGGTTAATATAGTTTAGATTAGTTTATGTCAGTTGGGCTAAGTTAACTTAGATAAGTTCGGATGAGAGTATGGTGGATGTGTCAGATCAGAAAATTAAAATTACAATTATCATGTTAGGATATTAAAATTACAATATTAAACATATGCTGTGGTGGACTTTTTTTTTTTTTTTTTTTGAGATATTCAATTCTGTGTACATTAATTTTACGTATTGGTTATGGTTTAGGCAGCGTAAGCCATTTAAACGTCCAAAAAGCTACTTTTATTTCACGTTTTTCACCCTAAAGGGTGATTTTTAAGGGTGAAAGGGGAGTATTACAACTCTCTTATAGCCTATGTTCATCCCGGGAAACTCCTGATTTTTTTTCAAAACCCCATCACAATCGGATGAACGATATGGCAGTGCTAAAAAAAAAGACGAACAAATAAGCATTCATTTTTATAAGATTTTTAACCTTATTGTAGAAAAATAAAACTCCGCCATGGCCGGTCCCAAGCCCGGATGAGAAAGGAGGAGGGGGAGGAGTAACACCTCGTTAAAAAATCAGGGTTCAGTTGGCTCCGACTGATAGTACTCTGTAAGGGCCCCTAGCCAGGGTTACGGTGAAGACCTCAACGGCAGAGTCGGCGCAGAAGGAGTCCTTCAACGCGGCGGAGCTGGCGTAAGAGGCAAGCCTATCTCTTAGAGAAATAGAGAAACGCTGCCTTGCGGTGAAGAGGGATCTTCCAAGGCTATGGGAGTAAAACCCAGACAAAAATGTTCCCGGTCCTCCAGGTTGGGGGTTTATGCTGTGGGTCAGCTCCCCACACATTAGAAAAAACACACAATGCTAAAAGACCAAACAAATCAAAGCTGAAAACATGAAGCAAGAGGGCTAAACATTGAAGATGCCCAAGATCGTAGGCTTTGGAGGTTTGACACGGGAAGACGCTAGCAGCTGTAAAAACCCGAAGAAAAGATAGATAGTAGAAAAATAAATGACTATAAATTGCTTAAATTTCTGCTGATTATTATTTTTTGACCAATGCCAGGTTGTCTTTTATGGCATTTCTGGATATCTACCCCGGCATTTGGGAAATTATAATCCGTTTCTTAGGTTGAAATTTCGGCCTATATCGGACAGGTATCCATCCAGCAACGTGATGAATTTGTGTAGCTACATTAAATCACCAGCTATAACGGCTGGCGAACCCGACGTACAGACCATATGTCACCCCAATACTGGCTAGATTATCTTCAATCTCTGTTATTAATATATGTGAATATGAGACCAGTACTGAGACCTCTGATGTCTCTCGCACAATGAATCCTTAATACTGACGTCGAAAAATTATAACTAGCTCAACTAACTCATTGGTTCTATCGAACAAGTAGGGTCATGGCCGTGCGGACATAAGCTCTCCATACATCCATATCCTGAGCTAATGTTTTCCAATCATCCCCTGTATAATCTACTTCTCTCAAATCATGGATAATATTATTCTCGCAACTCATTCTTGGCCTACCAATTGGGCGTTTTCCCTCTGGTTTTCCTACAACTAGCTTTCATCCAACTCTGTCATTCGAAATTCGTTCCACATGTCCTGCCCATCGCAGTCTACGATACTTAACTGTTCTTATTATATCTGGTTTCCTATAGGCCTACCATCATGTTACGTAGTCTTCTTCAATCGCCTCTCTGTTCATCTCTATTTAGTCCACAGATTTTCCAGAACTGTATTCTCACATAGGCCTACTCGTAATCGTTTCTCCTCCCTTAAAGTAAGAGTCCATGTTTCACATCCATATAAAATAATTGGGAGAATTAGTTTTATATATTTTCAGATTAATATTTTGGGAGAAGCTGGGACGACAAGAGTCCCTGTAATGAGCATTTGACCCATACTGGCTAAATTTCCATAAGAAGCTAGTCCGGGTTCAATCTCAGGTCGGGACAAGTATTCTGGGTAATTTTTTTCGGGGTTTTTCCTCACCTGTAAGACAATTGTCAGGAAACTTTAAGGCACAAACAGGCCCGAACATCATCATCATCATCACTATCATATTCACCTCAATAGCTCATCATTATCATCATCATCACCTACTATATCGTTGGGGCAGCGTAACCTCGCCTTCCACGCACCTCAATCTCAGATGTGGGCTTCAATACGCCAATGCCAGGAGAGAACGCCAGAAATGTGGAATGACAAACTGCTGGCATTAAAAAAAGTCCTCCCTATAGGGATTCAAACCAGCGCAAGTATAGTTCTGTACCATAGCTCTATGCCTTTAACCCTTAAATTGACAAAGCACTAATTTTTCGTGTCAGTTATTTGATTATTGCGGACAGCACTAAAAACGATATCATACAGAACTAGTATTATTATGACTATTTAACTCATGCCCCTAAAGGGAGTCAATGACCAATCACGTTTCAATGATTTCTGTTTTACAACCAATCAGAGTCGTGTTTCACCAAATATTTATCAGTGTTATAATTACCATATTAAAGAAAGCTCCTCCTTACAGTATTGCGTTCCTTTGGCAATAAATAGTATGATCTGGTTGCAGTGATAAACAAAATGAAGCAGTAGAAGCGTACATATCGTTTCTCATTTGTTTTCAAACATCGCCGTTTACATTAAATATATAAATATTTTAAAATAACTATAGTTAAATAATGATTTGTGAGTAAACAGCTTAATTTTTATTCGTTAAATAGTCCTAACAAATGCCACTCTTGATTTCCAAATTCTCTAGATAAATTCACTCCTCACTTCGTGAGTCGTGAATTTATCGATAATTTGGAAATCACTCGTGGCATTACTTATGAATATTGTGCAATTATACACACATTTAACTAATTTCTAGTCGTTCGTTTTCATCAGTTTTATTATGTATATATATCCATCCATCCATTGTAATTCTGCTCGAGGGCAGGTCTTTCACTGCAATCATAGCATTTTCATGCTATGCGTTGCAGCTTTCCTAGGAAATTGTAGGTGTGGTAGCTTCCCGTTGCTTTCCACACCGGTGAAGGATGATGATGATAAGGATGATGATGGCCATATGATTTCGAGGACCGTTTGGGCCTTAAAGTTTTCCTGACATTTGTCTTACAGGTGAGGAAAACCCCTCATAAAAACCTCACCCAGAAAACTTCCCCGACCGGGGATCGAACCCGGGCCCGCTGCGTGACAAGGCAGCACGCTTCCTCGAGACCACAGCGGTGGACTTATTTTATATATATATATATATATATATATATATATATATAGAGAGAGAGAGAGAGAGAGAGAGAGAGAGAGAGAGAGCTTCCATATCAAATCTCTAGCTTGCATACTTCTCCTGACTCCATCTATCCAACGTTCTCTAGGTCTCCTCTTCCACTTCTTCCGTTAGCTTTCCAATTAAGGGTCTTCTTTAGTTTCCTCTCTTCATCCATTCTTATGAAGTGTCCATACCATTTCAAACACGTTCCTTCTATTTTTTTTTCAACTTGCATAATTTTCCTTATTGTGCTGTTTCTGATCTTATAGCTTCTTGAAATTCTTGTCGATCGCTTGCAAAAATCCATTTCTACTGCTAACAGCTTGTTGGCTTGTTTTCTTCTTACTGTCCAGGTTAAAATATTAAATACAATAAATTAATTGATGCATCCTATAGGATTCATTGCGAATTTAAGGGTTAAATGCTCGGTTACGTCACGAGACATAAACAGGTCCTACTAGTCACAATGCCACTGTAGTTCAACGTCTAAGAAATTCATTGAATCGTGAACTCGCCTGGAAACTTGATACCTTCAAAATATTCAACTTTTCTTGTGTTAAAGAGATTTTATATGAAACGGGGAAGAGACAGGTTAGCGAATGGTAGGAAGGGGGTGCCTATTTAGCAGGCGCAGAGGGGCGTGGCGTCGGGGGGGTGAAACCCAACCCGGCCCGCAGAAACCCGACGCCACCGGAAGTGCTCGCCAGTGCGCAGACGCATCTTACATACACACGTGATATTAGGAGACCAATAAAGGGTAACTTGATATCGCACCCCCTCCCCCTCTACTTTACACATTTTCAACTCCTATTTGTCAGCCAACACATTGTTGCTCATGCATTCATTGTTACGCGGCAACAAGAGAAACACGAATTCCTTTATAAGGGAGTTACTTAAATCACTCCATTAATTTAGGTTATTACGTTGCATAAATTTTAATTATGTAATGGATACTAACTAATTCACTGGCTCTATCGAACCCCTTGGTTCATGGTTGCGCGGATATAAGCTTTCCATACATCCCTATCCTGAGCTAATGTTTTCCAATCATCCCCTGTATAATCTACTTCCCTCTAATCATGGATAATGTTATTCTCGCACCTCATTCTTGGTCTACCAACTGGGCGCTTACCTCTGGTTTTGCTGTAAGAAGCTTCCATGCACCTCTTTCAAACCCCATGCTTGCCATATGTCCTGCAGTCCACGAGATTTAACTACTCTTAAGCTATTATATCTGGCTTCCTATACATATAATGTTGCTCACTATTATGTTATTTTCTCCATTCACCTGTCTGTTCATCTCTTTTTGGTAAAAAAAATTTCCTAAGAACTTTATTGTCAAATACTCGTAATTTCCTTCCTCCCTTAAAGTAAGAGTCCATGTTTCGCATACATATAATATAACTGGGAGAATAACAGTTTTATATATTTTCAGTTTAACGTTTCTAGAAGGAGGTTGGGACAAGAATCTCTGTAATACATATTAGCATGCATTTCCAGAACTGACTCTATGTTTAATTTCCTTGTGGATCTCATTCCTGTTTGTAATTATTGTTCCTAGTTATTTCAAATCAGCCACTTCTTCAAAATATCTCTCATTTGTCATTAACTGTCCATTTCGAATTATATAACGCATTTCTATGTGTGGGCATATGTTTAGTTTTATTGATGTTTACTTCCAGTCCCAATTTCTTAGCATTACTCAATAGAGTGTGAATATTGGCCCATACAGCAACATAAAAACTGTTAAATTCTGAGAAATAGCTTCTCAAATGTATTACTCGCCCAAGTTAAATCTGCCCGGCTAGAGGGGAGGTGTGTAAGCGCTAGTTTCGCCAAACTACTAGAGGGTTAGATAAGTAATAGTAACAATGTTATAAATCAGTGACCATTGTAATCGTGTAGTATGTTGTTGAGCAGTCTTTGTTGTATAAATCACCATTATCATATTCCACCCCATTAGATAAAGTTCAGAATTAAGGCCTCTCCTGGCGCATCATCATCACCCATCATACTATATCATCGGAGCAGCGTAACTCCGCCTTCCAGTCACCCCAACCTCAGAAGTTGGTTATAATAACGCCAATGAATGGAGAGAATACCAGGATGTCGAAATGACAACCTGGTGGCATTAAATTTAAAAAAAAAAATCTTTAAAAACCTCCAATGTCAATCTCCTATCGACCTATAAATCATTCTAATACATTTCTGTAAATTATATTTTCAAGATCAGTGAAATGTGTATAGTATTGTTACGCATCGTATAGCGACGTCCAAATTGCGAGAGCAAGGCGAGAATACTAGTCTCGCATTGGTTAGAATAGATTTGAGAGTCGCCAATCGCGAGTCGAAAGGCCCGCGCAAACATCGAAATGTCTAGGCCCTCATTCTAGACGACTCTACCAGTCTCTATTATCCATTTCGGCAAAATATCGGTGGCCAGAGGTTTTTATGGTTCGAAGTATCTCGAATCTAAGCCTAGAAAGTTCCTTGCGCCTATATAAATGGGGCGAAGGCAGTCTAGTGTTAGATGGCGAGAAGTGAAGTGTACGAGAAATTGTGGTGAATGTATTCATCAGTGACTGTGAAATAATTGTGATTTAAAAGTTTACTGATAGTTTGTAATAGAACATAAAGTGTTAAGTGAGATTTTAAACAACATCTGTGTTCATTTACGCCGAAAAAACGTAAGGGAAAAACATTGGTCATTTGTGACAATACACAGATCTATTAAACGTAACCTCATATATGACGTAGAATAATTATCATAGAGTTTTCTGGAATACAATGAAATAAAATAGACGACAGATGGTTTTAGATATTAAAGTATCTATAGGCCTAATTTAAGAATAACATATAGGACTACACTAGTACAGTCATTAAGTTCTGAGACTTTACGCCTGAGGGTAGGCACCCACAAGAATCTGAATATCTCACAAGATGCCGATAACTAGGTGTACACTTAAATAGAATCACATCATCCCTCAATGTAGCCGCCTTTGACCGTCATGCATGTTTGCCAACGGTGGTAGATATAGCTGTTGGAAGCACCGCTGAAAGATGTTGGCAGGAAGGTCCCATATGGCTTCTCTTGTGGCAGTCATGACCTCTTCGGAAGAATGAAATCTACGCCCACGTAGGATTGCTTTCATGCGAGGAAAGAGAAAAAAATCGTCATGTGATCATCACGTTGGTCTTGCGACAGGATTCCTGGCACACTGTGCTGGATAAGGTAACACGAGACATGTCCAGGTCATCAGACAGAATTTTGTAACAAGTACCATGGCTGACCCCTATATCTGCTGCTAGATCGTCTACTGATTGGGAGCGTTAGCACGCACCAACATCACAACTTCTTCGATCTTGCGTTTAGTTCGAATTGCTTGTGGCCGACCAGTACGCACATCATCTTCCAAACTGCATCTTCATTGCAAAAAACGTCGATGCCACCTAAACACAACATTGCGACTCAATGCATACTCACCGTAAACTTACTGCATCATTTGAAACGTTTCGACAGAGGTCTTGCCTAATTTCTGACAGAACTTGATGTTGCTCTAACTGTGACATCTCGAGTTCCGACATGCGCATTCAAATCACCGTCACGACAAAAGCCGTATTTCTGCTTGCAGTGAATGCACTCAACTGTCTCTTGCTGGGACGAGAGACTAACTGACAAGGTACCATACCACGGCGCCACCTATGCGCTATAACGTATACAGCGCCACTATGCGCTCAGTCTCAAAACTTAATGACTGTACCACGTATATATATATATATATATATATATATATATAAAGATTTTATTAAACACAAAGTGAACAATTTGAAAGTTCACCAGTCTTTTGTAATTGTGATGAGAGGCCGAGTTCTGCTTTTGCATTTCATTAGGTGGTACTTGGAGCATAGCTCGTACATCTGCAGTCCTTTATGGGGTCCAGGCATTTATTTTTCTTATCATTCCATATTAAGCTTGCATTGCTCAATGTTAAACATTTAATTATAACATCTATAAAGCGTCACTGCTATAAGGTAAAAATATTCTCTTTAATTTGCTTACTTGATATAGTCAGCTGCTAGATGGCGGTGAAGACCGAGTTCTCGCGACATCTAGTAATAATGGAAGGTATAATACATATATAAGAAAAATAAGTGTTTGAATTGGATTCGCCTGGTAGTGTAACGGATATCACACTGAGGTACAGACTCAGAGATCCGGGTTCGAATCCCGTCCAGGCATTTATTTTTCTTATCATTCCATATTAAGCTTGCATTGCTCAATGTTAAACATTTAATTATAACATCTATAAAGCGTCACTGCTATAAGGTAAAAATATTCTCTTTAATTTGCTTACTTGATATAGTCAGCTGCTAGATGGCGGTGAAGACCGAGTTCTCGCGACATCTAGTAATAATGGAGAGTATAATACATATATAAGAAAAATAAGTGTTTGAATTGGATTCGCCTGGTAGTGTAATGGATATCACACTGAGGTACAGACTCAGAGATCCTGGTTCGAATCCCGTCCAGGCATTTATTTTTCTTATCATTCCATATTAAGCTTGCATTGCTCAATGTTAAACATTTATTTATAACATATATATATATATATATATATATATATATATATATGGGTGTGTTTTTTTCTCTTTTTTAAATTTGTTTTACAGCATTTTTTAATTATTAATATAAGGAATTCGACTTTTTATATCTATACACATGGTCTTTTCATGGATGAGTGTAGATGTGCATTAATGAGTATGTAGTGTAGACATAGATTTTATTTATATATTCATTGTTTTGATAAAGGTGTGTAACCATGTAGGGATTTTTTTATATTATGATTATTTTTGTATTTTTTATTCATGGAAAAATAATGCACGTACGGCCAAGCAGGCCCGTGCGCAATGTAAATAAGTATGTATCTCCTTTCTTTTGAAGAAAAAAAAAGGGGGGGCAATAATTCCATTCATTCATTCATGTTGTTTGCTGATTTCTCTGAACGCCAGCTCAAGCGATATCTTCACTTACAGGCGTGTATTGAGTGTAGTCTGTACACAAACATGCAGGCGTTCCCTACTGATATTGTACGAAGAGAGAGAGAGAGAGAGAGAGAGAGAGAGAGAGAGAGAGAGAGAGAGAGAGAGAGAGAAAAACAGCACATGGCACATAGACCATTATAACACTATAATAGCTGCACCATAAACTAAATTATTTTTCATATCTATATATAAATAAGCAATGACAAAACAGTTAAGTACCATTTTCTCCTCTGTTTGTCAAACGATTTTCTTCCTTCTTTTTTGTTTGTTTAGTAGCTATTGACGAGCTTTAGTATTATCAATAAAACAATTGGAAACAGTTAGTTCTGCCGTTTTTAACTGCAAGGAAGTGTTTATGGAAAATCTGCATAGTGCAAGAGTTAAATTTCTTCCACAGAAGCACGTGATGTACAAAGGCAAAGTCCAAATAATTAACTGCCTTTTTAACTGCAAGGCACTTAAATCCAGCTCTAAAGCTCCCATTTAAACTACATGGATGTAATACTGCTACTGGGAGCACCACTGAAAGGTGTTGTTGGAAGATCCTGTATGGCTTCTCTTGTGACAGTCATGATCACTTCGGAAGAATGAAATCTACGCCCATGTAGGATCGCTTTCATGCGAGGAAAGAGAAAAAAAAATCTCATGATGCGAGATCAAGTGAGTACGGAGGGTGCGGCAAAACTGTCACCTGTTGCCTTGCAAGTTCCTCTAGGACAAGGACAGAACGATGTGCGCGGGCGTTGTCGTGTACCAACAGCCAATTCTTTGTACGCCAAATCTCAGGTCGCTTGCGGTGAATTGAATCGCGTAAACGGCCAAGGATATCTTTGTAGCGGGTTTTGTTTACTGTAGCACCTTCTGATATGAATTACATGTCAACAATTCCATTTGGATCAAAAAAGCAGTTCAAGCATCACCTTGCCTTTTGACCTTTTGACCGGTGTTTTTTTTTTTCTGTTGTGGTGATAATAATGGCGTCTTTCAGGTGGCGGATTGTCGTTTCAGTTGCGGATCGTAAAGGAAACACCATGTTTCGTCTCCAGTTTTTATCCGGTTGTAAAACGTCGGATCATCGTCAGCACTACTGATAAGGTCAACACAAATCACCATGTGATCAACATGTTGGTCTCGCGATAGGATTCGTAGCACACTGTGCTGGGTAACACGAGACATGTTCAGGGCATGAGACAGAATTTTGTAGCAAGTACCATGGCTGACCCCTACCGCTGCTGCCAGACTATCTACTGACTGATTGGGGGTGGTTAGCACACACCAACGTTACAACTTCTTCGATCTTGCGTTTAGTTCGAATTGTTTGTGGCCGACCAGTACGCACATCATCTTCCAAACTGTCTCTTCCTTACAAAAAACATCGGTGCCATCTAAACACGATACTGCGACTCAATGCGTCCTCGCCGTAAACTTGCTGCATCATTTGAAACGTTTCCGCAGCGGTCTTGCCTAATTTCTGGCAGAACTTGAAGTTTGCCCGTTGCTCAAACTGTTACATCTCAAATTTCGACGTGCGCATTCAAATCACCATCACAACAAAGACCGTAGTTCTACTTGCAGTGCATGCAGTAAACTGTCTCTTGCTGGGACGAGAGACTAACTGACAAGGTACCATACCACGGCGCCACCTATGCGCTATAGTGCACCACCGCGCCACTGTGCGCTCAGTCTCAAAACTTAATGACTCTACCACGTATTATATTATAATTATATAGTAAAGTAAAGTGATCCCACAACAGGCCCGGAGGCCCTTGGGGTGTTAAAGCTCCCACTTTTTCTAGACAATCGGCACTTTATGTCAACCGGGTTGTCAGCCCTGCGTGACGGCCGCCTTTACCCCCAGAACAAGCGTCTGGTACTCATTTCCGTTAGAGGCTGAGTCGACCCCAGGGTCATAGTGCCGCCAGAGGGTTTGGGTCAGTTTAAAAATCTTGACCCCACCGGGACTTGAACCCTCGACCCTCCGGCTTGTAGCCCAGTGCCTTAACCACTACGCTACGGCGTGCCCTTTTATAATTATATTATTATTATTATTATTATTATTATATAAACAACAACAAAAGAAACGGAAAGAAGAAGAAATGTCAAGAACAAAATAAAAGAGAAAATATAATCCATCAAATGAATGTCAAAGCAAAATAATACTTATCTCAAGGTATCAAAGCAAAATAATTCTAATCTTAAGGCGTTAGTTAATATGTGTGTGTGTGTGTGTGTGTGTGTGTGTGTGTGTGTGTATGTGTGATATACATATGATAATAATAAAACGTCCAGTACAATGCCAAATAAAGTAAAATACAATTTAAAACTGTAATGTCTAATATAATATCCATCCATAGTAATTCCGCCCAAAGGTAGGTCCTTCACTACAATCATAGAATTTTCATGCTATGCTTGCAGCTTTACTAGAGAATTGTAGGTGTGGTAGTTTCCCGTTGCTTTCCACTAACATAATATAAAGCGAGATAATAAGTGCGGTGACGTGTTATTTATGGTCGAATCTCAACCAATGGACGAACACTAGTGTATATAGATGTTTATTGAATCATCTACACTAACAAGGGAACTGTCAACCACTGCATGCCGAAACCTACCTTGAAATTTCTCCCAGAGAAGTGTTGTGATGTACCAAGGCCGTGTCCAAAAAGATTACCTGTCGATTGCAACAATATTATACAAATCGAAGCCAAAATCCAGCAATGGCAACCCACTGTACGAAGAAGATAAACTCCCTGCCTGTTTAAGAGTGGAGTGGAATGAGGAGGGACGCGGCGAGAACGGCTGGTAGTGAGGGTTATCCAATCAACGAATTCCGTAGTTGTATTATTTCCCTATAGTTTAAATCAGAGATTTGGTGTTGAATTTTAGTGCCTTGCAGTTAAAAAAGGCCTTAACGTTTCCTGTCATTTCTCTTAAAGGTAAGAAAAAACTCTCGAAAAACCTCACCCAGAAAACTTGTCCCGACGGAGGATCGAACTCGGGACCAGTGTGTATGAGGAAGTGACGCTACCGCGAAACTGCAGCGGTGAACATGTAAAAAGTTCTTCTTCTTCGTCACGGTTTAGGCTTATTTACTAGCCTGTTCCGGCTCCAAATTGCTGCTGTTTCTATATTTTCTTTGGTCTTCCCAAACTTCTTCTTCCTCGTGGTGAATAGTTGTATGCTGCTATTGGTGTTCTATTCTCAGTCATCCTTGCAAAGTGTTCTTTCCAGTTTGTTCTGTATTTCGCTATTGTGCTTAATTTCTCTACTTTTAGTTGTTGTCTTATTTAATGTGTTTTTTGTCTGTTCTTTAATATCTTGCTATTGGTCTGAGGAATTTCATTTCAGCAGCTGGCAGATTGTTGTGTTGTCACTGTCCATGTTTTGGATCTATAAGTAATAATATGAACTGTTATTGGCTTGTATAATTTCATTATAGAGTCTTTTCTGGTTTTATTTAATGTAAAACATTGAAATTATAAGATAGGCCTAAGTAAAGTGATTACAGGCATCAGGAGGCCCTCGGGGTAATAGTAGGTTAAGGCTCCCACTTTTTCTGGACAATCGGCACTTGATGTCAGCCGTGTTGTCAGCGTAACGGCCGCCTTTACCCCCAAAACAAGTGACTGGTACTCATTTACGTTAGAGAGTGAGTCGACCCCAGGGCTATGGTGCCGCCAGAAGGGTTGGGTCAGTTTAAAAATCCTGACCCCTCCGAGACTTGAACCCTAGACCTTCCAGCTTGTAGCGCAGTGCCTTAACCACTACGCTACGGCGTGCCCCTAATTATAAGATATATATGCCCTACCTGAAATATTAGACAAATTTCACTAAAAACACTTTAATAGACTCTCCTATTCACTTAGAAAATATGAGTATACAGGCCTAATGGGTTTTTAATTATTTACAGACATTACTTAATTTTATCACTTCTGAATTATATCGCAATATTTCACAACTCAGCCCACCGCTGTGATCTCAAGGTAGCGTGCTGCCTTGTCACGCAGAGGGCCCGGGTTCGATACCCGGTCGGGACAGGCTCCTGGGTGAGGTTATTTTTTCGGGGTTTTCCTCACCTGTAAGGCAAAAGTCAGAAAGCTTAGGGCCCAACGGTCCCCGAAAATCACCCGGCCATCATAATCATCCTTCACCGGTGTAGAAAGCAACGGGAAGCTACCACACCTATAATTCCCTACTAAAGCTGCAAAGCATAGCATGAAAATGCTATGATTGCAGTGAAAGACCTGCCTTCGGGCAGAATTACTATGGAATGGAATTTCACAACTCCTCGCACAAAATAAAATACCATTATTTTATTTTTATTTCCTAGGTATATAGAAAATTCTTCTTCTTCATTCTTAGGTTAGAGGTTTAAAGTTGTTCTTTCGTCAATTCTTGTTGTCTCATCTTAGGTCTGATACCACCGCTTTCTGGGATGCCCCTGTTATCTTCTGCCCTAGGTAGATTGGGAGCATGTCGTAGCGTAGTGGTTAAGGTACTATGCTGCAAGCCGGATTATCGAGGGTTCGAGTCCTGATGGGGAGAGTATTTTTATACTGATCCAAATCTTCTGGCGGCACTGTGACTCTGGGGTCGACTCAGACTCTAACGGAAATGAGTACCTGGTGCATGTTCTGGGGTTAAAGGCGGTCATCATGCAGGGCTGACAACCTGGCTGACATTAAGTGCTGATTGTCTAAAAAAAGTGGGAGCTTTAACCCTCTTAACTTACTACCCCCTAGGGCCTCCTAAGGCCTGTAGTGGGATTACTTTACCTTTACCTAGATAGATTATCCCCTGCAGTCTTGACAGTTATATTGCTGTCCATCCTGCTTATATGCGCATCCCATTCTTGTTTTCTCCTATATATGCCTACCCATTCCTTAATATCATCGACTGCACATGTGTCTATATTTCTCTGATATTTTCAGTCCTTTCTCTACCCCATAAAGTTTTTCTCCGTAATTTTTCGAAGTATTTTCATTTCTGATGTTTCCAATAATCTTTTTTTGTTTTGTTTTTTACAGTATCTGGTCTTGTTTCTGCCTCATACAGAAAATAAAGTTTGCAAATACATAACTGTATGTAGCCTAATACATAATAGTATTAGCCAATAGCTCCAGAGATTCAACATCAGAGAAAATGCAAGTTGTAATTGTGGTATTAGCAACCAAAACGTTGAATATATTATCTCTGATTATCCTATGTTCTGGAACGAAAGATTCAAATTGTCATGTGTACTTAATAACACCGCCTGTTTAAGTGAACGGGCATGTAAGAAGATATGGAGAGTCAGATATATGTAAAAGGATATGGTCCACTCAACCAAAGGTAGAAGAAAAATAAGACCGAAACTACGATAGAAGGATGAGGTGGACGGAGATGCTAGAGAATTGAGATTGAGAAATTGGTGGAGAGAGGCACAGGACCGAGCTAATTGGAGAAGGGTCTTTGAGGAGGCCAAGACTCAGGAATGAGTTTTTGCACCAGTGATGATGACGATGATGATGATGTTTAAGTGAACCACCCATTACCGAAGTACTTATGACAGAAAAGAACTAAAGACTTTTTATTGTTTTTATAAATAAATTTCATACAGAACTTTAATTTTAGATAAAATTGTATAATGGCTCACAGCTTTTTAACAAACTATAACGTCGTAGCATAGTGGTTAAGGTACTATGCTGCAAGCCGGATTATCGAGGGTTCGAGTCCTGATGGGGAGAGTATTTTTATACTGATCCAAATCTTCTGGCGGCACTGTGACTCTGGGGTCGACTCAGCCTCTAACGGAAATGAGTACCAGACGCTTGTTCTGGGGGTAAAGGCGGCCGTCACGCAGGGCTGACAACCCGGCTGACATAAAGTGCCGATTGTCTAGAAAAAGTGGGAGCCTTAACCTCCTACTACCCCAAGGGCCTCCTGAGGCCTGTTGTGGGATCACTTTACTTTACTTTATAACCCCAATGTAGACTCCCTTAGGTAAAATAGGGTTTATAAATCTCGGATATTAAATAATTATAATAATCTTCCTCTTCTTCTCCTTCTTCGTCACGGTTTAGACTTTTTGCTAGCCTGTTCCGGCTCCAAATTGCTGCTCTTTCCATATAATAATAATAATAATAATAATAATAATAATAATAATACTAATAATAATAATAATAATAATACCGTAGTCAAGGGACATTTAAAAATGCTTACAAGCTCCAAAAAGATAATAATAATAATAATAATAATAATAATAATAATAATAATAATAACGTGGATAAAGGGAATTCAACACAATATAAAGAATAAAAATATGACAAAAGCAGACACGCAACCGGAAAGTGTGGAAGAAAAAAATTGTATATTTTGGTTGAGGATACCCGTGTAAATAATAGAAACAGTCCTGAAATAAATAAAAAAATAATAATAGTAAAATGAGTAAAAATATATCACTTGTATAAAATAGTACAAGACATTAAAATAGCTAGATTGAGATGGGCAGTACATATTCAGAGAATAGTGAAACAGTTAAAAAAATAATGATGGATCATCCAGATGGAAGAAGAAATGTTGGAAGACCTAAAGCTAGGTGGATGGGTGGAGTTTGGAAGACGTCCAAAGACTTAAAATTCAAAATTGGTGAACAGTCGCCAGGAATAGAGAGGTCTGGAGGACAGTTCTTAGAGACATCCGGGTTGTTACTCCAAACATGAGGATGATGATGATGAGTAAAATAATATTGAAAACAGTTGGGAACAACAGTAAGTTTCGTTAATGTCATCAAATAGCCTACATATAAACTTACCGACTGCAAATATCCACCAGATGAGAAATAAGTATGTTTTAATATAGGCCATATTATTTTGTTTTCCCCAGAATTTGCTGCAAACTATGAATTAAAATCGTATTAAAAATATATTGTACATCCCTGACTAGCAGTCACTACCTTAATCTTACATTAAAACAAAGAGACATGACACTCAAGTGATTGTGTCCACTAATGTTCTTGTTCAATTGTTCAATGCAATCAGGGGTATCAATAATACTAAATTAAATCATACGCCAAAATTTACATTTTAGTTTATTAAACTGTATGTTATAATTATTTAAAAGTGGTAATAATTTTAAAATTAACGTCATAAATTTATGTGTTACTGTGTATTGCATACGAGATGAAGAAAAGAGAAAAATTTTAACCCGGTGCCGGCACGTAGCATACTTCCGTTAAAAAAAATAACAGCCTAGCTTAAGCGTCCTATCCGACAGACAAATTGCAATCAACAGTATTGCCAACATATGTGCTCGGGGGGGGGGAGATATTTGAATTTAAATCAAGCATCTTGTGAATATCTAACGATTAAAAACTGTGCTGTATATCATCAGCACGAGCCACTCCAATGACATCTATACGAAAACAAGTGTAACTAAATTAGTATGGTTCAATATCTTCCCGTAGGGAGAGAGCGCCTAAATATATTTGAGGAAAACAAGGGCATACAAGAAGATATCATCAGCATCACCCATCCTAACCCCGAGAACGAAAATGTTGCAATTAAAATGTCTTATCCCGTCAGGTAGGGGCCTACGTAATACGGACCGCTCGTCAGAAATACAGTAAGACCCTATGTGTTAGCTATCTCTTTGTCTCCAGAAAAATAAAAATAAAATAAAACAATAAAAAATCAAAGGTTAACAATTTCCTTTTCAATGGAAAAATAAAAAAAAAACTTTTGTTCCATCTTGAATTAGGTACTCAATCTCTCACTTAAAAATAATTTTATTATGGGATGTGTTCTGCCGATACAATGAAGTGTAACTAATTGAGAACATAGACCTGTTTTTATGTTTTGTAATCAAGGGATAACCTTGGAAGTACGAAAACTGGAACAAATTGAGGGGCTCGTTATATTATCCGTAAGTTGGACAATCGCCCAGTACTAATTCTCTCGGACATTTAGACCTCACAACTTGTGAAGTTAAACATTATACCATAAATTCTACATCTTCTTATTATTTTTTTTCTTCATAATAAGGCGCTACAGCTTCAATTGGAAAATGCTTTGGCCTTCTTAACGGGTTCTTTGCACAATTTTCTATTCTGGACACATTTTTTGCCTTCATCAATTTTATATATATATATATATATATATATATATATATATATATATATATATATATTATTTACAACATCATCTTTATATATAGTCCCGCGCCGTAGCCGACCGGTTAAGGTAGGACGCCTTGGCGCAGAGCTACGGGACTTGCGCTGGTTCGAGTCTCCACGGGGGAAAATTTTTTCTCATGGTATTTCGGCCAGTATGGGACCGGTGCCCACCCAGCAATTGGGTAGCTACAATAAGTAGCGGCTCCAGGTTGAGGAACCAGCTATAACGGCTGGGGGACTCGACATGCAAACCACATGTCACCCCTACACTGGCTGTTGATCATCTACCTCTCTGATTGACACATGTGGATGTGAAGGGCCAGCAGCCGGCTGGTAAAAGGGCAACCGCTGAAAAGTGGAAAGACCCTCAATCAATCAATCTTTATGTAGGCCTATATATATATATATGTATGAGCCTAGACCACTGCTGTGGTCTCGAGGTAGCGTGCTGCCTTGTCACGCAGCGGGCAATTTTTCTGGGTGAGGTTTTTTATCGGGGTTTTTCCTCATCTGTAAGACAAATGTCAGGAAAACTTTAAGGCCCAAACGGTCTCCGAAATCATATGGCCATCATCATCATCATCGTCCTTATCATTATCATCATCGTCATCATCATCATCATCCTTCACCCGTGTGGAAAGCAACGGGAAGCTACAATTCCTAATAAAGCTGCAAGCATAGCATGAAAATGCTATGATTGCAGTGAAGGACCTGCCCTCGGGCAGAATTACTATGGATGGATATAGGCCTATATATACATATATATATCCAATCCAGTTTAATCTTTGTGCTTTAATGAAGTTAATTATATTTCTGTTTTTGATAATTCTATTTATTTTTTCATTTGTTCGAATTCTCCATGATCCGTTCTGATTTCTTATTACTCTAAAGATTTTTCATATTACTTTCCTTTCAATGACTAAAAGCTTTTGCTTTTCTGCTTTTTTATGTGTCCAAGTTTCACTAGAATAGGTAACAACTGGTCTTATAACTGCATAGTATAGTTTAAGTTCAACTGGAACAACATTACAAAAACCATGAATTTCTGCATTACAATGATTCCATTGCTTTCTCTCTCTCTCTCTCTCTCTCTCTCTCTCTCTCTCTCTCTCCTCTCTCTCTCTCTCTCTCTCTCTCTCTCTCTCTCTCTCTCTCTCTCTACCTATCTATCTATCTATCTATCTCTATCTATCTCCCTCTCTCTCTCTTCCTCGTTCAAAAATTGTGAATTGACAATACTTCTGAAATCTCTACATTGGTATTATTTTGCTATTTTTAATGCCCTGACATATTTCATAAATAACACTGGTCAACATGATTTTTGTCTCATGAGTACTAATAATTGTATTTAATGCAGTTTTTATAGTGTTTTCAAATATGTATTTGGAATTTCTCCATCACCCACAGTTTTTTTATTTCAATTTCAATTAATTGATTTAAAAAAAATATTTTTTAATAAACTTTTTTCGTCCATCTGTCCATTGTAAAAAACCAAATGAGCTAATTCAAATGGTTTCAGCTATGGAAAAGATATATCAAGGCAAATGGAATCCTAATATGCTGGCTGATTATTGTTGGACCATCTAGAGGGATGCTCCACAGGCGAAATATAGTAGAAAATCGTCATTTCTTACTTTCTAGGCGTGTCCGAATGTTCGAATATTGTGTAGTTCGAATGTAGAAAATATTAAAGTGTTTGAAAATATAAATTCCTATCTCTCAGAAACCTTGCGCGATGGAGAAAAGCCGATATCATAGGCCTATTTGAATTCAGGAGAAAAAATAATATTATAATCACATATTTTTCTTTCTGAGACAAAAAAAGGTTTTTTTTTGTTGCTCAGTGTTATAAATTAGGCTATATGTATTTGTAACTACGTACTAAACTACATAACAGACCTGCAGAAACTTGCTCACTATCTGCGAAAAGGCGGTCCCCCCTCCTTTCCGCATACAGGTGCACTCAACATAAAACAAAAAACTGGCAAATGAATAGCAGTGTCTTACCTTGTTAATCTATCCGAGATAGAGTCGAATAGAGGGTGCAGGGTGTCTTTTTACACCTACTGGCCGGTTATTAATAGGCCTGCTATAGAATTTAAAAATACTGCCCCTCTTTCATCCCCTATTCGTCCCACATATGCTGCGCATCGCAGTCTACATGACTTAACTGATCTTGTTTTATATATGGTTTCCCATAGGCCTAAAGGCGTTGATAATGTAGCTCACTGTTATGTAGTCTTCTCCTCTCAACTGCCTGTTCGTCTCTCTCTGATCCAAAAATGTTCTAATAATATTTTTTTGTTCTTTACGAGCATTATGAATTCTTCTGCAATACAGTCGTTTTTCTACAACCCATTCTAAATTTTACTCCTCCATAAACCCCTATTCTCTGAATCACTCTCTGTTAATCCTCTCGACACCATACTCCTACGCACTACTTGAATCCACTGTTCTTTTAGTCTCCCCTTTCTTCTGTTGCCCTCTGCTTCAAAATTTAATATATTAGTTATCCTATCACCTGACATCCTCTTCACATGGCCACACCATTTCGGTCTTCTTTCTTTAGTAACTTGTAGAACATATTTTTGAACATCTATTATTTCTCTGATTTTTGTATATATATATATTTTTTTTCTCTTTTTGAATTTCTAGAAGTCTTCCTCCAAAAGTCCATCTCTGTCACCAAGAGTTTATGTGCTTTGCTCTCTGCTTAATGTCCACGTTTGCGCAAAAATACAGTAGTCTACTTTCCACTAATTAACTATAAATAAGTTTTTTAGTTTTGTTCAGAATGTTTCTAACCACAGCACCGTTTTCAACATTACATTTTTTTTTTTTTTCCTTCTTTGACTTACTTTTCTGTTTATAATAGTTATGTAGGCCTACGCAACAAGGGAAGTAAGTAGGCCTAATACATTACTAGTAAGTAAGTTCTATTACTTCCCGAATTGTGTATATAATTTTGTTCACTCCTATGCTAATAATTACGTTTAATTTTTTATATTTCGTGTGAATTTATATCTTGGTTTGAAGAGTGCAATTGTTTCATAGCAAGGGAATTTTAATAAAACAACTGCAATTGTTTGTTGTCTGAATTAGTGGCAGACATTTTAAATAACAGTTTCAGACTGCATATCAATTACAGATATGATTAACTGTGATGTAGAGGAAGCGGCGAATGCTGCGGTTCATTTTCTGTTACCAGCAAAGTTGAAAAATATATATGGAAAAGTATATGGAATATTTAAGGACTGGTGTAAATTAAAAAAAAATGCATTATTAATTAAGTCAATTATTTTTCTTCCCTAGGGAAGTAAATTGAGCAATTACATGCCATTGCAAGTGGATACCAAGGCCTCTCTGGTAAATTCAACTTTTTTTTATTATTCCGGCTTTTACAATGAATATAGCCTACATTTTTCCGGTACCCATGTTCGCAGTTAACTACACATTTGTTTCAACACATTTTTCCATTCTTGCCTGTCCATCTATATATCTTCTTCTATTTCCCATTCCCTCTTAGTTTCATTGATTCCCTGAATCCACGTAATATTTGGTCTACCCTTCTTTTTTCTTCCCTGTGGTTCCCAATCCATGATTATCTTAGGTAGTCTTCCTTCTTCCATCCTTCTAATGTGTGCGTACCAATTTAATTGTTTCTTCTTTATAAAATCTAATATTGAATATTGTACCTGCATTTTTTCTTTTATATATGAATTTCGGATTTTATCCTTCCTGGATATTCTTGCAGCACGTCTCCAGTAGTCCATTTCAGTGACGAGTAATTAACTTACTACCATAAAAACAGAATGATAATTAGGCCATTATTAGTATAGGAGTGAATAAAACATATTATTGTATCCATTCCATATTAAACGCACAACATAATATAGACTATCTCAGTAACTATTGATTTTATTTGAGGCGTAGTAGAACAAACATGTTTTCTGAAATGTTGTCCATTGTAGACCTATTATCGAAGTTTTTATTTATCCAAATCTCGTTAATTCTTATCACATTATTTTAATATTTTACGATATAGCCTACACTAAAACCATAGAATACTGAAATATCAATTACGTCTCCACATAATGATAAAAGGCTATTTTCACATAAAACACTCTAGCACCACCTTGATTAGCAGAAAAAAAAAGCCGGATTACTAAAAATGAGAAGTAAGGAGTTAACTGGTCCATATCAAGAAGTAGGCGTGGTTTGCAGGTGAAAGGTGGGTAAAATACAGATAGGCGTGTTCATTCTTTACAAGTAGTACGGTACATTCCAATACACTATCAGTACTCGGTAGTGGGGGAGTTTATAGTCTCTGATATGCTATATTGAGGTTTTATGGGCCAGGAAGTACAGAAATGTCACATAATTAAAGATAATTTAGTTCCATATCAATTATAAATGTTATATAACTGTAGCTATATTTCTGTGAAATGATCAAAGGAAAACTAAAATATCATCATCAACCATGCAAATATTAGGCAATGTGGCCTGTTAAGGTCTCAAGGAGGAATTTTCCATCCAGCGCTTTTTTTTTGGACATCCTAGCGATCTTCCGCCTTGGGGCCAGTAACGAAGCATAGCTTTTGGAATTCTGTGAGGTGGCATTCGTTGAAGATCAGTTTTCCAGTTGTTCTGACAGTTTTGTATGTGATGGAGAATGGGTTCTACCCCAATTCTTCCATAATTTCATCATTTATTTTATGGTCCCACTATGTATAGTCTGCTGCAATGCGCATAAATCGCATCTCATTTGCTGTTATTCGGTTTTCATATCTTCTTTATATTGTCCATGCTTCACTACCATGTCTTAATACTGGTCTTCCGATAACGTTAACCCGTTCGCCTCAGAAGAAAAGATAGACTCGCCGGCAGTTAAATGGCCTTCAGCTCAGAAGAAGAGGTACACTCGCGTAACTCCGCTGTTACATATTTTGCATTTTTTTTCTACATCCCTTGGCAGGGTAATCTTTTATTGACATTTATGAATAGTGGAAGAATGTGTTTTGGCTTTCACCCGTATTGCGATCTCAAGTACCGTTATCGTTTGTTTGTTTTGAATGTCTGAAAATAGACAATAACATTTACAGTAACTTAAATCCGGTTTCTGTGAAAATGCATTGAACATTTAAAACTGAAGTAATGGGTTAAAACTAAAACATATGCCGCACTTTTTCTGATAAGGAACAGTCAATCATTGGAAGCCGAACAGCTCCATGGCCATACAGCCGGCAGTTGGCCTCACATCCACATGTGTTAATCACAGTAGACGATCATCTAGAAACTGTAGTGGTGACATGTGGTCAGCAAGATGGGTACCCTAGCCGTTATAGTTAGTTTTCTCAACCTGGAGCCGCTACTTATCGTAGCTACCCAAATTCCTCATGATGTTGGGTTGACACTGGTCCCATACTGGCCGAAATTCCATAAGAAAAATTCTTCCTCCATGGAGAATCGAACGAGCGCAAGTCCCGTAGCTCTGCGCCAAGGCATCTTGCCGTAACTACTCGGCTACGGCGCGGAACTTTGCATGCCTTGAAATTTCTTTCAAAGAAGAGTTGTGATGTACAAAGGTCGTGTCCAAAAAAATATCTGGCGTTTTTAAATGCAAGGCACTAAATAGCGCCAAATCTCTTATTTACACTAAAGGAAAGTAATACAACACCGTCATTGGTAGATTGGAAATGCCTTATCACCTGGGAGCAGAATAGATTTAGAGTATTTGAGAATAAAGTTCTTAGGAAAATTTTTGGACCAAAGAGAGATGAACAGAAAGCTAACGAAGAAGACTACATAACAGAGTTACATGATCTTTATAGGAAACCAGATATAATAAGAACAGTCAAGTCTCGTAAACTGCGATGGGCAAGACATCTGACACGAATCGGAAATGAGAGAGGGGCATGGAAGCTTCTCGTAGGAAAACCAGAAGGAAAACGCGCAGTTGGTCGACCAAGGATGAGGTGGGAGAATAACATTAAGTATGACTTGAAGGAAGTAGATTATACAGGGGATGATTGGAAAATATTAGGTCAGGATAGGGATTAAAGTTTTAAGAAATGTAAAACAGTACCTGATATCTCAGTCGTCCTCAATAATTTGCAGTGTTGTTTTATAGGAGGCCTTTCGATAACTTACGTATCATCTTCTGCTTTCGTTTCATTAAGTTATCGATAGGCCTCCTATGAAAAAGCATTGCAAATTATTGAGGACGACTGAGATATCAGGTAGTGTTTTGCATTTCTTAATACTTCAACGCAGTGGCCTCAACGGTGTTTCGTAATGTATGTTATATATCTTGACAGGATAGGGACGTATGAAGAGCTTATGGCGGCGCGATCATGAATCTATGGGTTTCATAGTGCCAGTGAGTTGGTTATCATAGCAAAAGATAAGTTATTGTGACTAAAAGCTAGAAAAGTGTCACATATTGGATGTGATTCAGATAACTAAGGATAACTTGTTTATCTAAAAGGAAGGCTGGAGATACAAGGTCCTGCGTTGTAATTACGGATCTTGGAGCCCTGCCTCGCTCTGGAAACAGCTGCCGGCTGCAAAGTGTAACCCGATACCCCGGTGTGGGGGCGGACATCCTCTACTGTGTTGTGTTTTAACAACTCCAGCGCTCCACAATCCATCATCTGTTTTCAAGAATTCACTTTTAGATTCTACACACAAATCAATACATTCAAGTGCATTCACTACTATGATATTCACTGGCACTGTCGAACATGTAGCTCTCCATACATCCCTATCCTGAGCTAATGTTTTCCATTCATCCCCTGTATAATCTACTTCCCTCTAATACAGAGCTGCCCAAACTTATTTGTATCGCGGGCCAAATGGAAGAAACATCAAGATGGCGCGGACCATAGGCCCTATAATAGATGTTGTGAGTTATTCTTCTTCTTCTATTTCATGAAATTAGGCCTTTTTAACCTGTTTTCACATCAAGTGGGATTTAATGAATCCTCCCATCTAGTAAATGGGCGTCCAACACTTCTATGTCCTATTGATTTGTACTTTAATAACAGTTGGGGGATTCTATCTGTAGGCATTATTTTAACATGTTCGTAATAGTTGTTTCTCATATTGTCAATTCTATTTGTTAAATTAAAAATATTTAAGTCTTTTTCTAATATCTTCATTTATTTTTCTGTCCAAAATTGTCACACCTGCTACTGAACGTAAGAACTTCATTTCTGCAGTTTCTATTTTTCTTCTGTCTGAACGGTTAAGAGTCCAGTTTTCATTTGCATATGTTAAGAGAGGCGCTGCTATAATTTTGTAAAATGTTAATTGTGTACTCCTCAAAGTTTTATTATTATTATTATTATTAATTATTATTATATTATTGTTATTATTATTATTATTATTTAACGTATGTTGATTTGCTACTTTTCTTGTTATGTCGTTATAACATATTTTACAAGTTCTTGTACAATTAAGTGATAGACTAATATTAGCGAGGTCTATCCTTAGCATATTTTAATTTATTAGAATGCTGCAGCCTTACAGGGACCGGGTACAAAGTGATGGAGGACCTTATCCGGCCCACGGGCCTTGGTTTGGACCACCTCTTCCTTAATACATAGAGCCTACATAGTGTTCTGCCCAAGAGGAGGTCTTTCACTGCAAATTCAGATTCTCCACTCTTTCCTTACATCAGCCTTCCTTTTGTATCCAAGTACAATACATTGATTTTAACATTGACCCATCATCTAATCTCTTTTCTGCCTCTAACCTTCCTGCCGTTGATCATTCCTTCTAGAGCATCTGTCAGCAGGCAAATCAATTTATTTTCATCTTCTTTATTAGTTCCTTCATCCACTCTGTGTAGCACATCTTTATTTTTTATTTTGTCTGTCCATTTTATACGTCCCAACCTTCTCCATACCCATATCCCAATTTTTTTAATGCCCCTGTTGTCGTGTTTGGACATTTCTGGTGTTTCTCTCCTGGCACTGGCGTAATTGTAACCCATTTCTGAGGTTGGGGCGCCTGGAAGGCTGGGTTACGTTGCCCTAATGATATGATGGGGTGATGATGATGATGATGATAGTGGTGCGCCAGGACAGTCCTTAATCCTAAGCATAATTTAAGATGAATATTAATAATGATGATTGTGATGGCCATGTGCTGTTCGGGGACCGTTTGAGCCTTAACGTTTCCTGACGTTTGTCTTATGTGTGAGGAAAAATCCCGATAAAAACCTCACCCAAGATACTATCCCGACCGGGGATCGAACCTGGGCCCGCTGCGTGACAAGGCAGCACGCTAACTCGAGACCACAGCGGTGAACTGTCTCAAAATCTTCTAGACTTTTTTCCTCATTGCGTCCTAGTGTCCAAGTCTCTGCACTATAGAATGCTACAGTCCACACAAAACACTGCACTAGCCTATACCGTAATTATTTTTCTTTTATTCTATATGTAGAATAATATGTTACAAAAATATAGATTGATGACATGAGTGTAATAAACGTATAAACAAAAAACTTGCCAGTGATAAGGAGTTTCTGCAGCTATTAACTCAAAGACATGCACAGGAATTCATTTTAATAGGCTAAATATCAAGAAAACCCCACGCTGTAGCCGAATGGTTAAGGCAAGATGCCTTGATGCAGAGCTACGGGATTTGTGCTGGTTCGGGTCACCATGGGGGAAGAAATTTTCTCATGGAATTTCGGCCAGAATGAGACCGGTGCCCATCCAACATCGGGAGGAATTAGGGCAGCTACAATAAGTAACTGCTCCAGGTTGAAAAAACCAGCTATGACGGATGGGGGACCCTACAAGCTCACCATATGTCAGCCGTACGTTGGCTGTAGGATCGTCTACCTCTGTGCTTAACACATGTTAGGTTAACAGGAATCTTGTAGACCAAGCGCGCCATGGAGTTCTTGAATATGAAGAAAATTCACAATAAAAGGCTTGTGATGCAATTTAAAGAAACCCTGAGATGTAGAAAAGCAGTTTGTGAAACACGGACATAATAGCGTTGTTACTGCAGCCACAATAGCGATGAGCGGGCCCTTGTTAGGAAGTTACACGGATTCCCTTTTAAAGTACGCGAGTTACTGTGTGTTGCAAACAAATCACAAAGACAGTTCCAAGAGAGCATTTCATGTTAAACTATAATAATAATAATAATAATAATAATAATAATAATAATAATAATAATAATAATAAAATAATAATAATAATAATAATAATAATGATAATGATGATTAACAATAATAATAATAATAATAATAATAATAATAATAATAACAATAATAATAAAAATGATAATAACAATGATGATTAACAATAATAATAATAATAATAATAGTAATAATAATAATTTTATTAGGAATATTTCACAATACAATGGTTCTCCTTCATCCCAAAGTGCTTCGTCGCCAGACGTTCCTGTCTAAATCTCTAGCTTCCATACTTCTCCTCACTCCATTTATCCAACGTTCTCTAGGTCTGCCTCTTCCACTTCTTCCATTAGCTCTCCAATCAAGGATCTTCTTTGATATTCTATCTTCTTCCATTATTATCGGGTGTCCATACATTTCCAAACGTTTTTCTTCTATTTTTCTAATATGTTTTTTTTTTACTTGCATAATTTATCTTATTGTACTGTTTCTGACTTTATCCTTTCTTGAAATTGTTGTCAATCGCCTCCAAAAATCCATTTTTACTGCCATCAACTTGTTGACTTACTGTCAAAGTTTCGCACCCATATAAAAATGCTTCGTAACAGGGCTTGAAATATAGTTTTCTTCGTTCTGTATATTATATTTCTATTTCAAAGCACTAAATTCAACACACCAATGATTCATCTTCCATCAGTTATTCTTGTTTCAATTTCTGTTGTTGAATTCTCATATTTATCTAAAATATATCCTAATATTTAAAATATAATAATAATAATAATAATAATAATAATAATAAATAATGTTATCAAATCAATATTTCTAAAATTCATTGTAAATCTCAATCGAGGTTAAGTAGTATTTTTTTTAATATAAGTACCTGCTATATCAGTCGTCTTCAATTAAAATGGAGTTTTGTTTAAAAAACTTCGTTAATTAGTAAAACCATGTAGGCCTTTCAGAACATGTTCCATCTTCGACATGTCATTGAGTACCAAATACGGTTAAAAATGCTATCAAGAAGAGCGAGAAAGAATTTGACATTTCATGTTATTTATTTAATTTGCCTGTTGACGTTTAGGCCAATTGGTTTTCCCTTCCATTCAGCAGGATAAAACATACTGTATACACAGAGTCCAGTTATCGTAATAACGAACCTAAGGTTTCGATAGTGCCAATGATTTAGTTACTTAGTTAGATGGAGAAAACTGAATATCTTGTAGTAGGAGGAAGTGGACGAGATATATCCCTATCCCAAGGAATTATTAGAGCTGTTAAAAAATGTAAATATTTGGGATCACTTATTGATGAATCAGGGAGTTGTAAAGCTGAAGTAGATAGCAGGTTAGTACAAGCATGAAGAGCCATAAAAATGTTGAATGGAGTACTGTGGAGTAGGACCATATCAAACCACACGAAGAAGAGGATTTTGAAGTATGTTGTGGAAAGCATAATGACTTATGGTGCTGAGGGATGAACTTTGGTAGAGGGACAAAAAACTAAGATCTTGGCAGTGGAGATGGATGGAATAAGATGCAGTGCCAGGGTGTCCAGGTTGGAAAGAAGAAGAAATGAAGAAGTGAGGCAGATGATGGAAATGGAGGAGACTGTGATGGAAAGGATCGAAAGACGAGCTCTTCAGTGGTAGGCCATGTCAGGAGAATGGAGGATGATAGGTGGCCCAAAACTCTTTTGGAATGGTCACCTTCTGGTAGAAGGAAACGGGGCAGGCCAAGAACAACTTGGAGAGGAGAGATCCATAGATTGATGAACGACCGAGGTCTGGAGGAGGATGAATGGCGTGATCGGCAATAATGGCGAATGGGAATACAGGGTAACCGCTGAAAAGTGGAGAGGCCCTCAAAAGTAAGTAAAAGTAAGTAAGTTAGATGTAGGCTTATACTAAGCTAGAATAGGCTAGCTAACTAACTAACTAACTAACTCACTGACTGACTCTACTGAACCCGTAGGTCATGGTCGAGCGGACATAAGCTCTCCACACATCCCTACCTTAAACTAATGTTTCCTAATCATCACCCGAATAATCTACTTCTCTCAAATCATGGTTAATGTTATTCTCCCACCTCATTCTTGGTCTATCAACTGGACGTTTTCCCTCTGGTTTTCCAAACAAGAAATTTACATACACCTCTTTCATTCCTCATTCGTGCCACATGTCCTGCACATTGCAGTCTACGAGACTTAACTATTCATATTATATCTGGCTTCCTATAAAGACTATGTAGCTCACTGTTATGTAGTTTACTCCATTCACCTGTATGTTCATGTCTCTTTAGTAAAAAAATGCCTAAGAACGTTATTCTCAAATACTCATAATCTCCTTTCCTCCCTTAAAGTAAGAGTCCATGTTTCACATCCATATAATATAACTGGGAGAATAACGTTTTATATATTTTCAGTTTGATATTTTTTTGAAAGGAGTTGGGACAACAAGAGTCCTTGTAATACATAATAGCATGCATTTACAGAATTGAATCTATGTTTAATTTACTTGTGCTTTCCATTCTTATTTATAATTATTGTTCCTAGGTTGGTCTCTTTGAATTTTCACTTCTTCAAAATTTCCCTAATTTGTCATTAGCTGCTTGAATTGGCTACTCCGTCCATCCATAGTAATTCTGCTCGAGGGCAGGTCTTTCACTGCAATCATAGCATTTTCATGCTATGCTTTGCAGCTTTACTACGGAATTATAGGTGTGTTAGTTTCCCGTTGCTTTCCACACCGGTGAAGGATGATGATGATAATGATAGTGATGATAATGATAAAGATGATGATGGCCGGATGATTTTCGGGGACCGTTGGGACCTAAGCTTCCTGAAATTTGTCTTACAGGTGAGGAAAAACCCTCCGAAAAACCTCACCTAGAAGCCTGTCCCGACCGGGAATCGAACCCGGGCCCACTGCGTGACAAGGCAGCACGCTACCTCGAGACCACAGCTGTGAACAATAGGCTACTAATTCTAAAAATTACTTTCTTGAATTGGCTCTATTAAAAAAACCAGTTAAAACCTCCAACCTCTGGTTTGTTTAGAATTGGGAAGCATGTGTTGTGATGCACTGCACTGAAGTTTGTACTGGGACAAACGTATTTTTATTTTCTTTGTCACTGCTCGGAAGTCAACATTTGAGGAGGAAAAAAAAAAGAAAAAGAAAAAAAAGAAGAATAGACGATGCTGCGGGGAAAATATATAAACAAGTGCTTCACTGCCATTTATAAGACAATTCTGTTTCACAAGTTGCAGCGACTTCATGTTGATTAAGAGGGGAACAGCTGGAATGTTTAAAAAAGAGAAACATTCGAGATTATATAAATAGGTCTGCATGTTTAAAATGTTTGATAACTTATATAATCGATTCGATAATGAGACGAAAAGAACATCTGGGCACGAGACACAAAGAATAATTAAGAAATGAGTAGGCCTATATACTCAAATATTATGTAATATTTTAATAATACCTAGGGACAATAATCACCAAATAGGAATGAGATGCACAAAGAAATTACACATCAGCTGAATTCTGGAAATGCGTGCTACTATGCATTACAGACATTCTTGCCGTCCCAACTTCTCTCAAAAAACGTTAAACTGAAAATATATAAAAATGTTATTCTTCCAGTTATATTTTATGGATGTGAAATATGGACTCTTACTTTAAGGGAAGATAAAATAGGCCTATTACGAGTATTGAGAAAAAAAGTTATTAGAAAATTTGAATATTTTTTTGACGAAAGAGAGATGAGCAAACAGGAGAATGGAGAAGGCTACATAACAGTGAGCTACATCATCTTTATGTGAAAGCAGAACATTTTTACTTATTTAATAATAAGAAGAGTTAAGTCCCGTAGACTATGATGGGCAGGACGTACGAGGCACGAATCGAGAATTAAACTACTTGTAGGAAAACGATAGGGAAAGCGTCCAGTACACAGACCGAGAATGAGGCGGGACAATAATATTAACCATGATTTGAGGAATGTAGATTATATAGGAGACGGACGGAAAACGTTAGTTTTCGCGAGGCCATAAACCTACAGGTTTTATAGTGCCAGTGAGTTAGTTAGTACAGGATTTTAATAGTTTGCGGAAAATATTTTAAAGAAGACCCCGATAGTGAGTCCTTATTTCCATTCCATTAACGCAGTGTAACCTCTCACCTTACAGCTATTTGTACTTGTTACATGTTTCCCGGGCCTTACAGTGACACGACCTCTCGGGAGAGAGATATTTAACCCTTAAATTGGCGAAACAATAATTTCTCGTGCAGGTTATTCAAATGTTTCGGACCGCAAAGAAAACAAATTAGCGTAAAACTCTAATTTATCATTGTAGGCAATATTATTATGTAATTTGACACAAACTTAAGTAATTTATAATGATTTGTTTTATATTGTTTTATAAACAAAATTAATCAATGAAATCAATGTATCTTAAAAGATACGTTGTGAAGTTAAGGGTTGACTATGGATCATACACATACTTTTTTGATCACACAGATACATGAAGGACCTCCCCGAATGAGTGGATCAGCTCAATAACACGGCCTCCTCCGAGACAACACAACATTAAGACGAAAATAGTCCAGATTTTTTTTTTTTTCAAATGCCCCAGGTTTATCTTTAGACATTCTTGGTTTCTCTCCTGGCATGGCGTACTTGTAACCCACTTCTGAGGTTCGCCTGGAAGGCGGTGTTACGTTGCCCCGATGATATGATGGGTGTTGATGATGATAATGGTGCGCCAGGAGAGTCCCTAATCCTAAGCTTAAGCTAAGATGAATATGAATGATGATGATTGCGATGGCCATATGATTTCGGGGACTGTTTGGGCCTTAAAGTTTTCCTGACATTTGTCTTACAGGTGAGGAAAACCCCCGATAAAAACTGTCCCAACAGGGGATCGAACCCGGGCCCGCTGCGTGACAAGGTAACACGCTACCCCGAGACCACAGCGGTGGACAGTCCACAATTATTGATAATTGCAAACTAGAAATATTCCAACTTAAATTCTACCCCCCCCCTTAAAAATAAAACTTTACAAGGACTATTTAACTGATGCCCCAAATGGGAGTCAATGACCAATCACGTTACAATGATTTTTTATTTACAAGCAATCACAGTCGTGTTTCGCCTAGAATTTACCAACTAAAGTTTATCATAATAAAGAATGCACCTCCTTTTTGACATTTTGAATAGGTCATAGCATTAGTTTGACTCACTAAGAAATACGGCTACCAGATTGTATATATAGTGCATGAATTTCAACACATACCGCATGCGGGAGTTAATATAAAAACATTTGTAGCAATTGATTATACCACCAAAAAAAAAAAAGAAACTACTGTTTGCACTTTCTTAAATGTATTTTTTCCCAGAAAAATATAATTGTCATATTTACATCATAGGACATCAGAAATGAATTAATATACAGTTAGATGTGTTTCATTTTTTCTCCAGTAGAGTGCATTCTTACGATATTGCGTTCCTTTGGCAATAAATAATATGATCTGGTTGCAGTGACGAACAAAATAATGAAGCGTACCAATCGTTTCTCATTTGTTTCCAAACATCGCCGTTTACATTAAATAGGCCTATATATAATAGAAATGAATTAATATACAGTTAGATGTGTTTCATTTTTTCTCCAGTAGAGTGCATTCTTACGATATTGCGTTCCTTTGGCAATAAATAATATGATCTGGTTGCAGTGACGAACAAAATAAGCAAATGAAGCGTACCAATCGTTTCTCATTTGTTTTCAAACATCGCCGTTTACATTAAATATATAAATATTTTAAAATAACTATATTTAAATAATGATTTGTGAGTGAACAGCTTAATTTTATTCGTTAAATATTCCTAACAAATGCCACTCTTGATTTCCAAATTCTCTAGATAAATTCACTCCTCACGATAATTTGGAAATCACTCGTGGCATTACTTATGATAATGAAAATATCTGGAACTTTAACAGATTTTATAACTTTATCATTTACTCTATAGGAACATTCACACACACATTCATACTAAACATGGCGAATATAATGATGATTATTATGATGGCCAGATGATGTTCAAAGACAGTTTGGGTTATACATTTTTTCTGACATTTGTCTTACAGGCGAGGAAACTTTTCCCGACCGGGGATATAATCTGCATCCCTGCCTTAGGAGGCAGCGACACTACTTCGAAACCACAGCGGTGGACCTATAAGTCATAACTAGAGACCAGATTTCTGTATAATTACATTTTTTTCTCTCGGTATCAGTCTGAGAAGTTAACCCATTCGCTTCAGGTTTAAATGCTCAATGTATTTTCCCAAAAACCGGATTTAAGATACCGTAAATTATAATGTATATTTTTAGACATTCAAAACAAACAAAATATAACGGTACTTTAGATCACAATAAAGGCGAAGGCAAAAACACATTGCTCTACTATTCATAAATGTTAACAAAAGATTTCCCTGTCAAGGGATGTAAAAAATATTGCAAAATATATAACATCAGTGTTCAGAGATTGTACCTCGTCTTCTGAGTTGAAGCCATTTAACTGCCGGCGAGTCTACCTCGTCTTTTGAGGCGAATGGGTTAAGATGTTAACGAATTAGGCTGCTAGGAACATTATATTTCATGTTCATGTTACATATTTTTACATATTCCAGTCAATAGGCCTACTACATATTTTAAACATAATTACATATTTTTACATATTAAAAATTGAAATATAAAATTATGGAATATTCACCTGAAAGGTCCGTCACCTCAACTTAATTAATTATGTAACTGTAGCGCTTTCGGGACTTGTCCCATCATCGGCAGGATTCAAAACTGGTGTTTCACTGAAGATCTGGTAGAGGGGGTTACATGTATTGGGTTCGTTTTCGTTTATCAGATTTTCGTTGTTGTGAGCTGATTTCATGATTTTCATCCCTTCCTGTACGTTAATCCAGCGAAGATAAACGTACTCGAAGAGATGGAAATCATGAAAGCAGGTCACAACAACGACAATCTGATAAACGAACCCAATACGGTTCCCTCTACCAGATCTTCAGTGTAACACCAGTTTTGAATCCTGCCGATAACGGGACATGTCCCGAAAGCGCTACAGTTACATAATTAATTAAGTTGAGGAAACGGACCTTTCAGGTGAATATTCCATAATTTTATATTTTAATTTTGAATAATACCTCAACGGAACACATCATGAATCTTATAAAAGTTGATTTTACATATTATGTCAAATGTTTAATTGAGCCCACAATTTCATATGCTTAAGTATTCGCCAGTGGCTTTTTATGATGTTGAGTGATCGTTTTCATAAGAAAATCTGCCCATCGACAAAAAATAACTCCTGAAAATATCCAGACTTGCTGTGTTTCGTGCCATAATAGATTTTAGGAGGTTGTAGTCCTACCTAATCTGATAGAATATCCTGTATTTATGTATGTGATTTGTGTAATTTTTTTTTTCACCTTTTTAGTTACATAAAAGTATTTTTAAAACTTGTAATCGCTTGGGAAAGTTATGAAATTCACTTTCCTCCATTAGAATAAATAAATAAACGATTTTAATGTCTCTTTGAATTTTTTATATTTATTACATATTTTATGGCCTTTTGTTACATATGTATTTATATAGCCTACATATTTCATAGAGTAATAGGTTACTACATAAAACACAAATGTCAGGAAAACTTTAAGGCCCAAACAGTCCCCGAAATCATATGGCCATCGCAATCATCATCACTCATATTCATCTTAGGTTAAGCTTAGGATTAGGGACTCTCCTGGCGCACCATTATTATCATCATCACCCATCATATCATCGGGGCAACATAACCCCGCCTTCCAGGCGCCCCAGCCTCAGAAGTGGGTTACAAGTACGCCATGCCAGGAAAGAAACTAGGAATGTCGAAAGACAACCTGGGACATTTGCAAAAAAAAATCTGGCCTCTAGTTATATTGTTTCATAATGTTTCTAAAATAATTTAATTTTAATTTTTGAACGATATAAAATTACTTCCAGAATATTTTGCAATTTATTTACAAATCCTTTACTGAATTGTAGAAGATTTGTAAATTCAACATAATACGATTAAACAAAGGAATTAATTAACGGGATAGTTCTCTTGTTAACACTTTGTGACGTAGGGCTGCATACAAACTTAGGAAAAAAAAAAGGTCTGTTAAGAAAGTGTTTCGGAAGCAATAAATTTGGCAACAGTGTCAGAGTGGGAGTGTTAACAAATCGGTGTCAGGTGGTTCTATCCCTCGGGAACAAACCGAATTCCTTTTTTTTTTTTTTTTTTTTTTTTCCCTTTCCCTCTTAACGACACATCGTTTGAAATTCAAACATTCCACAGCAATTTGCTCAAATTAAATATTTTAGTGTGCTTAATTCCTCCTTTGAAATATACAGTCGATATATTTGATCTAGTATCGATATTCTAAATCGATACATATTATCATGGAATGTAAACTTGTTATTACTTAAAGGCTAACCTAACAAGCAACTTGGTTGGAAAAAAAATTAGGTCTGTCTTTTAACAGAGCTAATTCGTTTGATGGTAACATTATTTGAGATCATATTCATAAGGTCCTCTTTTTTTAAGGAAAATATCCAATCATATTCGTCTTGTTTATAATGAATGTATGTGTGAATGGTGTGTCTTGTAAATGTCGGTGCTGTCTTGGAGTGGCCCCGGATATTCAGCTAAGTCCACACCGAGGAGATCCTCCATATTCTCGTGTGGTCGAAATGTAGGCCTATGCGAACAAGATTTTAAACATTCTCTATCGTTAGGTGGTGTCACTGTAAAGCATAGGTACCAATACACATTTGAATGTAGGCCTACCTACAAAGGAAGTGGTTAAATAAAGGTAGAGAGAGAGAGAGAGAGAGAGAGACAGACAGACAGAGAGAGAGAGAGAGAGAGACAGACAGAGAGAGAGAGAGAGAGAGAGAGAGAGAGAGAATCATCATACACACACATGTAATTATCGTATGTAATATCACGAGTGATTTCCAAATCATCGATGAATTTACGAGTCACGAAGTGTCGAGTGAATCTATCTAGAGGATTTGGAAATCAAGAGTGGCATTTGTTAGGTCTATTTAACGAATAAAATTAAGCTGTTTACTAAAAAATCATTATTTAGATATAGTTATTTTGAAATATTTATATATTTAATGTAAACGACGATGTTTGAAAACAAATCAGAAAAGTGTGGTTATGTTCATTAGTTTATTCACTGCAACTTGATCTTATTATTTATTGCCAAACAGGATCCACCCTAGTGGAGAAGAAATGAAACACATCAAACTGTATATTATAACCAAAATTATAGGTTGTTAATTGATTTTTTTAGTAAACAACTCAGTAAAAACATTATTTAAAAGCATAATTATTTAACAGTTATCAAATGTGTAGTTCGAAGGTTTAATTATTTTGCTGTATTCAACGTACCGGTATTTATTGGAGAGTCAGTCACTGCAAAATAATGCTCTGACCTGTTCAGAATATTAAAAAAGAGAAGCCTTTCTTTATCGCAAAAGTAGGAGCTGGTAAAGATAATTCGATAAAGAGCGAGGTGAAGCAGACTATCATTGGCTATAAATCAAAATTCATTGAAACGTTATTGGTCATTGGCTCCCATTTGAGGCATGAGTTAAATAGTCTTACTTTATTTTAAATCTAACTATAAGCTACAGATTCATATTTTAAATAATGCCAATAAATGTATCAAATCATGACATATTTACATCAGTGGAAAGTTGTCATAGCAACCTACACCTACTACAACCCAATGTTGGTCCTTGCCCTCTCCTTTGTTAGGAGTTACTAGACCAAGTTAATTTAGTTACTCTTTTTTACCCATAGATGCCATGAATGGTATGCGGTCAACAACTTGATCCAACGACATATCTATTATACCACCAAGTTAACTTCGCATGGGCGGAGGGAAAGAGTTTTAGCGCTAGTGTCACCAAACTACTGAACCTGTGGAAGGGATGCAGGAGAAGTACATACGATCAAGTACTGAAATGGTTCAATCTTAGGTGTGGGCGGAGAATCCCTAAACACGTATGAAATATCTTAATGTGGTTGCCAAATTAGTCATTTAAGCACGGAACGCTCAAGCGGTCGGATCATTTAAAATCACAGTATTTGTCGTCTCTCCGTTACCAGCCTCACAATAAATCACAAGTGGCAACATGTAATGAGAAATGACAGCCCATTCCTACACGTAATCCCAATAGTAACAGGGTTTTCAAATTATACTGCAGCCACTGATTCTCCGGCCTTGACGTTTTCACGAGTGTTCCCGGTATGGATATTCAGTGGGAGTGGCAGCTTTATGTATGCGGTTAGCAGACATACAGCTGACAACATCTTAGCAATTTCAAATCTTACTAGCCCGCTATAGCTGCGTCAAGAGCAGTGATTGGTTGTGGCAGACATCTATTCCCACTACAACCATATCCTTATTTGCAGTATAGGGGCAATTTCTCTCTTTACCCCTCGTATAACCTATACTTCAGAAGCCGGAGATATGACGGCTCAGGTATAGTAATTTTGCCAATGACCGTCTAGAAGGACGGACCATTAAAATCCATAGTATTTGTCAGCTCTCTACCTGCCAGACAAGGAACATATACAGAGGATAGGAAGTGACAACACAGTAAGGAAGAGAAAGACAGCATATTAGTCAACATATTTTCAGCCTGCGCAGACTACTTGGTGGAATAATAGTAATCAGCTAGGGTATTACTAGGATGAGGTCGGTAAATTTTGCTTAGAGATCTCTTTATTCAAGTTTAATGATCTTTTACGAGTCTGAAAATCTTCAGTCTCGGGACCCACGGTTTAAAGTCCCTCCCGGCGGACCTGTTCCTTGGATTTTTCCATAAATCCATCGACCACAGCCGGGTCTGAATCCGCCACCCTCGGGACCAGACACAAGGAACATACCACTAGTCCACCGAAGCCCACATATCTACTACATTATTTACACGAAAATATAATGCAGCTGATAAAGAATAAAATAAACAAGAAATCGATTGATAAGTCTTTGATCCGAGGCTTTATCCTTGGGACTGCGAGCAATGTACAAGATACACCTTGAAGTGGGTTGCTAGCCCGTTTTCATGGCGGGTTTATTATTCGGGGTTTCCTCCCTAGGCCGATTGCCTTCATCCAGCACCAGAGCTCCGCCTGCCCCGTTTTATTTCGGAGTTGTCTCTCCTAGATGGGTTGTCTTGCAGGACTAACGAACCTCATCTGCCCGTTTGTCAATCTACAAGGCAGTAGATGTAGAGTTGCCTCTTCCGACAATTACACCGTACCGAAGGACTCCTCCGCTGTATCTGCCGTTGAGGTCTCATTATTTGATAAAATACGCAACACAGAAATTAGGGACAAATGTTATATTCAAGACATAACAAAATTTATTATAGATAGACGAAAATATTGGAAGTGTCATATAGAAAGAATGGAAGACAACCGAAATACAAAAAGAGCTAAAGAAGATAGACCGATGGACGGGAGAAGAACAAGAGGAAGACCAACCAAGAGATGGATAGACAGTGAATGCACATTCAATACGTCTTCTTCCGAGAAGTTATTTTGGAAATAAACAGGATGAAAATCCTACAAATTATGATTAAGAAGAAGAAGAAGATTGATAAGTAATTTAATAAATGAGGAAAACTTATGACACGACGTTATACTCGTATAACTTATATAATTCTTCTACACGCGTGTTTGTCATTCTACTCCTCCTAAACGAGTGGGTCGATTTTGATGAGATTTTTGTGTGTCTGATTGGGCCCCTCCATGGTTTAGATTCACAATTCCACCCTCTAAAATCATTAGGTGTAGGAGTTCACATGAAGTGAAAATTGAAAAATCATTCTAGCGGTCACATTTTTCGACGTTTCACAACGAAACTCAGTATATCATATTAAAATAAACCGAGGTATTATCTAAAAAAAAATGTACGAAATCCGACAATTAAGGTGTACATGAAATCCAAAATTGAAAACTGACTAGCATTCGTCATGTTTGGTTCGTCTCAGCCTATACCATACAATTTAATTAACCTATAATATTACATTTTTGCCCGATAGTGCGTTTTGTCGTAGGCCTACTTACCAGCAATGGCGACCATTATTGAAAGTTCAACTTCCTACATTTCGTGGTTGCCAACCTAAATAACTATACTGTAATATTACATTTACACCCACGTGCGGGAAGTAAAACCACTGCCTTCTATGTATGTATACTACGTACTATGTATATACACAAAATATCCAAAAGGTAGTGTTAATATACATTATACGAAACAAATCACTGCATTTTAAATGAACTGAACTTTATTTGAAACAATTAAAACAATAAATACGTACTTGCGGCCACGTTATCAATAATTGTTCTCAAGGCCTCCTGCTGTTTCAACTAATAAACATTACCCACGCTGTTAACGTTGAACGCAAATATTTCCAACAAAGATGTTATTATTTTACTATTATTTATTATTTTGGAAGCACCATCTCGCAAAAATAATGCACAACGCACGTTTGTGAAGTGTTTTACAGAATGTCGGGAATTAAAAACTTCGCTATCGCTCGGTTTTTAAACATTTTTCCTCGATTCTGTAAAAACCACTTCCCAACCTTGCATCGTAATAATTATACTATTATTTAGGCGTAGCAGCGCACGTCGAGTATTTCCTAGTAAAGAATAAAATAAACAACAAATATATCGAAAAATAATTTAATAAATGAGGAAAAACTTATAACATGGCGGGAGTCGATCATTTTGTAGCTCTATATAAATGTTAAAGGCTATTTTATATTGATTAGATCGTTAGGTTATTTCATAGCCAGGTTAACTAGGAATTTAATCCATGCATTTGGTGTTCAATCTAACAATTAGAAACTGAATACCACCGCACCTCTAGCATCGAGGTCAATCAAAATGTTCAATTCTGAACTAACTTGGGACCAACTAGTCAAGATGTTAAAGTCGTATTGTTTTCTAACTACAATAGTTCATACAGGAACGTTAGAAATTGTAAGTTTCTTTATTGAGTTTACAGTAAACTATGGAACCCGTAGATTCATGGTTGCGCGAAAAAATCTCTCCATACATCCCAATCTTGAGCTAATGTATTCAATCGTCTCTATATAATCTACTTCCCTCAAGTCATTGCTAATGTTACTCTCCGACCTCATTCTTGGTCTACCAACTGGGCATTTTCCTTATAGTTTTCCTACAAGAAGCTTCTATGCCTCTCTTTCATTCCCCATTCGTGCAACATGTCTTGTCTATCGCAGTCTACGAGATTTAGCTCTTCTTATTAGGCCTATATCTATTTTCCTATACATACCATGTAGCTCACTATTAGGCCTATGTAGTTTTCTCCATTCACCTGTCTGTTCAACTCTCTTTGGTCCAAAAATTTTCCTAAGAAATTTATTATCAAATTCTCGTAATATTTTCTCCTTCCTTAAAGTATGTATTGTATTTTAAGCCTATGTGTTCCCTTTACAGAGATTTAGATTCCCTACAGGGAAGAATTTAAACCATACTAATTTAGTTACATTTGTTTTCGTATAAATGTCATTTGAGTGGTCCGTGGTCAGCGTTCCGCCTCATACTGACATCTAGGAAACCAAGGTAGTACTAGGACGGGAAAATTCGGTAAATTTTGCTTAGAGGCCTTTTCATTCAGGCTTAAGGATTTTTACGAGCCTGAAAATCTTCAGACTCGGGACCCACGGCTTAAAGTCCCTCCCGCAGAACTTGCTCCTTGGATTTTTCCGTCCTAAAAATCCATCAACCACGGCCGGGTTTGAACCCGCGACACTCGGGACCAGAGGCAAGGAACATAACCACTAGTCCACCGCGGCCGATCTTCCTTAAAGTAATAGTCCATGTTTCACATCCATATAATAGCCTATAACTGGGAGAATAACAATTTTATATAGGCCTACAGCGTGCAGCATAAATCAGTTAACCGAAAATGCAAATATATATTTTCTGTGGCTTACAACATCTAGGCCTATATAAAAAAAACTTACTCACTGGCACTATCGAACCCGTAGGTTCATGGCCGCACGGACATACGCTCTCCATACATCCCTATCCTGAGCTAATGCTTTCCAATCATTCCCTGTATAATCTACTACCCTCAAATCATAGTTAATGTTATTTTCCCACCTCATTCTTGGTCTACCAACTGGGCGTCTTCCCTCTGGCTTTCCTACAAGAAGCTTCCATGCAAGTCTTTCATTCCCCATACGTGCAACATGTCCTGCCCATCGCAGTCTACGAGACTTAACTGTTCTTATTATATCTGGCTTCCTATAAAGACCATGTAGTTCATTATTAAGTAGTCTTCTCCATTCACCTGTCTCTTCATCTCTCTTTGGTCCAAAAATTTTCCTAAGTACTTTATTCTCAAATACTTTTAATCTCCTTTCCACCCTTAAAGTAAGTGTCCATGTTTCGCATTCATATAATATAACTGGTAGAATAATAGTTTTATATATTTTCAGTTTATGGTTTTTGAAAGGAGTTGGGACATCAAGAGTCTCTGCAATGCATGATAGCACGCATTTCCAGAATTGAGCCTATGTTTAATTTCTTTGTGTATCTCATTCCTATTTGTGATTATTGTTCCTAGATATTTGAATTCAGCCACTTCCTCAAAATTTCCCTCATTTGTCATTAGCTGTCTAGTTCCATTATATAATGAATTTCTACGTGTGACCATATATTTAGTTTTATTGATAATTACTTCCAATCCTAATTTCTTAGTGTTACTCAACAGTGTGTCCTTTAGTATCTCCTCGCTATCGGCCAACAATATTACATCATCAGCATAAACTAACAGCTTATTAATACCATTGAGTTGTAAGCCTTCCTCATTCTCCAAAGATTTAATGGCATGCTCTAGTACAAAATTAAATAGTAGAGGAGATAGTGCATCTCCTTGCTTCAACCCATTCTGGATTTCAAAAGTGTCCGAAAACTGTTTGCCTACACGCACCATACTCTTTGTGCCATTTAGACACATTCGTATAAGTCTAACTAACTTTTTAGGAATTCCGAACTCCAGCAGGATACTATATAACTTCTCCCTCTTAATTGAATCATATGCTTTTATTGAAGTCTACATATAGTTGATGTATGGTACCATTATATTCCCGTTTCTTCTCTAAAATCTGTCTTATACTAAAAATCTGATCTGTTGTAGACCTGTTTCTTCTAGATGCACATTGATGATCTCCTAGAATGTCATCAATATAGGGAGTAAGTCTGCTTACTAATATATTTGTTAGAATTTTGTACGAAGTTGAAAGTAATGAGATGCCCCTGTAGTTGTTGCAGTCAGTTTTATCTCCTTTCTTACAAATTGGTACGATAATTGATTCCTTCCATTCGTCTGGAAGAGCTTCTTTTTCCCAAATCATACTAAGCAACCAGCGTATCTTGTCCATCAATTTTTCTCCCCCTGATTTTATCAGTTCTGCTGGGATCTCATCTGAACCTGATGCTTTATACATCTTCAATTTTTCAATCGCCATTTCAACCTCTAATGCACTTGGTTCTGCGACTAGCATTTCTGCTGTCTGTAAATTATCCTCCTCAATGTCCTGTTCTGTATGTACATTTAATAGCTGATTAAAGTAACTTTTCCATCTATTTAATATACTCTTGGAATCTGCAATCATATCCCCATTTTCATTCCGAATTATGTTTGTTCTAGCCTGAAATCCTTTCTTCTCTATACTAATTCCCTGATATAATTCTCTAATGTTCCTATTTTTTGCATTCATTTCAAGATCATTAATCTTCTCTCTCAAATATTCCCTCTTTTTACTCTTTAGTAACTTGGTGGTTTCCCGTCTAATACTACCCAATTGCTCTAAATTTATCTCATTTGGCTCGTGTAACCATTTCATTTTTGCTAGCTTTCTTTTTCTTTACAATGTCGGCACATTCCTCATCAAACCATTTCTTGTTTTGCCTCTTTTTTAAACAACAAATGCTTTCTGATGCTGACAATTTAATAGTATCTCTTATAGCCTCCCATTCTTTATTTATATCAGTTTCTTCTTCGTTTGCCACATTGTCATCTGCAGATTCCAGTACTTCAAATCTATTAGCAAAATTTTGATTTGGTATTCTTGCAGCATTTCATCATTTTTCAAGTTTTTTAATTCAAATTTTACAGAATCATCTTTAGCGTTTGTTCCTATCATAAGCGATAGCCGTTGTCTGATTTTCACTCTGACCAGATGATGATCCGAATTGCAGTCTGTCCCTCTAACTGATCTAACATCGATGATGCTACTGTGCCAGCGTTTATCCACTAATACATGATCTATCTGGTTCCGAGTTTCTCCATCTGGGGGACGTCCAGGTGTATTTATGAATATCCTTATGCTGAAATGTTGTACTCTTAACAATGAGATTCTTTGATGTGGCAAATGTGACTAATCTAACCCCGTTGTCGTTACTATCTTCATGGAGACTGAATTTGCCTATTGTTGGTTTGAATATATCTTCCCGCCCCACTTTTGCATTGAAATCTCCTAAGATAATTTTCATATGATAACGTGAAAGGCTATCAAATAAGGATTCTAATTCTTCATAGAACTCATCCTTGATCTTGTCATCTTTATCTTCTGTGGGGCCATGTACATTTACAATTATAAAATCATGTTGTTTACCCTTTAGAATTATGTATGATACCCTGTCACTAACAAACTTAATATCTCGGATAGCGGATAGGATCCTCCTTCTGACTAAAAATCCCGTTCCAAATGCAGATCTTTCTGCACCCCCGTAGTATAATGCAAAGCTTCCTGACTACCTTCTCCTGGCCACCTAACTTCCTGTAAAGCGACTATATCCAAGGGTGATTTATCTAATTCCCCTTGTTAATATAAAAAGAACAACTACCGAAATTATTCGAAGTGACCTCCATTCTTGTTTAAGCAATAGTTTTTGAGATTATGTTCTGAAGGACCCGTAATCAAACCTAGTTTCAACCAATCTGATTTTTTTTTCTTTTGCCGTAGTTAACTGACTTATGCCGCACATTGTAATTTCAATTTAACATTGTTTGAAAGACGTTAGGACTACAAGAGTCCCTGTAATACATAATAACATGCATTTCCAGAATTGAGCCTATGTTTAATTTCTTTGTGCACTTCATTCCTATTTATAATTACACTGGTCAACAAGAATTTTGTCTTATGAGTAGGCCTACCAATAGTTGTACTTAATGCAGTTTTTTATCGTGTTTTCAAATATGTATTGGAATTTCTCCATCACCCACAGTTTTTTTATTTCAATTTCAATTAATGGATTTAAATAATTATTTTTTTTAATAAACGTTTTTTCGTCCATTTGTCCATTGTAAAATAAAACCAAATGAGCTAACTCAGGAGATTTCATCTATGGAAAAGAAATATCAAGGCAAATGGAATCCTAATATGTTGGCCGATTATTGTTCGACCATCAAGAGGGATGCCCCACAGGCGAAATATAGCAGAAAATCGTCATTTCTTACTTCTAGATGAGTCCGAATGTTCGAATATTGTGTAGTTACGAATGTAGAAAATATTAAAGTGTTTGAAATTATAAATTCATGTCTCTCGGAAACCTTGCGTGATGGAGAAAAACCGATATCATATTTGAATTCAGGAGAAAAAATACTATCAGAATCACGTATTTTTCATTCTGAGACAAAAAAAAAAAGTTTATTTTTTGTTGCTCGGTGTTATTGTTCCTGGGTATTTGAATTCAGCCACTTCTTCAAAATTTCCATTTGTCATTAACTGTCCATTTCCATTATAGCCCATAGGCCTAATGTATTTCTATGTGTGAACAGCAAACTAACAAATTCGGATCATAAATTTGAATTGCTGAGAAATTAGCTTAATTTACGCAATACCTCCATGAGGGACTTCTAAGTGTCATTGAAAGTGACAATGAAAGATCTTATATCATGACACATTAATAATGTTATAATGATTTATAGCTATATCCATAGACCGCAAGGTATGGGAGCGTGAAATGAAATGAAATATTCAATATTGACTGCGGTTAACCGCCTTCATAATTCGTAACATTAGAATGTCCTACTAGCTGGCAGGAGCGTAGTTTTCATTTCTAGCCTTGCGGTTTTCAGCTTCAGGAAATTCAATATCTCTACTATTATTGCAATTCAGTATATTTTTTTATATATGTAGGTATAAGTTTTAAGGGAGGAGAAAAGATTACGAGTATTTGAGAATAAAGTTGTTAGGACATTTTTTGGAGCAAAGAGAGATGAACAGACAGGTGAATGAAGAAGACTACATAACAGTGAGATATATTATCTTTATATGACGTAATGTGTGATGAGAACGCATAGGTCTAAGTCTTGTAGACTGCGATGGGAGTACATGTGGCACGAATGGGTAGGAATTGAAGCTTCTTGTAGAAAAACGAGAAGGAAAACGGCCAATTGCTAGACCAAGAATGAAATGGGAGAATAACATTAACCATGTTTGAGGGAATACAGGGGATAGGCCCCTAATTGGAAAACATTAAGTCAGAATATGGACGTATGGAAAGCTTATCACCAATTCGATTTGATGAAGCAGTTAAAATTCCAGCATTTATATAATAATAATAATAATAATAATAATAATAATAATAATAATAATAATAATAATAAATATCATAAATTCGTGTCCAACTCAGTGTCGAGTCGAGGGATGAGATGAGATGAAGTTCCTTATTGAGGTCTGTGAATGACAAGGGTGCTAGCTGACTACGTCTGACGCACCATCACGGTGGCGGATGAACGAAATGAAACAAAATGGATGAGATGAGAATGGAGAAATGGTGGAATGAAATTGTGGGAGGAGAAAACGGGAGATAACCCCGAAAAAACCTATCCAAGCTCCGTTTCGTCCACCACAAAACCCACATGGAGCACATTTTGATATTAAAACGAAAATATTTAATCAGTTCTGAATAGATGAACTAAATCTAATTAGTCCGAACGGCCATCAACACAGGCCTATGGGTTCGATAGTGTCATTGAGTTAGTTAGTTAGGCCTAAGTTATGATATCGCTCAGACATCAATGTCTGAGAAGAGAGGATGCCGATTCTATCTTCGGTCGAGACAAGTTTTCTGAATGGAGTTTCCTTCATCTGTAAAACAAATATCGGGAAACTTAAGGCCCAAATTACCCCGAACACCATCTGCCATCATATTTATTTCTTCATTATGAATATATGAATGAATACTTTTTTTTTTTGTACAGGAAAAGCTCCTTATTTGCGGGGGATAAGTTCCTCAAGTAAGCCTATACCGCGAATATACGTTCCAAGGTTACAGAATAAAGATAAAATTATCAAAATAAAATCAATTAATGAGAGATTTTGAACAATTTCTATTAATTATTACTGTCAGGTTTAGGCAAGGACTTAAAGAACTTAGTAATTTTTTCCTGTTTTGCCGCTTTTAAAAGGTATTTCAAATCAGATTGACATTCAGCTGTGAATTCTGCGATAGAATTCCTTTTTTATCTTAGTATTTCTTGATTCATTAACATTGAAACAGCGTGATATAGAGCAAACGACTCGCCAACGCGAATAAACGGTCAAGCATTTATATTTTTACTTCAAGCGGCAACACTTTTTTTTCTCTTCGGTACTAATTTTTCTTTCCTTTTACTCGAAATTATAAACTGGGAACAAAGCAAAAGAGACAGGTATTATTCAATCAAAATTATTGCAACGAATGACAAGTTCAAACAATAATATACCGATTCGTGGGGATGAGGCATTTATCAAAGTACATATTGGCACGTGAAATACAACAGCTTGTAAGAATGAACTTCAGGGTTAGTGACAATAAGGTTTGTTTTGTTTTGATATTTATTTGTCCATTTGGTTTTAATCACTATTTGTAAAAGCCGCCTTGGCATCTGCCAGCAGTAAAAAAAAAAAAAAAACTGCTGATGGTTAATAAAGAACACTAATCCTTCTAATATACCGACTGGACCCGCGAATAAATACATTTTTGGCCGCGAATACAGGAACAATGAAACCGAATTAAGGAGCTTTTACTGTAGGCCTATTAAATATTTATGTTGTCTTGGAGGTAGTCCAGACATTCAGCAACGATTCTATGTCACCATACCGCCTGTGAATATTCGATCAAACAAGTGACTGTTGGCAAATGTGAAAACGCACGTTTCTGCTACAGCCAATTGCCAACATGTTTACTTACATATAAGTGGATTTTGTCCCAGTGGGCAAGTTTAGTGTTAGTTTGGGCAAATTAGGGTGAGGAAATAGACGAGTTAATGTACAACAGATTAATTTAGCATTTACTTTATTACGTAGTTTAGCGTTCGTTTATTAGCGAGTTTTTGTGATAAGTTCGTTACACTGTCTGAGCAATAACTAAATATTGTAAATATTGTACTGACAGGATAAAATAAATGAATTCCTTTGGAGAGAAATGAATGACACCACATCTGTTAAGAGGATTGAAAATCGATCACTTAAGTGGTATGGCCATGTACAAAGAATGGAAATTGAAAGATGGCCAAAAAATATATACCAATGGTCACCCCCTGAAAGAAATAAACGTGGCAGACCAAGATGGAAATGGAAAACCTACGTCAGAACTATAATGGATGATAGGAATTTGGAAGAAGGAAATTGGAATGATAGAAATAAATGGAAACTGAAGACGGCAAACCTATAAGTGAAGGAATGCCGAAGAAGAAGAGGAAGAAGAAATGTTGTACGGAAATTACATTTCTTATCTGCAACTTTACGTCATCTCTTCCACATCTTGTGTCTAGATTATAGAACAGTGCCATTCCTACCCTCTTTACCCACCCTCCTACCTCCTCCTCCTCTGCGCCATGCATATTGCGCGACGCAACTTCCCCTCTTCCCAGGAACTCTCAAGCAGGATGCCGGAGAAAGAGTCGTCGTCGTTTGGAACTCGAGCAGAGCAGTTCTACTTTGGTTGGTTGGTCCTGAAAGCCGGGGTAGGGTGTCCTGGGTGTGGACCCTAGCCCTCGGTTGGACTGTTGTATGAATGCACGTATGTTTGATCGTTATTACTGTATTTATAATTCCAGAAAGTTGAATCTGCAGACGATAGATTTGGTTAATTTCTATTGTTAATATTGTTTATATATATATATATATATATATATATATATTTTAATTTACATATTGGTCAAATATTGTTAATGATCAGTTCATTTGTAATTATTATTTTATTCAATATTTGACTCACTATTTATACATTAAAGATCTTTTAGTTAAAATGTTTGTTTGCTATTCAGCTTGCTATAATTTTGCTGTTTAGTACTAGTTCCTATGTCACAGCTTTCTCAGGTCAGATTAACTCCCTTCCCTTTCTTGCTCTCATAATTATGATATTTTTAGGATTCAGATACAACTTTCTAATTTACTATTTCATGGTAATTAGTGTATATGTCACGAAAACAGCACATGAAAGATGGATCAATCTTTACCTCTCATGGGCCCGGGCAAAGGATTGTAGATTGCGATTCGTATTGTGTACTATTTAAGTTTAAGCATTATATATATAGGCCTATATATATAATATATATATATATATATATATATATATATATATCCACGGGCACCCTAGGCGGTGCAATATGATGATTTTAGGTTACTTTGAGCCCAACTTTCACTTCAAGACATTTCTCACTTTTTTGTAAAGTTATCAACTTTTTTATTCGCCTCATTAGATTAAGTTTAGGATTAAGGCTTCTCCTGGCGCATCATTGCCACTATCATCACCTTTCATATCATCGGGGCAGAGTATCTCCGCCTTCAAGGTGCCCCAACCTCAGAAATGGATTACAATTACGTCATGCCAGAACAGAATACCAGAAATGTAATGACAACCTGGTGTCATTGATTTATAAAGTAGGAGAGTATTTCTTTCCGTGTAGTCCAAGCTTCGCCGTGGAGTTTTTGTTTTTAATTTTTGATTCCCATCATTTCTCTAACTAACTCACTGGCACTATCGAACCCGTAGGTTTATGGCCGTGCGGACATAGGCTCTCCATACATCTCTATAGTGAGCTAATGTTTTCCAATCATTTCCTGTATAGTATACTTCCCTCTAATCATAGTTAATGTTATTCTCTCTCCTCATTCTTGGTCTACCAACTGGGTGTTTTTTCTCTGGTTTTCCTACAAGAAGCTTCCATGCACCTCTTTCATTCCCCATTCGTGCCACATGTCCTGCTCATCGCAGTTTACGAGACTTAACTGTTCTTATTATATCTGGCTATCCATAAAGGCCATGTAGTTCATTGTTATTAGTCTTCTATATTCCACCTGACTGTTCATCTCTCTTTGGTCCAAACATTTGCCTAAGAACTTTATTCTCAAATACTCGTAATCTCCTTTCCTCCCTTAAAGTTAGAGTCCATGTTTCGCATCCATATAATATAACTGATAGAATAATAGTTTTATACATTTTCAGTTTAACGTTTTTTGAAAGGAATTGGGACGTCAAGAGTCTCTGTGTTGCATAACAGCACGCATTTCCAGAATTGAGCCTATGTTTAATTTCTTTATACATTTCATTCCTATTTGTGATTATTGTTCCTAAGTATTTGAATTCGGCCACTTCTTCAAAATTACCCTCATTTGTCATTAACTTCCATATCCATTATATAATGTATTTCTATGTGTGACCATATATGTAGTTTTATTGATATTTACTTCCAGGCTCAATTTCTTAGTGTTAATCAATAATGTGGGCGAGTTGGCCTTTGGTATCTCCTCGCTATCGCCCAATAGTACTACATCATCAGCATAAACTAACAGCTTATTAAAACCATTGAGTTATAGGCCTTCTTCATCTTCTAAAAATTTGATGGCATGCTCTAGAACAAAACATGATTTCTCTAAGAATACGAAATTCCGAGTTAAAAACTTAGTGTCAGGGACTTTATGATTGGGAAGAGAGTCAGGTGGATACGCCCCTCAGAGTTTAAGGAAAGTAGAGAGAGAGAGAGAGAGAGAGAGAGAGAGAGAGAGAGAGAGAGAGAGAGAGAGAGAGAGAGAGAGAGAGTATCGCATGGCCTCATTAAGTCGAGTGTTTTATAAATTAGAAGTTGCGGGCAGAGATCTGAGCGGGGTTGTTTACAATGATGAAATTTCATCCGCCACGTGGTGAACTCCATCCGACTACTGCAATCATCACAACGCAAAAATCTTTAAATGCCATCGTCTCAAATTATCTTTACCTCAAAACTATGTTCTAAATGTTACCCTAACATTTGAACCCGCTTCAAGTGTTACCACGCTTAAAATAAACTTACACACTCGAGAATCAAGTTAACTAAAAAAAATTGCAAAAAAATAGGGTGTTTAAATAACTGCATAATAGTTATCAATTTTATAATAGTCTAAACTGACCCAAAACCTCTGGCGGCAATATGACCCTGGGGTCGACTCAGCCTCTAACGGAAATGAGTACCAGACGCTTGTTCTGGGGTAAAGGCGGCCGTCACGCAGGGCTGACAACCCGGCTGACATCAAGTGCCGATTGTCTAGAAAAAGTGGGAGCCTTAACCTCCTACTACCCCAAGGGCCTCCTGAGGCCTGTCGTGGGATCACTTTACCTTTACCTTTTTTTACCTTATATTTGTAAAGGAAGAACTTTGTAAATTACTATATTAATTCCGTGCTAAGTTCCAGTTGTAATGTAAATAAAGCAGATGTACACCCCTAGACAAAAAAATGAGTCATCTCTTGAACGCATATTTCTTCTAAGTCCTACTCGACACAGCGCTGGGTTCACTCTAGTAAACTAGTCATAAGTGTGCAGGCCCTGAGCTACTGCGTTATGTGGCATGAACTGCGTGAAGATACTCCTACGTGCCCTGTTAGGTCAGCGGTAAAGCATGCAGTCGCTGTTTCTGTTAATGTAGGTCGCAGGTTCGCGTCCTCAATTATGTAGTCATTTTTCGTGATATTTGTATTAAAATGTTTCATGAATTAAATAAATGTATTTTGACAATTGAACTAAATCAATGTTAATGTCGCTATTGTAACAATTATTTTACTACATTCAGGGTTTGTTCTAGGTGATGTCAATGTATTGATTTTAATAGACTGATGCGCACACGTTCTGCGCAAAAGCAACAGCCTCTAACAAGTTTGTTTATAATGAACTCTAATTGTCCGACAGATGCACGAAAGACGAAAGATGGCTTATGGGCACAAATTCAGGACATCTGGGATGCTCTAGCCGAAAGTCCACGTGACTGTAGAAATTTGATTGCATCAATGCCCCGCAGATTGAAGGCTGAGGGTTCATACACCCGATATTAATTTTGTTAAAGTTTTCATTTTAGAAGATATTATTTTCTTTCTTCATTTAATTATTAGGAGGTTTTCATTTATGTGTTTTGTGTGTGCATTAAAGACATAAAACTCAAATATACAATTAAATATGGAACTATATTACAGGCGAAATGCTATCCTAACATTCAGTAAAAAAAAAAAAAAAGAAAGTAGAATGGGAATCGAACCCGTGAAGTTACGAACGCAGATGTTGTGTGTTAAACCTCTCGACCACGGAAACACACAAAGGCAAGGTCTCTCTTTTATGTTATTTGTTAACTGTGTTAACTATCAAACAACACAGTACAATTACTGAAAACGTGTTAATGTGAATAAGGCTTCTGCAAGTGCTCACGAAGTTCCCCGATCGGTTGATGGGAATCAAGAGATGACTCATTTTTTTTTGTCTAAGGGTGTACCTATATATAAGATAAAAGTTAAAAATTGACACTTGAAGTCTACATCGTCGTAAACAACAACTAGTAGCAGAAGCTCATCCTGCTGATGATGGAAGTTAACTTCCGAAAGGTATCCAGTTAATATTTTATATACATTATTTTACGACAAAGTTGAGGATGACAGCACCTGCCAACATGTACATTTTAATTTTTAACTTTTATCTTATGTCTATTCACGCCAACGGAATTTGATATGAATTTTATTAGTATTGACTGGGATGTATATATATCCTCAGCTCGTGTCCAACTCGAAGTCGGATCAACGAATAAGATGAGAAGAAGCCCCTATAAAGAGGTCTTTGAATGACAAGGGTGCCGGCCGACCACGCCTGACACACCATCATGGGGGGGTAGATAAATGAAATGAAACGAAATGGATGAGATGAGTATGGAGAAATAGTGGAATGAAATTGTGGCAGGGGAAAGCGGGAGAAAACCCCGAGGAAAACCTATTCAAGCTCGTTTCGTCCACCACGAAACCCACATGGAGTGACCGACACTCGATCTCGGGACCCTAGTGGTGAGAGGTGAGGGTCTAACAGTTTGCGCCACGGAGCAGCCATAAACAAACCAGATGTAAGAGTGAATTTTCATCGGTCGAATAACTGTTTTACCTTTAAGCGTGTAAGAAAATGTAGTTGCCTCTTTAACACTCGAAATAAAGAAATAAACATGATAAAAATGTTTATTATATAGCACAAGTCTATACAAGTTAAATGGAAGAGCGTTAAAATATATAATTACAATATTTTAATAGATATCTTTTTAAATTGGTTAGATTTTTCAGAGTGTGGAAACACAAAGTCAGAGGTCATACCGGTGTATAATAATAATAATTATTATTATTATTGTTATTATTACTTTTATTATTGTTATTACACATCAAAATCTGCTCTAAAATACGGAAGTGAAATTTGGATTTTAAATAAAAGAAACTCTCATAAACTTCAAGTAAGCCAAATGCGCTTCTTAAGATCATTGTTAGGAGTTAATAGACTGGATCACCAAAGGAACACTATTATCAGAGGAAAACTTGGAGTAACAAGTTTAAATGAAGATATACAAAGATACCAACAAGAATGGAAAAATCATCTGAGAAGAATAGCAAGAAATAGACTTCCAAAATTGGCATTCCAATATACCCCAACTGGACATAGGGACCAAGGAAGACCAAAACATCGGTGGAAAGATCAAGACCATCTTCGCTAGGTTTACCGTACAGGCCACATGGCCTAAACGAATTTGTTCATGATGATGATGATTATTGTTATTACTATTATAGTTATTATTATTATTGTTATTACTATTATAGTTATTATAGCTATTATTATTGTTATTACTAGTGTAGTTATTATTATTATTATTACTATTATAGTTATTATTATTATTATTAACTAACTCACTAACTAACTGGCACTATCGAACCCTTAAATTCATGGTCGCGCGGACATAAGATCCCCATAAATCCGTATCCTGATCTCATGTTTTCCAATCATTCCCCGTACAATTTACTTCCCTCAAATCATGATTAATGTTATTCTCCCACCTCATTCTTAGTCTACCAACTAGGCGCTTTCCCTCTGGTTTTGCTACAAGAAGCTTCCATGTACCTCTTTCATCCCCCATTCGTGCCACATATCCTGCCCTTCACAGTCTGTGAGACTTAACTCTTCTTATTATATCTGGCTTCCTATAAAAACCATTTTGTTCATTGTTATGTAGTCCTTTAGGTACACTCACCTGTCTGTTCATCTCTCTTTGGCCCAAAAATTTTTCTACGAACTTTATTCTCAAATACTCGTAATCTCCTTTCCCCCCTTAAAGAGTCCATGTTTGACATCCATATAATATAAGTTAACTGGTAAAATAATAGTTTTATTTATTTTCAGGTTAACGTTTGTTTAAAAGGAGTTGGGACGTCAAGAATCTCTGTAATGCATAATAGCACACATTTCCAGAATTGAGCCTATGTTTAATTTCTTTTGCATCCTATTTGTGATTATTGTTCCTAGATATTTGAATTGTCATTATTACTATTACTGTTGTTATTATCATTATCATTATTATCATTATCATAAGTAATGCCACGAGTGATTTCCAAATTATCGATAAATTCACGACTCACGAAATGAGGAGTGAATTTATCCAGAGAATTTGGAAATCAAGAGTGGCATTTGTTAGGACTATTTAACGAATAACATTAAGGTGTTTACTCACAAATCATTATTTAACTATAGTTATTTTTAAATATTTATATATTTAATGTAAACGACGATGTTTGAAAACAAATGAGAAACGATAGGTACGCTTCATCTGCCTCTTTTGTTTATCACTGCAACCAGATAATACTATTTATTGTCAAAGGAACGCAATATTGTAAGAATGCTCTCTAGTGAAGAAAAAATGAAACACATCAAACTGTATATTAATACATTTCTGATGTATGATGTAAATATGACAATTCTATTTTTCTGGATTGTTACCTGGGAAAAAATACATTTAAGAAAGTGCAAACAGTGGTTTCTTTTTTGGTGGTATAATCAATTGCTACAATGTTTGTATATTAACTCCCGCATGCGGCATGTGTTGACATTCATGCACTATATATACAATCTGGTAGCAGTATTTCTTATGGGCTCAGTCACTGCAAAATAATGGTCAGATCTGTTCAGAATATTAAAAACGAGGAGCCTTCTTTAATATGGTAATTATAACACTGATAAATATTTCGTGAAACACGACCCTGATTGGTTGTAAAACAGAAATCATTGAAACGTGATTGGCCATTGAGTCCCATTTGGGGCATGAGTTAAATAGTCATTATTATTATTATCATCATTATTATTGTCAATATATTATCATTATCATTATTATTATTATTATTATTATTATCATCATTATATTATCATTATCATTATTCCTATTAGGTTCGTCTTCCGGGCATATAGGCCGTGGTCCAGTCGTTCTTCTACTCGACGTTTCGTCTACTGCTGCGGTAGACATCTTCAGGAGATACTGCGTGCTCTCTGTGAACTCCTCAACAGTCGGCTGCAGACTGGCTGGTCGTTGGAAACTCCCTCCCTATTTATAGGCACGCCCCTGGTGGAGAGGCGGTTTTCTGCGCGGTCCGTGTTGCGTGCTGTTTTGTCCAGGCTGTCGCTAGCAGAATTCATAGGCTTCGTTGTCGTATTGTGCAGTGCCGGGATCCAGATTTTGTTTATCTTCATGGTTTCTTCTTTTTGTTAAAGGAATTTTTGTGTTTATATATTTCAATGGCTTCTCTGTACAGTCTGGTGTAATAATGTGATGTTTGGGACAATACCTGTGTTTCTTCGAATCTTATTATATGTTCTTGGTTGTTCATCCAGTGTTCCGCTACGGCTGATTTTTCCTTTTGTTTTAGTCTGCAATGCCTCTTGTGTTCTTGTAATCTTGTGGTAACCATTCTTTTTGTTGTGCCGATATAAACCTGTACCAAGAACATATAATAAGATTCGAAGAAACACAGGTATTGTCCCAAACATCACATTATTACACCAGACTGTACAGAGAAGCCATTGAAATATATAAACACAAAAATTCCTTTAACAAAAAAGAAGAACCATGAAGATAAACAAAATCTGGATCCCGGCACTGCACAATACGACAACGAAGCCTATGAATTCTGCTAGCGACAGCCTGGACAAAACAGCACGCAACACGGACCGCGCAGAAAACCGCCTCTCCACCAGGGGCGTGCCTATAAATAGGGAGGGAGTTTCCAACGACCAGCCAGTCTGCAGCCGACTGTTGAGGAGTTCACAGAGAGCACGCAGTATCTCCTGAAGATGTCTACCGCAGCAGTAGACGAAACGTCGAGTAGAAGAACGACTGGACCACGGCCTATATGCCCGGAAGACGAACCTAATAGGGATCAAGACGCCGGCCGTGAAAGCCTACAGTTATACATTATCATTATTATTATCAGTATCATTATTATTATCAGTATCATTATTATTATTATTATTTTATTATTATTATTATTATTATTATTATTATTATTATTATTATTATTATTAAGGTAAAGTGATCCCACTACAGCCCAGAGAAAACTCTTGGGGTAATAGGAGGTTAAGGCTTCCGCTTTTTCTATACAATCGGCACTTGAAAATCAACAGCAGGTTTAAAAAAGGATTACAGTAATCACTATCAAAACTTCGCATGATACTGGAATGTAGTCAAGATGGCATGAGAAATTTTTATCCTTGATTGAGACTCAAAACTGTGAGGATTCAAAAAAATAAATAAATCAAAGTTCAGGGATCTGTAAAGGTAGAGGTGTTTTCAGTGACGTGTGCATATTGTTCCATTTGTGAAACCAACTTGACACCTTGTATTGCCCTACTCACAGAGGCGTGACTTTGCTTTTCAAGAACTTAACAAATACCAAATAATTGAGTGATGTATTACAGGGGACAAACACAATACGTCTCCATTTACTCTCCGCCACTCAATAAAAATAAACCCGCAAAACAGGGAACAATATTTCATGATTCAAACTAGAAGCAGTCCATAATTCATACCATCTGAAGGGCGAGCCAGGTACACTTAGCAAAATAAAGAATGAGCGGATCCTTGATGTCGACATTTCAAGTTTTAACGCGCAATTCACACCGAGTAAACTAATTGTGCAGTAGAGCTACAATATGCAATCCTTTCTCCAATGAAGAGCATTCTTTTATGCACAATAAGCCAGTGAACGCTTAGCTCAGTGCTTAAGGTATTTAAAACATTTAACAATGCGTTACTTGGTGAGCCATAGCTTTAGCTCTTCGAGCATGAGCAGTGGGTCATAACAGAGACTGTGTTTTGAAGCCGCTCATTTCTCTCTCTCTCTCTCTCTCTCTTTGTTTTCTTTTTACTCAAATTCGATCCCGGACAGACGAGATTTGTTCGAAATGATTCAGGGACTCTTTCAGCTCCTTTCAAATGAGTTGGACCTAACTGAAAATTTCCTGGGAATAAAGTTAGCCGGAAATAGGGACTATAACTTCTTCTTAACTGTATTATTAGGAAAAGTGGCATAAACCAGTGTAATAAAATAGTTTTCTTGTTTGGAAGCGTGATTTATTTAGGATAGCCGTGTTATAACTGTATATTACAATGCGAGATTGGAAAGTGGTTTTTACAGAAGCGAGGAAATTATTAAAACCCGAGCGATAGCGACGTTTTTAATTCCCGACATTCTGTAAAACACTTCACAAACGTGTGTTGTACATTCTTTTTTTGCACGATGATGTTTTCAACATAATAAATAATAGTAAAATAATAACACCTTTGTTGGAAATATTTGCGTTCATTATAAACAACTGACTGATGTTAGCAGTATGACTACACGCTATATAAAGAAATACAGGGCTTCCAATATAAAACCGGACACGCCTCACGGGGTTTCACCCGTCAGGCAGCGCTCTCTCCTCGTCCGCATTTCACTCTGCCAGCCGCAGAGTGTCCGGTTTTATACTGGAAACCCTATATTTTAGTTGAGACTATAGCAGGCCAAGGCACCAATCAGGAACAAAATGGCTGCAAGTACGAATTTATTATTCTATATTGTTTCAAATAAAGTACAGTTCATTTAAAATGCAGTGATTTGTTTCGTATATATTAACACTATCTTTTGGATATATTTTTCATATACATTGTACGTGATAAACATAAAGGGCAGTGGTTTTACTTCCCGCCCTAAGTAGGTAATTTGTAATATTACAGTGTAATTGTTTAGTTATTTATAGATTGGTAATCCCGAAATTTAGGAAATGTAACTTTTAATCGTGGTCGCATTATCGTGCAAAAAATATATTTATTCAGAGTTTCGAAAAAGGAGCATTTTTACATTCGCTTGTCACTTGTTTTCTCTAAATAAGCTTTAGTGGAATCGGTTTCGAATGTATGAATCTTTTGCTCTTTAAGGTTTTATAAAGCAAGCGTAAACGAAGAAAAATTAAAAAAAAAAGAAGAAAAATAAAACAATCACTTTTGTTTATGTTTAGAAATATAGGTTCCGAAATCATAACATTTAGCGTGTGTTAAATTCTAAATGAACGTATGATATATCAACAAAATTTAATTTTAATTAGTTCTATGAAAATAGATGAAAATGTAAAATATAGAATTGAATTATTAGGAACTTGTAGGAATTGTAGCAGCGGGCAGACAGGATCCAGATGTGTAGTTAGGGCTACATCCATCACAACAATCAACACCAATTGATTCCCTGCGGGCCACATGCTGTGAACCCAATGTCACGGCGTATCACAACCCTCACTTCTGATATTTAATAAATTGCTTCACATTCACTCACCAGGTAGCTCTGAATTTCCCCAACAGCATCCGAATTTATAATTCATTCTCATAGAATAATAATAAAAAACTGACTATTATGTGTTCTAATGCTATCCACTGCTTCGAATTTCTGTCTATAATGTGCAAAGATGGAAAATAAAATAGACAGAGATATATGGAATAGGCCTACTGTATCTTCTTCTTCTTCGCCACGGTTTAGGCTTTTTGATAGCCTGTTCCGGCTCCAAATTGTTGCCCTGTCCATCTTTTATTTGGTCTTCCCAAATTTCTTCTTCCTCTTGGTGAATAGTTGTATGCTGCTTTTGGTATTCTGTTCTCAGTCATCCTTGCTAAGTGTTCTTTCCAGTTTGTTCTGTATTTCACTATTGTTGTGTTTCATTCCTCTACTTTTAGTTGCTCTCTTATTTATATGATGTTTTTGTCTGTTCTTTGAGATTCTGCTATTGGTCTGAGGAATACTGTATGAGGTTACAAAAACATTAGATCTAGGCCCACTACCTACAATACCTTAACAGCCCAATGTTGAGCCTTAGGCTCTCCTTTGTTAGGAGTTACTAGATCAAGCTACATGATCTTTATAGGAAACCAGATAGGCTATAATAAGAACAGATAGGTCTCGTATACTCCAATGGGCAGGTCATGTAGCGCGAATGGAGTATAAAGAAGAGGTATGGAAACTCCTTGTAGGAAATTAGAGGGTAGACCAAGAATGAGATGGATGAATAATAGTAACCATGATTTGAGGAAACTAAATTATATAGGGATGATTGGAAAACATTAGCTCAGGATAGGGATGTATGAAAACTTATGTCCGCGCGGCAATGAACCTAGGGGTTCGATAGTGCCAGTGAGTTAGTTAGTAAATAATAATAATAATACTAATAATAATAATAATAATCCATCCTTAGTAATTCTGCCCGAGGGCAGGTCTTTCACTGCAATTATAGCATTTTCATGTAATGCTTTACAGCTTTACTATGGAATTATAGGTGTGGTAGCTTCCCGTTGCTTTCCACAACAACAACATAATAATAATAATAATAATAATAATAATAATAATAATAATAATAATAATTAATAATAATAATAATAATAATAATTAATAATAATAATAATAATTATCTATGATGTCGTAATAGTCCAATCTTGGGCCTTAGCATCTGCTTTGTTAGGAGTTACTAGACCAAGTTAATTTAGTTACGCTTATATCCCTATAGATATCAACAATGGTATGCGGTCAACATACCGACCCAATGAGACATCTAGTATGGAACTAAGGTATTAGGCTACTAGGATGAAGAGGGTCGGTAAATTTGCTCAGAGGGCTCTGTATTCAGATTTAAGGATCTTTTACGAACCTGAAATTCTTCAGACTCTGGACCCACGGCTTAAAGTCCCTCCCGGAGAACTTGCTCCTGGGATTTTTATATTCTTAAAAAATGCATCGACCCCGACCGGATTTAAACCCTCGATCCTCGGAACGTGAGACAAGGAACATAACAACTAGTCCACTGCGGCCGACACAAAAATGTTTGATATATTCCAATATTTTTTCAGCCTTTGAGTTTTGTACTCTCAATCATTCATTTGTCCACCGCTGTGGTCTCGAGGTAGCGTGCTGCCTTGTCACGCAGCGGGCCCCGGTTCGATCCCCGGTCGGGGCAGTTTTTCTGGGTGAGGTTTTTATCGGGGTTTTTCCTCACCTGTAAGACAAATGTCAGGAAAACTTTAAGGCCCAAACGGTCCCCGAAATCATATGGCCATCATCATCATCGTCATCCTTCACCGGTGTGGAAAGCAACGGGAATCTACCACACCTACAATTCCCTAGTAAAGCTGCAAGCATAGCATGAAAATGCTATGATTGCAGTGAAAGACCTGCCCTCGGGCAGAATTACTATGGATGGATCATTCATTTAAACAGGTTACAATGTTACTATTTAAAACAAAAATAGGGCTATGATCTGAAAACATACGTCTACATATTTTTATTAATGGATAATATTTCAGGCTTAAAGTCGTAAATAAAAAGTAACAAAATTGTGCTGTAATAAACCTATCATACCACAAGAATTTTGATATACAAAATATGTAATAATAATAATAATTTATTATTATAAATAATAATATGTTATTATTATTGTTATTATTATTATTGTTAACTTATTGTTATTATTATTATATATTATTGTTAACTTATTGTTATTATTATTATTATTATTATTATTGTTATTATTGTTATTATTATTATTATTATTATTATTATTATTATTATTATTATTATTATTATTATTATTATTATTATTATTATTATTATTATTATTATTATTATTATTATTATTATACAAAACTAAAAATCTTATTTATATTTCATTGGTGGATATTATATTACCCGTTTAAGGAGTAAGCGCAGTTGTTGACGGAGGGCGCTGCAGTCGTGTTTATGCAGGAATAGACCACGTGACACTGCTATCTACGAGTGCAAAGGGGAATGGGACGTGGGACGCTGACAGTGTACACTGCCATATAAGACGTCACGTGTACCAACAAACAGAGCTTCCTGATTCTTCCGCCTGCAGAGATACTTTGAATGAGTAATACTGTTGTATGGTGCGGAAACATGGGCATTAAACAGAGAGCAAATACATAAACTATTGGTGAAAGAGATCGCCTTCTAGAGGAAGGCTTCTAGAAATTCAAGAAGAGAAACAATTAGAAATACTAAAATCAGAGAAATAATTGATTTAAAAAAAATATGCTCTAAAAGTTATTGAAGAAAGAAAACTAAAATGGTTTGGCCACGTAAAGAGGATGTTAGATGACAGGATTCCTGAGATTATATTAAATTTCGAAGCGGAGAGGAACAGAAGAAAGGAGAGACCAAAAGAACAGTGAATTCAAGGAGTGCATAGAAGTATGGTGTCGAGAGGATTAACAGAGAGCGATGCAGAGAATAGGGATGTACGAAGGAGACAAATTTACAATGGGTTGTAGGATAACTACTGTATTATAGAGAAATTCCTAATAAAGAAGAGAAGGAAATATTAACATTTGTATCTATTTTAGATTATTTTAAGAATAATAAATAATAAATTAAAAGCTAAATTAGTACAAAAATATTACAAAGAATACAAATATATAATACTTTAGCATGACCCTCCCTTTTATACAGAAGTGAGATTTGGATATTAAGAAAATGAGACGAAATAGGAGAGGAAGATAGATTTTACAAAAAATAAAATTCTCAGAAATTTAAGAACACAAATAAACACGGAGGAAAGCAATTGTACCATGAAAGTTATTTACTTCTTAAAAGAGTGAAAATATGACGAATATGACCAATAAATTGCTATAATATGACTTAACAAAATGCTTTGATTTAATTAGTTTTGGTATAACTGGTCCCGAGGGTTGCGGGTTCAAACCCGGCCGGGGCCGATGGATTTTTTAGGATGGAAAAATCCAAGGAGCAAGTCCTCCGGGAGGGACTTTAAGCCGTGGGTCCCGAGTCTGAAGATTTTCAGGCTCGTAAAAGATCCTTAAGCCTGAATGAAAGATCTCTAAGAAAAATTTACCGAATTTTCCCGTCCTAGTACTACCTTGGTTTCCTAGATGTCAGTATGAGGCGGAACCCTGACCACGGACCACTCAAGTGACATCTATACGAAAACAAGCGTAACTAAATTAGTATGGTTCAAATTATTCCGTGTAGGGGGAGAGCGCCTAAATTTCTATTAAGGCAAACATGGGCTTACAAGAAGATAAAAGACATGTATGTACATTTAAGAAACATACCACTCTTATCAAAAAAAAAAAAATATGCTGTATCATACAAATCCTATCCCTAGTGATGATAATAAATGATGATTTCTTGTTTTAGTTCAGATACTGAAAATGTTCTTTCAGCTGGTGCATATAAAAGATTTCAAATTACTTTATTCCATCAATAGTATTACGTTCTTGATTCTTTGTCTGGCAAAGAAGCGGCAATCTACACCTTCTCATTTGATTTGCTTTACATTTATGATTGATCATGAAATGTATTCGGTATTAAAAAAAATATTAAAAAAAGAGTGACGTAAATAAATAGTGAGCGGAAAAGAGCAGTTGCTAGCGGTTTGCTGTATACAAACAGATTGGTCCCTTTCTTCCCAGAGACAAACGAACCTAATCATCAGACCTCTTTGTGTATGACGCTGGGGAGGGTTTACCTCACCGCTAAATCCCAGGTAACTATTGTTAGTGTGTCGTGGGGTGTAATCATTGCACCACAATCCCTGCAGACGTTTCTAGATCAAGGGTTCGTTTTTGACAAAATCCTATTTTATAGATATTATAGTTTAATTCACTAAGTTTCAAGTCCCGTCTACCAGAACCATAATAAAGTTGTCCATAAGAAAAAGTCAATTGAATGCATACGAAAAAATCCATGGTTTACATCTCAATGCCAACAATAAGCTGTTAGTTTATGCTGATGATGTAGTATTATTGAGTGATAGCGAGAAGATACTAAGGGCCAACAAGCACACTCTATTGAGTAACACTAAGAAATTGGAACTGGAAGTGAACATGAATAAAACTATTAATTAAATAAAAATAAAACGTAGCTTTATTTGATTTTCATATTTATTATATAATTCAGTGACAGCTGTTTCGGTACACTGTACCTTCTTCAGACATGTTAACAAATTATGAATTGTGTTCCAACTTCCTTTTATTTTTATTTAATTAATAAAGATGGATTTTCATCGAGTAAACACCAACTCAATTGTATATTGAATTAAACTAAATATATCTTCACAATAGTAATGCGTTATATAACACTGGTCAACGTGATTTTTGTTTCATGGGTACCAATAGTTGTAATTAATGCAGTTTTTTATCGTGTTTTCAAATATGTATTCGGAATTTCTCTATCAACCAGTTTTTTTTTTAATTTCAATTTAAATTAATTTATTTAAATAATTATTTTTTAATAAACTTTTTTCGTCCATTTGTCAATTATAAAATAAAACCTAATGAGCTAACTCAGGAGATTTCAGCTATGGAAAAGAGATATAAAGGCAAATGAAATCCTAATATGCTGGCCGATTATTGTTGGATCATGGAGGGATGCTCCACAGGCGAAATAGGCCTATAGCATAAAATAGTCATTTCTTACTTTCTAGGTGAGTCCGAATGTTTGAATATTGTGCAGTTACGAATGTAGAAAATATTAAAGTGTTTGAAAGTACAAATTCCTGTCTCTCGAAAACTTGCTTGATGGAGAAAAACCGATATCATATTTGAATTCAGGAGAAAAAATGCTATCAGAATCACATATTTTTCTTTCTGAGACAAAAAAAAAGTTTATTTTTTGTTGCTCAGTGTAATAGGATTGGAGAACTACTGACAAACGAAAAAATTTGAAGAAGTGACTAAATACAAATGTATTGGAACGATAATTACAAATTAGAATGAGATGCACAAAGAAATTAAACATAGGCTCAATTCTGGAAATGCATGCTATTGTGTATTACAGAGACTCTTGTCATCCCGACTCCTTTCAAAAAACGTTAAAATGAAAATACAGTATATAAAACTGTTACTCTCTCAGTTATATTATATGGATGCGAAACATGGACCCTTACTTTAAGGTAGGAAAGAATATTACAAGTACAGTATTTGAGAATAAAGTTATTAGGAAAATATTTGGGCCAAAAAGGGATGAGCAAACAGGTAAATGGAGAAAACTACATAACAGCTACATGGTTTTATAGGATGCCAAATATAATAAGAACAGTTAAGTCTCGTAGACAGCTATGGACAGGATATGTGGCACGAGTGGGGAATGAAAGAGGTGCATGGAAGCTTCTTGTAGGAAAACCAGAGAGTAAACCAAGAATGAGATGGGAGAATAACATCATCCGTGATTTGAGGGAAGTAAATTGTACATTGAATGATTGGAGAACATTAGCTCAGGATAGGAATGTATGGGGAGCTTATGTCCGCGCGGCCATGAACCTATGGGTTCGATAGTACGAGTGAGTAGTTTGTCAGATTGCTTAGTCCTCAAAGTTAGAGTCCGTGTTTCTAACTAACTAACTCAATGGCTCTACCGAACCTGCAGGTTCATGGTCGTGCGGACATAAAGTCTCCATACATCCCTATCCTGAGCGTTTTCCAACCTCCCCTGTATAATCTCTTCCCCCAAATCATGGATAATGTTATTCTGCCACCTCGTTCTTGGTCTACCAACTAGGCGTTTTCCTCCTGATTTTCCTCCACCAGGCTAAGTAAATCTATTATAAATCTATTCTATTCTATATTCTAACAAGAAGCTTCCATGCACCTCTTTCATTTCCTATTCGTGTCACATGTCCTGCCCATCGCCGTCTACAAGACTTAACTCTTCTTATTATATCTGGTTTCCTAAACATACCATTAGCTTACTATTAAAGTAGTTTTCTCCATTCACCTGTGTGTTCAACTCTTTTTGGCCCAAAAATTTTCCTAGGAACTGTATTCTCAAATACTCATCATCTTCGTTCCTCCCTTAAAGTAAGAGTCCATATTTCGCATCCATATAACTGGTAGAATAAGAGTTTTAAATATTTTCAGTTGGAAACGTTTTTTTGAAACTAGTTGGGACGGCAAGAGTCCCTGTAATGCATAATATCATGCATTTCCAGCCTATGTTTAATTTCTTACTGCATCTCATTCATGGAATAAAAAAAAATGCCCAAATATATAGGTTTTATATCTCCAATATTCATAACATAACTTACAACTTGGAGACAGAATAAAGTGTTAATGAATGCGCGGAAGGTGAAAACTTATGAAAAATAACGAGTGCTGTACATGATCGAATTTGCTTAATGTGGCAACACTGCATACCCCATGCAGGGTCTCGGGTTACCATGGAAGGGGGCGCTGTCAGAGGAATGTAACCCAACACCAGCTCCTCACCCCCCAAACCGCCCACTCGTAATGCGCGTCCCTCCGTGTTGTGCTCCTTGCTTCTACACCACTACGTCAACAGGTCATCTTATCAATCAAATCTGTTATCACAATTACTTGTTGTGTATTAAAACACTGTATTTGCTTTTATATAAGTAATGTGATGAACTCATGGACTTTAATGAAAAATGAAAATAAACTAACAGAAGTGAAACGAAATTTATGATACGTAATACACAATGCACAGCAGGTTATATCCTCTTCAAAAACGCATAATAGCTGCAAACAGATGTTTCTTTGGACTTAGAAAATATCTAAGCTCACACTTAGTTCTTAAATTGGCAAAGCACTAATTTTTCGTGTCAGTTATTTGAATGTTCCGGACCGCACTGAAAACGATATCATACATTCCATTCCATTCCATAGGAACTCTGCCCGAGGGCAGGTCTTTCACAGCAATCATAGCATTTCCATGCTAAGTTTTGCAGCTTTACTAGGTGATATAGGTGTGGTAGCTTCCCGTTTCTTTCTACACCGGTGAAGGATGATGATGATGGCCGGATGATTTTCGAGGACCATTGGGCCTAAGTTTCCTGACATTTGTCTTTCAGGTGAGGAAAAAACCTCACCCAGGAGCCTGTCCCGACCGGGAATAACTATTATTATTGGGAATATTGTGTAATTCTACATATATTTAAATAGTTTTTACTCGTTCGTTTTCTTCTGTTGTATTAAAAATATTAAATAAATAAACTAATTTATGTATGCTATGGGATACATTGCGAATTTAGGCCTAAGAGTTAATAACAAAGGAAACTAAGTTACTGATTTATAAAACTCTTATAAGACCAGTAATTATATATGCATCAGAAACTTAGACTCTTTTAAAGTCAGATGAGAAATCTCAGGCTACTTTTGGAAGATAGATATTAAGAGCTATTTTTGGAGAAGGAAAAATTGTAAATCGAACCCGAATTAGTGAAGTGTATAAAAATTAATAGATTGGCCTGGGCTGGACATTTGATACGTACGGACAATAATAACTCTGTTAAAAATATCTAGGCAATTGGCACAACCACTGCAAATCAGATAAGTTGGAGACCAAAATTAAGATGGGAGGATGATGACTTGCAGGATATTAGAATTAGTAAAATTAAAAATTAGAAGAATTAAACAGTAAATAGATAAGCCTGGAAGGACATTCTCAGGAACCTAGGACCCAAAATGGGCTGTCATGCCATATATGATGATGGTGATAAGATTATCTCCTATACTATTCAATTATATACTAGATTACTAGAGCATTTAGAGGAAGAAGAAGGTCTACAACTCAATGCTATTAATAAGTTGTTAGTTTATGCAGATTATGTAATATTATTAGGCGATAGTGAGAATATACTAAGGGACAACACCTACACTTTATTGAGTAACACTAAGAAATTGGTACTAGAAGTAAACACTAATAAAACTAAATATATGTTCACACGTAGAAATGCGCTGTATAATGGAAATGGACAGCTAATGACAAATGAGGGAAATTTTGAAAAAGTGACTAAATTAAAATACCTAGGAACAATAATTACAAACAGGAATGAGATGCAAAAATAAATTAAACATAGACTCAATTCTGGGAATGCATGCTATTATGTATTACAGGGACTCTTGTCATCCCAACTTCTCTCAAAAAACGTTAAACTGAAAATATATAAAAGTGTTATTTTCCTAGTTATATTATATGGATGTGAAACATGGACTCTTACTTTAAGGGAGGAAAAAAGACTACGAGTAATTGAGAATACAGCTGTTAGGGACATTTTTGGTCCAAAAAGGGAGATAAACAGACAGGCGAATGCAGAAGAATACATAAAGTTAGCTACATATTCTTTATAGGAAACCAGATATAATAAGAATAGTTAAATCTCGTAGACTGCGATGAACAGGTCATGTGGCACGTATGAGGAATGAAAGAGGTGCATGGAAGCTTCTTGTAGGAAAACGAAAGGGAAAACGCCCAATTGGTAAACCAAGAATGAGGTGAGATAATAATAATCACGGTTTAAGGGAAGTATATTATACAGGGGATGCTGATTGGAAAAATATTAGCTCAAAATAGGGACGTGTGGACAGCTTATGTCCGTGTGGCCATGAGCCTTTGGATTCGTTAGTGACAGTGAATTTGTTATAAGTAATTTGCCGAAGACATGGACTTTAATGGAGGAATGATAATAGACTAAACAGAAGTGAAATGAAATTCATGATACATAATACACAGCAGGTTATGCAAAATGATAAAATAAATGTTATGTCTACGGGGATGCAATGAAAAAAATTACAGTTATAAGCAATAAATAATAAATCATCTCATTCGTTCATTCAGTATACCTGAAGCCATATTCTACTATAGTCCACAAGGACCATCAAGTCACCATGGAGGACGAAATTTTCTCATCGAAGAAGAGTTGATGTTGAACACAAAACACATCAGTTTCAAGCTATTTGTGGTACAATAAATAGAACGTTGAATAATAAAGCCCATAAACAAACAAAAATTAAAATTTTATAAAACAATGGCTGTCCCTGTCCTTTTGTATGGGAGTGAATCTTGGATTACCACTACCAAACAAGAAAGTAAAATCCAAGCAGCCGAGATGAAATTTTTAAGAAGAGTAAAAGGCTGCACTAGAATGGACCAGATAAGAAACGAGGATATCCGTGAAGAACTGCAGATCTACTCCTTAAAAGAAAATATATTTAACAACAAGATACAGTGGAAAGAACATGTAGAAAGAATGGAAGAAAGAAGATTACCAAATAAAATCTTCCATTATTTTCTAAGAGGAAGAAGAGATGTCGGACGTCCTCGGAAGAGATGGTCTTAGATCTATTAGTGAAGACAGAACAGGCAACTCTTGCCTAAACCAGGAAGTGAAGAAGAAGAGAAGAAGATTGGATCCTAATTTATTATGCTACTTTTTTACGTTCTAAAAAAATAAAGTGTTTCATGTTTAGTTGTTGTTGTCCTTCTTCTTGTTCTCCCTACAAAATTTTCTTCACCCACAGTGACTCGAAAATTCACCAGTGCAAGTCCGAAGGCTTCTTGCCTAAACCAATCATCAACGGCGTGAAGAACGTTTAACCTTAACTAAATCTAAATACCAGACAATGAGCGACCACAAGAATAATCCTCCTTAAGAAAAAAACCCTGTGGTCTGAGGGAAGTCGAACCCGGAATCCCATGAACTGCAGTCAGAACCTCTAGCCATAATAACATGAGATTAGATTTTTTAACAAAAAAAAAAAACTCTAGAGATGTGGTTGGGTTCGCTTCAATAGACCTACTCGATAAAAGTGCATTTAATTTTGACCAAGTGTACAACACGATCAGGTGTGAGGGAATATCGCTGCATCATCATAACGCAATTTCCAGTCTATACACAAAAACACATTTGTCATATAAAATCAATTATTCACGATGCAACCATTACATTCTGTCACAAAGAGATCCAATTGCAGTCATCATGATACTTTCATTTCTATATAATTATTTGTGCTTTTAATAATAATAATAATAATAATAATAATAATAATAATAATAATAATAATAATAATAATAATAATAATAATAATAATAATAATTGTATTGTAAGCCTATGTTTTCCCTTTACAGAGATTTAGGCGTTCTCCCCCTAGAGGGAAGTATTTGAACCATGCTAATTTAGTTACACTTGTTTTCGTATAGATGTCATTTTGAGTGGTACGTGGTCAGCGTTCCGCCTCATACTGACATCTAGGAAACCAAGGTAGTACTAGGACGGGAAAATTCGGTAAATTTTGCTTAGAGGCCTCTTCATTCAGGCTTAAGGATTTTTTACGAGCCTGAAAATCTTCAGACTCGGGACCCACGGCTTAAAGTCCCTCCCGGAGGACTTGATCCTTGGATTTTTCCGTCCTAAAAAATCCATCGGCCCCGCCGGGTTTGAACCCGCGACCCTTGGGACCAGAGGCAAGGATCATAACCACTAGTCCACCGCGGCCGACTATAATAATAATAATAATAATAATAATAATAATAATAATAATAATAATAATAATAATTTCAAAAAATAAAACTAAAATTTAGGCATTTAAAGGGCATGATATCTTAAGAGCAAAAATAGTAATCGATGATACAGTTTTAGAACAAATGAAGGTTTCAATTTATCATACTTTAAAATTGAAGGTATTAATGATAACAAATAAATTTAATCTAATGTGTGAACTATTAGAAGAACCCTTAAAATACAAGAAAATAAACAAAAATGAAATTTTATGAAGTAATGGCTGTTCCTGTATTGATGTATGGATCAGAATGTTGGACGGGACGATCACTAAAAGTCAAGAACAAAGATTGGAATCAATTGAGATGAGATTTTAAGAAATATATAAGGATATACTCTGCTGAATAAGAAAATAAATGAAGTTATAAGAAAGGAACTAAATATTTTCAAACTTACAAATCGAATAGTTAAATATATGAACGGTCGGAAAGAACATGTTGATAGTATGCCAGAAGAAAGATTTCCAAAATGATTGCTGAATTATAAAAAGTTGCTAAATTAAGTTAATTTATTTATGCTTATTGCCCTAAAGATGTCATGAATAGTATGGGGTCAACATACCGACATAATGATATATCTATTACCTAACTAGGGTATTACTAGACTGATGAGATCGGCAAATTTTGTTTAGAAGCCTCTTTATTCAGGCTTAAGGATCTTTTACGAGATTGAAAATCTGCAGACTCGGGACCCACGGCTTCCTTCCCGGAGGACTTCCTCTTTGGATTCTTCCATCCTAAAAAAAAGTCCATCGATCCTGGCCGGGGTTTGAACCCGCGACTCTCGGGACCAGAGACAAAGAACATAACCACTAGCCCACCGCGGCCGAAATAATAATAATAATAATAATAATAATAATAATAATAATAATGTTTTATTTAAGGTAGCAGAGTTAAGGTCATAAGGCCTTCTCTTCCACTCAACCAGCGAATAATAAAATAATACAAAATTTATACACTTCTTATAATTTAAAAATATAAATATTATTAAAATATAGGCTAAAAAAAGTACAATGCGGATATGTTCTAATTTTAGCTAACACTAAGTAAATGGGAAATAAAATAACAAAAGCTTCCTAGATGAATATTTATAGGTACATACAAAATGCTGAATATAGTAGTATGTTTTATTATATTATAAGAGTAGCGGACCCGGCAGACGTTGATCTGCCCGAAAGTTCAATTTTCGTGGCATGGCCGGACGATAAAAATGTTACTTTTTTTTACCATAAAATTCACTAATTAATAAGTTCGCAAGAAAACTCCTCACTGCCATCTGTTGTGGCTCAAGAAGCGTGCATTATGACGTCACATGTCGCACGTAATGTGTCGGTAATATGCAGATGTCTACACATCGCACATAAAAAAATGCTATAACCCGTTCGCAGCGCCACCTACAGAGTCCAATTGTGAATCTAAACCATCCAGTGATCCACTCACACACAAAAAAATTCACCAAAATCGGTCCAGTCATTTAGGCAGTTTTTAATTTCGGATTTCAAGTAAACCTACACTTCTAACTGTCGGATTTCGCTCATTTTTGGACAATACCTATCTTGGTTTATTTTAATAGATATTGAGTTTCGTTGTGAAACATAAAAAAATGTGACCGCTAGAGCGATTTTTCAATTTTCATTTCAGATGAACTCGTACACCTAATGGTTTTAGAGAGTCCAATTGTGAATTTAAACCATCGAGGAACCCAATAAGACACACACACACACACAAATTTCATCAAAATCGGTCCAGTCCTTTACAGAATAATTATATAGTCTATGTATAAAGAAAATAAGTACTATGATGATCTTGAAGAAGATTTTCGGGCTGTAGGCCGTGGTCGTGAGGCTTGTAGTTCCCTGACGTTTTCCCAGAGACTGCGTCTGGCATCCTCAAGTGTCTCTGGCGAAACGTCGGAGAACAACGAGCCTCACGACCACGGCCTACAGCCCTAAAATCTTCTTCAAGATCATCATAGCAACTCCGGCCGTGAAAGTCTACGCGAATACATAAAATAAGTACAGTTAAGTCTCTATGCTGTGACGGCAAGGCCATGTGACTCTAATGGGGAATGCAAGAGGGGCATGTAATTCTTGTTGGAAAACGAGATGATAAAACGCCTAATTGGTAGACCAACAATGAGGTGGGAAAATAACATTAACCATGATTTGAAGGAAGTAGATTAAACGGGGAATTATTGGAAAACATTCACTCAGGATAGGGACATACGTAGAGCTTATGTCCGATTGGCTATAAACCCAGGTTCGATAGTGCCAGTGAGTTAGTTATTAGGTAATTCTGTATTAATCATCCTGTTGAGAAACCATTAGGAAAATTAGTTATGTTCGGAATTACAAGTGACGTAAGTAACATATGAAGACAGATGCTTTATCGTGTGTGTTATTGACGTCCGGCTAATAGAGTAGCATGACCTCTAGTTTAACGGCAATTTGTACACTTTCATACATGCTAGAGCTGGAGGTAGGTACATTTTTTAAAGAGATCGCAGATTGAAGTGGAAGAATTATACAAGAAATTAATTCAAAACCCAAACATTTATTACACAGTCTGCAATATTACTTGGTCCCAAAGCAAAGATCCGTAATGTATATATATATATATATATATATATATATATATATATATATATATATATATACCTAACCTAATACCTAATACAGGCATTCCACTTTACAGCAGTTCGCCATTGATTCCTGCTTTCCAGAGATTCCTATCTTCCCATTGTCCCTCTTCCATACTCCTCTTCATCATACGTATATGAAAATAAAAAATGAATGCTTGAGCCGGGATTTGAACCCGAGTCTCAAAACTCTGTACGTTTAGCGCTCTAACCAACTGAGCTACCCAAGTATTCCAACACATAAATTTTTCTTATATATGTAGTATTTTCAATTCACACACACTTATGTGTGTGTATGTATATATATATATATATATATATATATATATATATATATCCATCCATAGTAATTCTGCCCGAAGGCAGGTCCTTCACTGCAATCATAGCGTTTTCATGCTATGCTTGCAGCTTTACTAGGGAATTGTAGGTGTGGTAGCTTCCCGTTGCTTTCCACACCGGTGAAGGATGATGATGATGACGATGATAATGATAAGGGTGTTGATGATGACGATATGATTTCGGGGACCGTTTGGCCCTTGAAGTTTTCCTGATATTTGTCTTACAGGTGAGGAAAAACCCCGATAAAAACCTCACCCAGAAAAACTGCCCCGACCGGGGATGGAACCCGGGCCCGCTGCGTGACAAGGCAGCACGCTACCTCGTGACCACAGCGGTGGACTTATATATATATCTTTCTTCTGTACTTGTGTATGTCACTGAATTCCTCCGAAATGACCAGACCGATTTTGATTATTTTTTTGTGTGTTTGAGTGGGTCCCTGGATGGTTTAGATTCGCAATTGGACTCTCTAAAACCATTAGGTGTATGATTTCACCTGAAGTGAAAATTTAAAAATCACTCTAGCGGTCACAATTTTCGATGTTTCGCAACAAAACTCAGTATGTCCTATTAAGATAAACCGAGGTAGGTATTTTCCAATAATGAGCGATATCCGACAATTAGAAGTGGTGGTTTACCTGAAATCCGAAAATAAAAACCTTACTAGCAACGCCATGTTTTGTTCGTCTCAGCATATACCATGCGATTTAATTAACCTTTAATATTTCATTTACATATTTAGGCGTTGCAACGTACGACGGATATTAGCTGGTTGGATTATATATTTGTAACTTATTTTTTTTTGTTCCATAAGACTCCACTCCACATTGCTGTTATTGCTCTACCATTATTTATTCTGTTCTAATAGTCACTTTCTTGTTTATCCTCTTTATCTACTTTTACCCCCAGATAATCAAATTCCTCACATCCTCTAATATACCCTTCTGATCTTCTAATAATAAATCTTTGGTTTCTGCTCCACGTCCCATATGAAATGTTTATTTTTTCTAAATTTATTTTCAAACCTCAATTATCGTATTCGTCCAATAATAATTTTCTGAACATAAACACAATGTTTTCATATTCTTGCGCAATTATTATCTGGTCATCAGCAAATAACTATATATATATATATATATATAATATATATATATATATATATATATTGTATTTTATATATAGGTCCTATAAATCGAACTTCTATATTTCAGAATTTCTTCCAAATATCTTGAAAATAAGATGGGTTGAACAAAATTACAATTTAATTACAAGTGTGTGAATCTGCAAATGAATGGAAAGTGATAGAAGTTGGATGGTTGTGTGACTGGGACACGTTCTGCTGTAATGTTACTCTTTTAATTTGTCCGGGAAAATTATACTTGATTTAAAGTGTTGTTACTTTTCAATCTGGGAAATCATTTTACAACATCAAAGTAGAGGTAATTGCCAGTAAAACGTCGGGCGAAATTATAGACTGCGAGGTACTTAGAGGTCTTTCTAATTTTATGTGCAACGGATATTACGATTTATAGCAGGGCTGTCCACCCTCACTTGTATTCATAATAGTAATAATAATAATAATAATAATAATAATAATAATAATAATAATAATAATAATAATAATAATAATATAACAATAATAATAGTTTTTTTATTGAGGATTTTCTCTACATTACAGTAGTTATCCTTCAGTCCAAATACGTGATGCTCCACCACAGATTTCTACCCTCAGCATCTTCTTTTTTGAGGTCCCTGCTGATCACGTTTCTTCTCACTTTATCCATCCACTGTTCCCTGGGTTTCCCCCTCCTCCTCCTGTTTTCAGCATTCCAACCCAGCACAATTCTTGGGATTTTATTATTCTCCATCTTTTTCAGACATTTCAATCTTCGTTCTTCTATTTCATAATATTATGTTTAACTTTCATAATTTCTCTGATTTTCTGGTTTTGAATTTTCTCCTTTCTTGATGCCTTTCGCCAAAAATCCATCTCATTGTCAATATATATATTTATTTTACTTGCTGTCTACCTAAAGTCCGGTCTCTGCACCAAATGAGATAACACTTTGTACTAATGATTTAAATATCAATGTATTGGTGATATTTGTAATATTTTTACTCCATATCATTCGTAATAATAATGCCTCTATGAGGCAGTCTCATCAAAGGGTCTAGCGTCCCTTCCCTTGCGAGCTTCAGGTCACACTGGCCCGGTGTGTAGTACCTGATCGAAGGGTCTCTTGCACAGGGTAACGTGTGAAGACCACAAGGGACAGAAATAAATGTGCGGAGGAGGCACCCATTTTCCAGGGAAAACATGTGGAGACCCATTCCCGAGATAACAAGGGAGAAGTCCTCAACGGTCCTTAGGAGCGGAAGAGGCAGCCCTCCATTTGGGGTTCTTACAACTGGGGGCTATGATGTCTAGCCTTAAGATGGTAATCCAATCGTACATCTCACTCTGCGGAACGCCAGTAACGTACCCAGAGGAAATACTTTATTACTAAAAGTCTCATAGATAATGGAAACAGGACTGTCCCAACGTTGACAACCATTTTATAAAGTAGTGGCAGTCCCCTTACTATTGTATGGTAGTGAATTTTGGGTTTTAACTAAAAGAGAAGAGAAGATCATAGAAGCAGCCGAAATGAGATTTCTGAGAAATGTGGCTGGTTGCAAACTTCTAGATAAGAGAAGAAGTGAAGATATTAGAAATGAGCTAAATATCTTTAAACTCTTAGATAGAATAAAATAATCAAGAAAAAATGTAAAGAACATGTTCAAAGAATGGAAGATGATCGCATTCCCAAAATTATACTTAAATACAAACCAAAAGGACGCAGGAATGTTGGTAGACCGAAGAAGAGATGGATCCAACTTTTGAATGAGAATCTATGGGACCGGAACAAGCCACATGGGCTTAATCCGTGATTGTTGATGATGATAATAATTTTTATTAGTAGGCTAATATGTCACAATACATGTTTCTCCCTCAACCCAAAGTGATTTGTCGAGAGGTTCCTGGCTAAAGCACCTTCTTCCCTTAAATATCTAGCTTCCATACGTTCTCCTCACTCCATCCATCCAAAATTCTCTAGGTCTGCCTCTTCCACTTCTTCCATTAGCATTCCGATCAAGAATCGTCTTTGGTGCTCTATCTTCTTCCATTCTTATGAGGTGCCCATACACTTTAAAACGTTTTTCTTCTATTTTTAGTATGTTTTTCTTCTATATGCATAATTTCCTTTATTGTGCTTCTTTCTGACTTTATCCCGTCTTGAGATTCTTGTCGACCGCCTCCAAAAATCCATTTCTACTCTAACAGATTGTTGTCTTTTTTTCTACTTACTGCCAGGTTTTGGACCCATAAAATAAAATGCTTTGTAACAGAACTCGGAATATAGTTTCCTTCGTTCTTTATACTATATTTCTATTCCAAAGCACTGAGTTCAACATACCAATGGTTCTTCTTCCATCAGTTATTCTTCTTTCTATTTCTTTGAATTCTCATTTTTTATCTAAAATAGATCCTAAATATTAAAATTTTTTAACATTGTGTATTCTTCCTCAATTACATTTTAACTGATCTGTTGTATACAATGAAAGATATTTCGTTTTATAATAGTAATACGTAATAATAATGATGATGATGATGATGATGATGATGATAATAATAATAATAATAACAATACACTTCTCCACAGCACTACTTCTTATTTTACTTCAATATCATTGCAATATCAGCCTAAGGGACGTCGAGATAAAGCAAGATCAAAATTAAGATGGACCACATGATATCTGATAGGGAAAATTTCAAACGACCTAAACCTAAATACGTTCATGATGATAAACAATATACTATACGCTTTTAGATATGGAACAAGAAAACAGGGGGCCAAGACAAAAAAAGAAAATACTTTTTGCAAGATAGTGCTTTCTGTCGTACTTACAGGAATGGCGACCACGATTGAAAGTTTAATTTCCTGAATTTCGGGGTTGCCAAACTATAAATAACTAAATAACTATACTGTAATAACACAAGTTACCTACCTAGGGCGGGAAGTAAAATCGCTGCCCTTTATGTATACAATGTATATATAAATATATATCAAAAGTTAGCGTTAATATACATCATACTAAACAAATCATTGCATTTTAAATTAACTGAACTTTATTTGAAACAATAAAATACTTCCCGCCATTTTATGCTTGATTGGTGTCACGGCCTTCTGTAGTCTCAACTAAATTATTTTTGGCATTTACCGTATATACAATGGCCAGACTGCTAACTTCAGTCAGTTGTTTATAATGAACGCAAATATTTTCAACAAAGATGTTATTATTTTACTATTATTTATTATTTTGAAAACACCATCGTGCAAAAAATAATGTACAACACAAGTTTGTGAAGTGTTTTACAGAATCTCGCTATTGCTCGGTTTTCAATAATTTGTTCACTTCTGTAAAAACCACGTCCCAAGCTAGCATTGTAATATACTATTAAACCCCTGCTCTGAAAAGACATTTAAACATTTCCATTTGGTAAGTAAAATACAACACCCGGCACAAAGAAACTCCGCATAATAACAGACGCAAAGTTAGAAAATTGAGAGAAAATTACCTGCACTTAATCACGTCATCACAAAGTAGTCGTCGTGTTTTCCTCACAAAGTAAACATCACGCCAACTTTTTTATTACTTTACTAGCTAATACCCGGCGTGCGCTGCTACGCCTAAATAAATTAAACATTAGGGGTTAATTAAATTATATGCTATATTTCGTCTATCTATCTTCGGGTTTTTACAGCTGCTGCCGTCTTCCCGTGCCAAACCTCCAAAGCCTACGATCTTGGGCATCTTCAATCCTTAGCCCTCTCGTTTGCCTCTTCATGTTTTCCTTCCATGTTAACTATATTTTGTAACAAACCAAACATGGCGGTTGCTAGAGTCAATTTTTAATTTCCGATTTCGACCAACCTCATTGGCTAGTGGTCAGAGTTTGTGACAAGAGTTCATAATATTCCGGGTTCGATTCCTGGTCAGACTATAGAATTTTTTTCTTAAAAGGAATTATTCCTGTGGTTGCTCATAGTCTGAAATTTAGGTTAAGTTCAGGTTAAGGATCTCCTGGCACTTCATTATCATGTATCACCCTACAATATCATCGGGGTTATGTAACTCCGCCTTCCAGGTACCCCAACGTGTGAAGATTACAATTCCGCCATTGCCAGGAGAGAAAGACAGAAATATCATAAAAGACAACCTGGTGCCATCGAAAAAATCTAATTTCAGGTAAACCCCAACATTAAATAGTCAGATTTCGCTGAATTTAGGACATACCTACCTTGGCTTATTTTAATAGCATACACTGAGTTTCGATGTCAAACATAAAAAACAGCAACCGCTAGAGCGATTTTTAAATTTTTGTTTCACGTGAATTTCTGCACCTAATGGTTTTACAGGTTAACAGATGGGGCTAAACACTCGCCGTACCTGAAAACCTGTAGGGTATATATACAGAAGTACTGTGAAGAAGCAAATATTGCGGTTGCTAGAATCAACTTTTAACATAGAATTTCCGGTAAATCCCACTTCTAGTGATAGGATATCAATTACACTGACAACAAAAAATAAACTTTTTTTTTGTCTCAGAAATTTATAGATAATTTGGAAATCACTCGTGGCATTATTTATGAAAAAATATTGAAATAATCCTTAGAAATTATAAATATATAAAAATACCAGTAACTATATTTAAATAATTATTCTTTTAGTAAACAGCTTATTTTATTCGTTAAACAGTCCTAACAAATGCCACTCTTGATTTCCAAATCCTCTACATAAATTCACTCGTCACTTCGTGCCTCGTGAATATATCGATAATTTAGAAATCACTCGTGGCATTACTTATGAAAAATATATTGAAATAATCGTTAGAAAAAATGTAAAAATCATTGTAAATGGTGGGAAATAATTTGAAAAATTGAAACCCTAAGAATAAAACTTGACAGGATTTTATGAAGGAATTAAAAATGTCGCGTCACAGGTTGTAAAGAACAGCCCTATTATTACTGCCACAGCATATTTATGCTTAAAGAATGTTTAGTTTATTGCGCTCATTTCCTTCCGAGGATTGATCTTTCAGTAAGCTAAGCAAGTAAAGCTTGACATTATTTTGGCAGCGCTCTTGCAACGTTCACAAGGCAGTTTGTTGTTATTTACACGGTGCGTAGCTGGGTAATGAGGCACGACTGCATCTGATTCTCAAGTCATCGCTTCCGTCTGTCTACCTCTCCCAATCAGCAAACACGCAACATTTCCTTCACTCCAACTGATGACCAATTCCAGACATAATAAAATAGAGATAACCAAATAAAGTGCTTCCTCTGCGTTATGCTCTTTTCAATTTCCCAATTTATTTCTAAATTCAATTTCATTTTATGGGATATGTGGTAATGGGAATTTATGGGAGTTCACAGTTCCATCAGCTAACCAACCTATTGGATTTACAGAAACAAAAGGTCAGCTCTTGTCTTTATAAAGTAAAACCTGGCTATGAAGGAACATGACGGTTCCTTAAATATATTTCCGCCTTGGCAGAATTCCTTCTTATAAAGAGTTCCCAAATTGCAAGCATACACGGCACCACTTTATTACACCAAAGCGAGAAGGTACTCAACTACAGGAAGACTTCAAACTGACTGAAGAGTTCCCAACTCCCTCGCAGGTATCGTAAGCAGGCAAGGAAAACCGAAGGATTCCACACTGTCACACATAAGCAAGGGTATCCCGCAATACAATGACGACACAAGAAAGTAAAACGATAGGCCTATAATGCAGAAGCGTCATATGCATAATTTCACGTGTGGTCATTAATACTGTAATTAGAACGTGTTTAAGAATCATTTTCCGTCTAACTGAGGTAAAAATTAACTATTGGAACTTTTAAAAAACCATTCCATTTCCGCGATATGAAGGTTACCGGCTTATACTGGACGGTTTTACATATTAAATCGCACCGTTCTGGAGATTTTTTTCCGTCCCTACAGGATTCCTTCTTATTAAAGGTTCCGGCTAAGACAGATTTTACTGTATATAAAGACTAGCGGACCCGGCAAACGCTGTCCTGCATGAATATTCAATTCTCGTGTCATGGCCGGACGATAAAAGTATGTTACTTTTTACCATAAAATCCACCAATTAAGACATAATTAAATATAATTAAATAAGTTCGCAAAAATAACTCTCACAGCCATCCGTTGTGGCTCAAGAAGCGTGCATGATGACGCCACATTGTTGTCGCGCGAAATATGTCCATCTACGAGTACTTATTAGGATCTGCTTGGAATAAATGAGCTGAAAGACTAAAATGGTTATTATGAGTTATCCGTAAAAGAATACGTCATGCCCGAACGTTCGCTTGCCTGCTATCAGTGGGTTCAGAAAACGTTTTCTCGATATTCGAATTATCGATAAACCATATACTAAGTGGCATTTAACATTGAGTTTATCATTTCAGTCTATTCGTTTCTATATTCTGTGATAGGGCCTACGTTACTTTCCTCCCATAAAATTCACCAATTAAAACGTAATTAGATATTATTAAATAAGTTCGCAAGAAAACTCCTCACTGCCACCTGTTGTGGCTCTGGAAGCGTGCATTATTATGTCACATTGTTGTCAAGCGTAATATGTCGGTAATATGCAGATATCTACACATCAGACATAAAAAAATCTATAACCCGATCACAGCGCCACTTACCGACTGCAATTGTGAATCTAAATCACCCATTAACCCACTCAAACATGCACAATAATTTTCATTAAAATCGGTACAGTCATTTAGGCATTTTTAATTTCGGATTTCAAGTAAACTTCTACTTCTAATTGTCTGGTTCGCTCATTTTTTGATAATACCTACCTCGATTTATTTTAATTTGATATAGGCCTACTGAGTTTCGTCGTGAAACATCGAAAATTGTGACTGCTAGAGCGATTTTTTAAATTTCTCTTCAGGTGAACTCCTATACCTAATATTTAAGGACAGTCCAATTGTGAATTTAAACCATCGAGGAACCCAATCAGACACACACAAAACATTTCATCAAAATCGGTCCAGTCGTTTAGGAGGGATTCAGAGATATATACACATGTAAAGAAAAATTATTATATAGGCCTATATATGAAGATAAACGTCTGTGAGACTGTCTGTCCTCGATGGACTCAAAAACTACTTGAACGATTTTAATGGAGTTTTTTACCATCATTTAGAGAATTTTCTGGGGCAATTAATGTATAGACCTACTAGTGGTCGCCCAGCGTCGAAATTCGACCACAATTCATAATTTTTTTTAAGTTTGTCACAAATACGTCATTATGCATTAATTTTCGATTTATTTTAAAAATACGAACGATAGGAAATACCTATGTGGTATAGCTTGGCAAAGCCATATTTAAAAACAATGACGCGTCATTTGACATTTGTATAAGTTACTATTTATACCATTTAAATTTGCATTTGGCCTATTATTACTTCTTCTTTGTCTCTCACTACGACCCGATAATGTTCTATGTCGAGTCTTAATGGAAGTAGGTGCGAATATGTAAATATAAAAAAAAATATATGTAATGAAATTGCTGAAACAAATATTAGACAGGGTTTAATATTATTAATTTATTAGACAGGGTTAAATCCAAATAATAAAATGTACTCACACTCACTTTTTTAAATCAGTAATAATAAACCACTAATAATAAATACCCGAGAGTAAGTCAATTCACATTGCTCTGCGCAATTTTCTTTTTTACAACAATGCACTTTCTGTATGAACATAAACAAATGAGTAATACACATAAATTCCTTAGAGACAATTTATTTTATTTATTTGTAACACATTGGCCTATAACACATTGTATACAATTGCAAATATATTTTATATATAGGCCTACTTTTTTATTTTTTCACTCCTTGTCTATATGAACTTTAATTATGCCAAATATCACACTCCTCCGTGTGCGCAATGTGCTTAAAAAGGAGAACAAAGTTTTTTTTCTTCGCGTATTAAAGGAGACACTTTAAAATTTTATAAAATAATGGCGGTTCCAACATTACTATATGATCGGAACACTGGGTCTTAACCAAAAACCAGGAAAGAAGAATAGAAACGTCATAAATGAGGTTTCTGAGGAGTGTGGCTGGCTATACAATAACAGATCGAAAACGAAATGAAAATATACAAAGAGAACTAAATATTGTATATTCAAACTAATAGATAGAATGACACAATACAGAAATGAATGGATGGAGCACAACAACAGAATGGATAACAATAGAATTCCGAAACAGATTCTTCATTACAAACCACTATAACGAAGAAATGTTGGAAGACCCAGTAAAAGACGGACAGACCAATTCTAACATGAGATCGGAACAGACCTTGATGCTGATGATGATTAAAAATTATATGAAGATTGAATGATGGAACTCTTAACATGTGTTTGTTTCATGGCGAGCGATGTTTGTAAACTATGCTATTAAAATGCTTCTGGTCTCCTCACGGTGATTTGTGGTCAGAGAGACAGCAGCACCCCTGGTGAGTCTTGTACAAACACAGTCACCGGATAATATTTCTGATGGAATATGAATACAAGATTTCTTTCTTCACTACAACGACAAGTCATGTGAATGTTACAAACATGCAACAAAAATTATGATTCGTAAGACAAGATTCGATAGGCAAGAGAACAACTCTTAAATTGGCAATGTATCCTACAGGATACATCTATTGGTATAATTTATTTAATTTGTTATTATTATTAAGGCTTTTCTCTACATTACAGTAGTTAATTCTTCAGCCCAAATGTATTTTGCTCCGCCACAGATTTCTATCCTCAGCATCTTCTTCTTCTTTTCTTCTTCTGCTGATCAAGTTTCATCCCGCTTCATCCATCCACTGTTCCCTGGGTTTCCCCCTCCTCCTCCTGCCTCCAGCATTCCAATCCAGCATCATTCTCGGGATTCTATTATTCTCCATCCTCTTCAGATGTCCATACCATTTAAATCTTCGTACTTCTATTACTTCTATAATATCATGTTTAACATTCATTATTTCTCTAATTTTTTGGCTTCGAATTTTCTCCTTTCTCGATTTTCTTTCTCCCCTTCGCCAAAACTCTACCTTTGTTTTCAATATTTTTTTGCTTACTGTCTACCTTAAGACCAAGTCTCTGCACCATACAACATAACACTTTGTACTAATTATTTAAATATCAATGTTTTGGTTTTGTTTGTAATATTTTTACTCCATATCACTGAATTTAACATTCCAATTAGTTTTCTACCTTCACTAATTCTTTTCTCAATTTCGTATAAATTGATCCTAAATATTTGCATTTTTCAACATTTTTAATTTCTATATTTTCACATTGTAATTTCTTTTCATTTTCCAGTTCTATCGTGAGATATTCGGTTTTCTTAATATTTATATTTAATCCCCATTTCTTGTATTCCTTAATTAATTTCCTTGTCATGTATTATTATTATTATTATTATTATTATTATTATTATTATTATTATTATTATTGGAATCCTCATTTAATAGAAAGCACCAATAGGCAATCCAAGAATGAGGTAGGAGAATAATATTAACCATTATTTGAAGGAAGTAGATTATACAGGGATGTTTGAAAAACATATCAGGATTGCTTATGTCCGCGCGACCGTGAACCTGAGGGTATGATAGTGCCAGTGAGTTAGTTAATCCAATAATACCTGTTCTCTATTTGCATGTATCTTACGAAGATTCTTCTTCTTCTTTTCTATAGGCATATGTCTGTTTATGTACACAAACTATGTCAATGACAATTACTAACAAGCCTCGTATCGTCAGCTCTGTCCACGTGGGCATTCCATTCTTTTTTTCCTTGTAATAAATGTCTCAACATCTATGATATTGCATTCCTTCCTCACATTCTGGTTCCTGACTCAGTCAAGTCTTGTTTTGCTTACTATGGTCCTTAAAATATTCATTTCTGATGTTCTCATGAGTTGTTTCGTTTGACTAGTATCTGCTCTTGTATCCGCACCATATGTTATTTCTGGTCGTACACTTGTTTTATAAACTTTTACTTTACTTCGTGTTTTTAAATATTTGTTTTCATAAGTAATGCCAAGAGTGATTTCCAAATGTATCTAGAGTATTTTAAAATCAAGAGTGGCATTTGTTAGGAATATTTAACGAATAGAATTAAGCTGTTTACTCAAAAAATCATTATTTAAATATGGTTACCGGTATTTCAAACAAATAAATAAATAAATAAATAAATAAATATGTCATCATCATCATCATCATAGTACATTCACGAATTTAGGCCATTTGTTGACCTGTTTCGGCCTCAAGAGAAACATCATCCAGAAGTCTTTTTGAGTGGACGTCCTGGTCTTCTTCTTCCTGCAGGTTGATATCTTAACATTTGTTTGGGTATTCTGTGATCTTCCATTCGATGAACATGTTGCATCCATCTTGACTTATAATCAGAAATTTTGTTTTCTAAAGATTCCATGTGTAATTCTTCTAAGATGTCTTCATTTTTTTTGTGATCTAGTAGTGTGTATCCTGCAGTCCTCCGAAGATATCTCATTTCAGCAGATCTAAGTCTCTGTATATCCTTCTGTTTCAACGTCCATACTTCGCTACCATACAAAAGAGTTGGAAGAGCCAGTGTTTTATACACTTTCAGTCTTGAATGCTTTTGGACTAACTGTGGCTTGAAGATAGAATTTATTAACCCTAAAATTCTTAAAAATTTAGATATTTTTGGCTCTGAGGACCGAGTCACGGCGGTATAACAGTTCCATCTGGTACTGAGTAAATGCGGCATCCTAATGTCTGTCCAGAGACTAAAAGGTAGCAGCCCTACCACTGGACTACTTAGCGTCGGGCCAGTAACCTGTCCTAAGGAACTTCAAAACTACTTTCAAGTCTCAACACGAAAAAAGCCAGAAGGAATTTTATATATATATATATATATATATATAATGTAAACGGCGATGTTTGAAAAAAAATGAGAAATGTTTGGTTACGTTTCATTTGTCCATCCATCATATTATTTATTGCCAAATAGGATCGCAATAGTGTAAGAATGCACCCTAGTGGAGAAAAAATGAAACACATCAAATTGTATATTATAACCAACATTATAGATTATTAATTTATTTTTTTAGTAAACAACTCCGTAAAATCATGTAAAAATACAATTATTGAACACACAATTATCAAATGTGTATTCAATGTATTTGTTGGAGAGTCAGTCACTGCAAAATAATGCTCTGATCTGTTCAGAATATTAAAAAGGAGGAGCTTTCTTTACTTTGGTAAATATAATTCGATAAATAGCGAGGTGAAACACGACTTTCATTGGTTGTAAAACCAAATTCATTGAAACGTGACTGGTCATTGATTCCTATTTTGGGCGTGAGTTAAATAGTTGCGAAAAACAATTTAAAAATTCAATAAACACGGAGCAAAACCGGACGATTGCCGCTGCTAGTCACCAGCCATTATTCACATACACATAACAGCACAGAGCTGATTCAGAATTAGATATCCAAATTATTCGGGGCAAATGGACTCTGTCTTGGAACCCGGGACCCACATTTAGTGGGCCGAAAGATCTGCTCACGCGGGTCGCAGGGTTGTTCTCATTTGACTTTGACAACAAAACTTATGATTTGTGAGATAAGATCCGATAAGCAAGAGATCAGTTACATTTCGATGACCCGCGCCGTGGCCAAGTAAGGCCGGTATTCAAGAACCAAACTTTTCACGAAGAGCGACTCTCAGCTCGTATGTCCATGCTTAATTATGTGGGCCAAAGAGAACCTATTCTAACTGGCTCACTCTATTCAACATCATGTGCTAATAATATATTTAGGCCTATATTAAAAGCTAGCTAATACCCGGCGTGCGCTGCTATGCTTGCCCGGGAACCTATTTATCCGATCTTCTTGGCAAAAATGAGCCGAAAGACGAAAATTAATGTGTTTTTATGTTTAAGTAAAATGGAAAATTTTATATCGTAATTATTTTTAAATATCCCGTGCTGATTACCCGGCGTTGCCCGGGAATCTACTTATCCCGATGTTTTTGGCATAAATGAGCTAAAAGACTAAATTCGTTATTGTGTTATCCGTAAAAGAATACCCGCCATGCGCTGCTACACTTGCCCGGGAATCTACTTATCCCGATCTTCTTGGCATGAATGAAAGACAAAAATTGTTATTGTCAGTTGCCCGTAAATATGGAGTCGCGGACATTTTTTATTTTATGTATTTTTTTTATTTTTTTTAGATATTCAATTCTGTATACATTAAGTATGTGTATTTGTTATGGTTCAAGCAGCGTAAACCACTTAAACGTCCAAAAGGGGACTTTTTTTTATAAAGGGTGATTTTTAAGGGTGTAGGAGTTGAGTATCACAACTGTCTTATAGCTTATGTTCATCCCGGGAATCTCCTGAACATTTTGCAAAAAGCCCCATCACAATCGGATTAACGATATGGCAGCGCATAAAATACGACAGAAAAACAAACAGAAAATCCGGAAACAATTGAAAGATTAGAGCCTCAGCTTACGGGAGACGAAGATGGCATGGCCTAAAGAGCTTTGTTCTTGAATACCGACCATAAGTCTCAATATAGGAAATGTACTCTAGTCATCCTGCCTTAGTACATAGGTACGGAATGCACACTTCTCCGACTCCCCATAAGACAACAGTTAGATAGTTAATCCAATAATGTTTTCTATTTTAAGATATCTTAAAAATATGTAAATGATGAAAAAATGAAAATATGTTTATCCTAGTGTTAGTTTTATTTCATTCCTCTCTATCTTCCGCATGTTTTTTTTTTCTTTTCTTTTTCTTCCTTTTCTACTGACATCTCTTGGAGTTATTTTAGCCACAAATACAAGCAAGCGCAATAAAACATTGTGGCAATAAAATGAAAACATGAAAGTAATTAAACAAAACACGTCTAGATGGAGTTGAGCTATATTAAGGACGAAGCTGACAAAACATAATAAACCGAACTTACATTGATTGTCAATACAAAATGTAACGTACACAGAGGGGGAATAAAAACGTAGACACAAACCCAGCCAGACAATTACAACACGAAATAAAAGCGTAATTATAGATTAAAGGAAAGAAACATGAACAGTAACTGACTTACGGGGAAAAAAATCCTTAGTCCAAGAGATCAATTCTTCTCTCTTTTGCGCTTGTGCTTACTACTTGACTTTTATTGGAAATTTTAGATTACTTAAATTATTTTTGTTCACTCCGATACTAATAATAGCCTAATCATCATTCTGTTTTTAGGTAAGTAAGTTGAATTTACCGGTGAGGTTTTGGTATCCATTAACAACGGCATGTAATTGCTCAACTTACTTCCCTAGGGAAGAAAAGTAATTGACTTAATCAATAATGTAAAAATGTTACCTACTTAAAATTTTATCAATACAATATTTTATTGTATCACACTTATTTCTCACTTCGATAATTCAAATTTATTCGCCGCTTTCTCTGCATCACAATTAATCATATCTGTAATTAATATCATCATCATCATCATCATCATAGTACATTCACGAATTTAGGCCATTTGTTGACCTGTTTCGGCCTCAAGAGAAACACCATCCAGAAGTCTTTTGAGTGGACGTCCTGGTCTTCTTCTTCCTGCAGGTTGATATCTTAACATTTGTTTGGGTACTGTAATTAATATGCAGTTTGAAACTATTAGCCTAATTAAAATGTATTGTATTGCATTGTAAGCCTATATTTTCCCTTTACAGAGATTTAGGCGCTCTCCCCCTACAGGGAAGAATTTAAACCATACTAATTTAGTTACACTTGTTTTCGTATAGATGTCATTTTGAGTGGTACGTGGTCAGCGTTCCGCCTCATACTGACATCTAGGAAACCAAGGTAGTACTGGGACGGGAAAAATCGGCAAATTTTGCTTAGAGGCATTTTCATTCAGGCTTAAGGATTTTTTTCGAGCCTGAAAATCTTCAGACGGCTTTAAGTCCCTCCCGGAGGACTTGCTCCTTGGATTTTTCCGTCCTAAAAAATCCATCGACCCCGGCCGGGTTTGAACCCGCGACCCTCGGGACCAGAGGCAAGGAGCATAATCACTAGTCCACCGCGGCCGACTTAATTAAAATATCTGCCACTAATTCAGACAACAATAAACAATTGCAGTTGTTTTATGAACATTCCCTTGCTATCGAACAATTGAACTCTTCAAACCAAGATATAAATTCACACGAAATATAAAAATTAAACATAATTATTAGTACAGGAGTGAATAATAATAGGCTATATTACAATGCGAGGTTGGAAAGTTGTTTTTACAGAAGGGAGGAAATGAATAAAAACCGAGCAATAGCGAGGTTTTTAATTTCCGAGATTCTGTATAACACTTCACAAACATGCGTTGAACATTATTTTTTGCATTATGGTGTTTTCAAAATAATAAATAATAGTAAAATAATATCTTTGTTGGAAATATTTGCGTTCATTATAACGTTAACAGTCTGGCCAATGTTTATATGGTAAATACCGAAAATAATTTAGCTAAAACTACAGCAGGCCGTCACACCAATCAGGGATAAAATAGCGGTAAATACGAATTTATTGGTTTTTATTGTTTCAAACAAAGTTCAGTTCATTTAAAATGCAGTGATTTGTTTCGTAAAATGCATATTAACACACCATTTTGGAATATTTTTGTATATGCATTGTACGTAGTATACATAAAGGGCAGTGGTTTTACTTCCCGCACTAGGTAGGTGATTTGTAATATTAAAGTATAGTTATTTATAGGCTGGCAACCCCGAAATTTAGGAAACTGAACATTTAATCATGGTCGCCATTGCTGTAAGTACGACAGAACTCACTATCGTGCGAAATAGTATTTTACGATGCGAGGTTGGAAAGTGATTTTTACAGAATTGAGGAAAATGTTTAAAAACCGAGAGATAGCGAGGTTTTTAATTTCCGAGATTTTGTAAAACACTTCACAAACGTGCGTTGTACTTTATTTTTTGCGCGATGGTGTTTTCAAAATAACCGTTTACATTAAATATATATATATTTTTAAATAACTATAGTTAAATAATGATTTGTGAGTAAACAGCTTAATTTTGTTCGTTAAGGGCCAGTTTCACCAAGAGAGGTAACGCCAGTTTAAGCTATGCATTATACATGGGAAAACTGGCGTTATACAGTTACCTCTCTTGGTGAAACTGACCCTTAATAGTCCTAACAAATGCCACTCTTGAATTCCAAATTCTGTGGATAAATTCACTTCTCACTTCGTGAGTCGTGAATTTTTCGATAATTTGGAAATCACTCATGGCAATACTTATGAAAAACTTGTCTTTCGGTCGCTTTTTGGACGGTGGAATAGCTTAGCTGCCTAAACCATAACTAATAGGTCTACGCCAAATTAAATGTGGGCCTACACAGAATTCAATATGTCAAAACATTCTACAAAAAAATCCGCGAGAGCATATGTTTATCTTTTATGGATAACTCACATAACAATTTTTGTCTGTCATTGATGCCAAGAAGATCGGGATGAGTAGATTCCCAGACAATCGTAGCAGCGCAGGCGGGTATTCTTTTTAACTCACAATAACCATTTTTGTCTTTCATTTATGCCAAGAAGATCGGGATAAGTAGATTCGTGGACAACATCGGTTAATCAGCACGGAGTATCTAAAAATAATTACGATATATATATATATATATATATATATATATATATATATATATATATATAATATATATATTCCTTTCACTTATTTAACTAAACATAAAACACATTAATTTTTGTCTTTCAGCTAATTTATGCCAAGAAGATCGGGATAAGTAGATTCCCGGGCAACGCCGGGTAATCAGCACGGGGTAAGTAAAGTAAAGTGATCCCACGACAGGCTTCAGGAGGCCCTTGGGGTAGTAGGAGGTTAAGGCTCCCACTTTTTTCTAGACAATCGGCACTTGATGTCAGCCGGGTAGTCAGCCCTGCGTGACGGCCGCCTTTACCCCCAGAACAAGCATCTGGTACTCATTTCCGTTAGAGGCTGAGTCGACCCCAAGGCCATAGTGCCGCCAGAAAGTTTGGGCTAGTTTAAAAATCCTGACCCCACCGGGACTTGAACCCGCGACCTTCTGGCTTGTAGCGCAGTACCTTAACCACTACGCTACGGCGTGCCCCTATCAGCACGGGGTATCTAAACATAATTACGATATAAATGTTTCCTTTTACTTATTCATCTAAACTTAACACATTAATTTTCGGTTTTCAGCTCATTTTTGCCAAGAAGATCGGGATAAGTAGATTCCTGGGTAAAGCCGGGTAATCAGCACGGGGTACCTGAAAATAATAATCTTCATCTTCTTTCCGATCTCACATTTGTTCAGTCCACGTTTACTTGGTCTTCCTACCCATCTTCGCTCTCTAGGATTATACATCAATGCTATCTCTTTGGTATCCTATCCTCTGTCATTCTCTGCAGATGCTCTATCCAATTGTTCCTGTTTTCTTCTATTTGTTGACAAAGTGGTTGTACTTTTAGTTCCTCTCTAATATTCTCATTTCACAGCCCGTAGGAAGTTCTTTTCCGCTGCCTGAATTTTACTTTTGTCTGTTTCCTTCAGGACCCAGGCCTCGCTTTCATACATCGCCACTATAAATAATTACGATATAAATGTATAATTATTTTTCCTTTTACTTATTCTGCTAAACATAAAAACACATTCAATTTATTTATACACGCCGGGTATTAGCTAGTACTTCCATAAAAATTGGAATAGGCGTATTAGGGGATCCATTGATGGAGCATGAACGGAAATATAAATAGATGGAGTGAAGCAGCTGTATGAAAGATAAGTTGTTACCATGTGCGTCCAATAAGATTTCACACAAATCAGTTACGCCAATCACCTCTTTGTTGAGGCGGCGATCTCGCGTTTCACAGCTACTGCATCAGATAAATATATAAGTTTCCTGTTTTCATTTATAAATCAAAACATTTGCGGGCAGCTTAACTCATTACTTATTCGATATCTGATTTATCAACACAGTAGCAGCTCTTATTTTTACACCGAAAATACAGGAGTTTATTATTTTTTAAATTAACATTATTAGGCGAATGCAGAAGACTACATAACAGTGAGCTACATGATCTTTATAGGAAACCAGATATAATAAGAACAGTTAAGTCAAGAAGACTATGATGGGCTCCACATGTTACACAAATAATAATAATAATAATAATAATAATAATAATAATAATAATAATAATAATAATAATAATAATAATAATAATAATAATAATAATAATAATAATAATAATAATGATAATAATAATAATGATAATAATAATAATAATGATAATAATAATAATGATAATAATAATAATGATAATAATAATAATGATAATAATAATAATCATCAGAACAAATTCATTTTAGGCCATGTGACCTGTACGGTAAACCTAGCGAAGATGGTCTTGATCTTTCCACCGATGTTTTGGTCTTCCTTGGTCCCTATGTCCAGTTGGAGTATATTGGAATGCCAATTTTGGAAGTCTATTTCTTGCCATTCTCCTCAGATGATTTTTCCATTCTTGTTGGTATCTTTCTATATCTTCATTTAAACTTGTTACTCCAAATTTTCCTCTGATAATAGTGTTCCGTTGGTGATCCAGTCTATTAACTCCTAACAATGGTCGTAAGAAGCGCATTTGGCTTACTTGAAGTTTATGAGAGTTTCTTTTATTTAAAATCCAATAATAATAATAATAATAATAATAATAATAATAATAATAATAATAATAATAATAATAATAATAATAATAATAATAATAATAATAATAATAATAATAATAATAATAATAATAATAATAATAATAATAATAATAATAATAATAATAATAATAATAATAATGTTAAATAAAAATAAAACGTAGTTTTATTTGATTTTCATATTTATTATATAATTCAGTGACAGCTGTTTCGGTACACTGTACCTTCTTCAGACATGTTAACAAATTATGAATTGTGTTCCAACTGATCTAAGCAACAATACAACAATATTTATTTAATTTTTTTAATTTAACAAAGGGGATTCATTCAAATCAAGTTGAGAATTTAACAGTTTTTTACTACTTTTAAATTTATTAATTTCTACAGCCTCCAAAAGATCTAACTTCTTACCCTTATCACAAATATGTAAAATTTCAAAATTTGGATCGAAACAATGATTAAATTGGAATAGGTGGTTAGCATATTTTGAATTTTCTAAATTTCTGTTATATGCTCTCATGTGTTCCTTTATCCGAGAGATAAAAGGTCTACCAGTTTGTCCTATATAGACATTGTCACATGTGCCACACTTCAATTTATATACACCTGATAATTTTTCTTTTTTTGTTTTGGTTTTATTGTTTTTTATTATATTTTGTAGAGTTTTATTAGTTTTAAATGCCACATTAATGTTCAACTTTTTAAAGTGTTTAGATATTTTATTTGAAAGTGGGCCTATGTATGACATTACGACATATTTCTTTATGTTTTCTTTGGGTTAAGGAAAAGTAAAATAATATCTTTGTTGGAAATATTTGCATTCATTATAAACAATTGACTAACGTTAACAGTGTGGGTAATGTTCATTAGTTGAAACAACAGGAGGCCGTGAGACCATTTTGTGATAAAATGGCGACAAGTACGTATTTATTGTTTTATATTGTTTCAATTAAAGTTCAGTTCATTAAAAATACAGTGATTTGTTTCATATAATGTATATTAACACTACCTTTTGGACATTTTTTGTATATACATTGTATGTAGTATAATAGCGGGCGGTGGTTTTACTTCCCACACGCGTGTTTGTAATGTGTAATATAACAGTATAGTTATTTTATTACAGTAGCCTATAGTTATTTAGGTTGGCAGCTCCTAAATGTAGGAAGTTGAACTTTCAATCAGGGTCGCTATTGCTGTAAGTACGACAAAACGTACTATCGCTCAAAAGATAAAATTAAGTACGAAAAGCTTCCTAGATGAATATTTATGGGTACATACAAAATGCTAAATATAGTTGTTATACAGTTATTATTTTCATCTGTATGGAACTTAACATATAATAGACATTATTCTCCCAACAATAACCCACATTTTTAATGCCTCTATAATGACCGGGACTTATCCCAGACTCTGGAAAATGGCTCTAGTTCGTCCTACACCGAAATCAAACACTCCCACAACACTCGATGATTATAGACCAATTAGTATTCTTCCCTGTTTATCTAAAGCACTGGAACACATAATACACTCACAGTTAACAGACTACCTCACCACACACGACTTACTTGATGAACATCAGTCTGGTTTTAGAACAGGACATCACACAAGTACTGCACTACTTGACATTGTAGAGGACATAAGAGACTCAATGGACAAAAGCAAACTCACCGCAATAGTCCTACTCGACTACAGCAAAGCCTTTGACACAGTAGATATAGACTTAATGCTAGCGAGACTAAAGACACTACATCTGTCGGAAAACTGCCTTGATTGGTTTGCATCTTACCTCACTAATCGTCAGCAATCAGTTTCTGTTAATAATCGCATTTCTTCCTGGCGCTTGGTGAGGAAAGGGGTACCTCAAGGCGGCGTCCTCGCTCCTCTTCTCTTCTCGATTTATATTAATGACGTGACCAAGAAACTACAAAACTGCAAGCATCATCTTTACGCCGACGACCTACAGATTTACACACACTTTAGGCCTGACGAAATTAATGAATAGGCCTATATTGACAAAGTAAACACTGACCTCAGGCATATATCTTTATGGTCCAGACAATATGGGCTGAAACTAAATGTAAACAAAACGCAAGCAATAATTATCGGACATCCAAGGCTATTACACCTCATAAACAATGGCAATATGCCGGCTGTCATATTAGATAATGAACAAATTCCTTATACCGACGTCGTTAAAAACTTGGGATTTTACTTAGATTCTAATTTAAAATGGCATGAGCAAGTAAAACAAACATCTAAAAGGATCTTCTCCATAATGCATTCCCTAAAGCGACTTAAAACATTTTCTTCCTACAACTCTTAAAAGAATTTTAATCCAAACTTTAGTGATGCCGCATTTTGACTACTGTGACGTTCTACTAACTGACATAAGTGACGGATTGTCGGACAAACTGCAGCGTGTCCATAATATGTGTATCAGATTCATATTTAATGTTCGAAAATACGATCACATTTCTCCATTATTCCACGAATTGTCATGGCTACATCTAAAAGAGAGAAGAAAATCGCACTGTCTAATTCTCCTATTTAAGATCCTACATACCTCGATTCCCAATTATTTATCATCCCGTTTCCAGTATCTATCCTCAAACCATAACTTAAACACAAGATCACAACATAGTCTCTTACTTAATATACCGCAACATAGGACATCACATCACTCCATGTCATATACCATCTTCACTTCTCGCAACTGGAATTCCCTACCACAAGAAATAAGGGGCTGCCGGACATTGGCATCTTTTAAAAGAAATCTAAATTTATATTTGCTCTAAACTCGACTTCATTATTATCCAGTGTAAGATATATATATTAATTGGTGTTTCCCGTATAATGTATCATATTTATATTATTATTATTATTATTATTATTATTATTATTATTATTATTATTATTATCGTATCATTATTGTTATTACCCTATAAAATGTTGTTTGTACATGACATTTACATTGCTACATTTATTGTATCTTTAACTGTTTATAATTAGTATAGTGTATACCTATATTTGTCGAATATTTAGGCCTATTTGTATTTGTGCTGGTTGAGTGGAAGAGAGGGCCTTATGGCCTTAACTCTGCGAGAATAAATAAAGTATTATTATTATTATTATTATTATTATTATTATTATTATTATTATTATTATTATATGAGTTAATTTGGAATTAAATAATGATAGATGGGGACTTTCTAGATTTATAAGTTATATATATATATATATATATATATATATATATATATATATATATGCCTATATAATAACTTATTGTATGGAAAAACCAGAGGAAAAAAAGCATAGTTCATAGACTAAGAACGAAATGGGAGAATAACATGAACTATGATTTGAGGGACGTGGATTATACAGTGGATGATTGGAGAACATTAGGCCCAGGATAGGGATGTATAGAGAGCTTATGTCCAAGCGTCCATTAACCTACGTGTTTGATATTGCCATTGAGTAAATTATATTAATTATTTGGCCCGGAATTTAAGTGACCCGATCAAATCAATCTTTAAAAGGCTAAGGACTGAATACAAGCTGTGATGATGGTATCTGACGGTGAAACACAATAAACTGTCGTTTGTGTTAGTGACGGAAGGAAAGCTGAAAAAAAATAATACTCGTAGTTTTTGAACCCGAATTTAAACTCGCAGTCTTCAAGATCATCATCATCATCATCATCATCATCATAATCATCATCATCAAGGATTAGAACTTAAGATCTGTTCCGATTTCATGTTAGAATTGGTCTATCCATCTCTTACTGGGTCTTCTTACATTTTTTCGTCCTTGTGGTTTGTAGTGAAGAATCTGTTTCCGGATTCTGTTGTTATCCATTTTATTGATGTGGTCCATCCATTAGTTCTCTGTATTGTGTAATCCTATTTAATAGCTTGAATATATTTATTTCTTATTTGAAGAGAAAAATTATACGCTCAGCATGGCTTCATAGCATTTGGTGGACGGGAATTACAATGTATATAGAGAAAGATTTGCGTTTAGACCGGTACTTGCTCAGGTAGCTCAGTTGGTAGAGCACTTGGCCTAGAGAACCAAGGGTCCCGGGTTCAAGTCCCGGTCTGAGCGTATAATTTTTCTCTTCAAATATGATTTATCCATCATTGAGATGTACGAAATCAATAATAATAATATTTATTTCTGTTCGTATATCTTCATTTCATTTTCGGTCTAGTATTGTACACCCCTCAAGACTCTCATTTCTGAAGTTTCTGTTCTTCGTTCTTGATTTCTGGTTAAGACCCAGTGTTCCGATCCATATAGTAGTGTTGGAACCGCCATTGTTTTATGAAATTTTAAAAATGTCTCCTTTCTAGATCTCTTGAGATTTCGTTTTCTGGTGCCACACATGCAATTAAATTTAATTAGGCCTATTTTGTTTGCAAAATCTTCCTATGTACTTTTCTGCAAAATAGAAAATAATATACAATAATTTAATATATAGTAATATTACCTATAAACAAAAACAATAAAACAATAAATTCGTACTTGCCGCCATTTTATGACTGGTGTCACGATCTGCTGTAGTCTGAACTAATTTTTTTTCGGCATTTACCGTATATACATTGGCCAGACTATTAAGTCAGTCAGTTGTTTATTCTATTCTATAGTAATTCTGCCCGAAGGTAGGTCTTTCACTGCAATAATAGCATTTTCTTGCTATGCTTTGCAGCTTTACTAGTGAATTATAGGTGTGGTAGCTTCCCGTTGCTTTCCACACCGGTGAAGGATGATAATGATAAGATTGATAATGATGATTTTCGGGGACTGCTGGGCCCTAAGCTGCCTGACATTAGTCTTAGAGGTGAGGAAAAACCTCGAAAAAACATCATCCAGGAGCCTGTCCCGACCGGGAATCGAGCTCGGTGTCGCTGCCTGACAAGGCAGTACGCTAACTCGAAACCACAAAGGTGGACCAGTTGTTTACACTGAACGGAAATACTTCAACAAATATATTATTTACAAAGAGCCATTTACATGTTGAATGAATTAGGACTCTATTATAATCTCAAAGTCTCAACTTCAAAAACTAAAATTATGGCTTTTCAGGGCAAAGTGCCAGTCAGAGAAAAAATAGTGATCAATAATGAAATAATAGAACAGGTAGCACACTTTAACTATCTTGGTTCAGATATAACATATAGCTATGATTGGGATATACGTAATAAATTAAACGATATCAAATTATGTGTGGCACCATAAAAAGAACCCTCTGAAAGACTCGAAGAGAAACTCAGCTCAGATTTTATAAAATTATGGATGTGCCTGTTCTTTTATATGGATCTGAATCTTGGGTACTTACAAAAAAGATATCTCACACATTCAAGCCACTGAAATGAAATTTTTAAGATCCGTAAAAGGATGTACACGCATGGATAGATTACACAATGAATTAATAAGAAATGAACTGGATATATTTTCAATAGTTGATAAACTAGAAGAGCACAAATACCAATGGAAAGAACATTTAGACAGAATGGACAATACAAGATTACCGAAAAAAGATCAACACCTACAAACCACATGGCAAAAGATCTTTGGGACGGCCAAGGAAACTATGGACTTGAGACCGGAACAGGTCGCATTTACCTAATCCTGGAAAGGGAGAAGAAGAAGAAGAAGAAGAAATATATTATTTTAGTATTATTTTGGAAACACTATTGTGCAAAAAAATAATGTACAACACACGTTTGTGAAGTGTTTTACAGAATCTCAGAAATTAAAAACCGAGCGACAGCGAGGTTTGTTATCATTTCCTCCCTTCTGTAAAACCCACTTCCCAACCTCGCATTGTAGTACGCCATTACACCAACAGAACTACCTGATAAAGTACAACTATCAGTAGCTCAACTGACAAAGGCAAATAAAACAAGTTTGTTATCGAATGAGATTAGAGACTGTAAAGTGTTGATAACTGATAAGGGCAACAATAGGGTTTAAGTAGCTCTCCAGTGATTGGTCCATGTCATCACATTAACACAAAGTGCTTGCTTCTCAAGGGAGTTCCCCTCAGAATCAAGTGGAAACGCCTTGTTCAGAAACTTATACACACAGTTTCAAAAACATTTGCCCACATCTTCATCGCTCTTTCTATTTTCATTTATCATAAGTAATGCCACGAGTGATTTATAATTTATGTAGAGGAATTTGAAATCAAGAGTGGCATTTGTTAGGACTATTCAACGAATAAAATTAAGCTATTTACTCAAAAATCACTATTTAAATATAGTTACCAATATTTTAAAATATTTATGTATTTAATATAAACGGCGATGTTTGAAAAGAAATCAGAAATGTGTGGTTATGTTTATTCACTGCAACTTGATCATATTATTTATTGCCAAATCGGATCGCAATCAGCGGTAACACTAAAATCGCAATATTGTAAGAATGCATCCTAGTGGAGAAAAAATGAAATACATTAAACTGTATATTATAACCAACATCATAGGGTATTAATTATTTTTTTAGGAAGCAATTCAATAAAATCATTATTTAAAAACACAATTATTGATCACACAATTATCAAATGTGTAGTTCGAAGAAATCTGTTCATTATTTGCTATATTCAATGTATTTGTTGGCGAGTCAATCACTGCAAAATAATGCTCTAATCTGTTCAGAATATTAAAAAGATGGAGGTTTCTTTATTTTAGTAAACATAATTCGATCAAGAGCGAGGTGAAACACGACTGTTATTGGTTGTAAAACAAAATTCATTGAAACGTGGTTGGTCATTGACTCCCATTTGGGGCATGGGTTAAATAGCCAATAAAAATCATATCATAAAGCAGCAGTAGTATTAGTAGTCCTGGTCACTCCGCTGGGAAGCATAGGGTCTTAATAAAAGTTCGCCAACGAACTCTCTTGATTGTCAATTCCTTAATTTGATTCCAACTCATCCCTGCCTGTTCAGCTTCATTCCTGATGGTATTACTACATGTTGCCCTAGTTTCTTCCTCTTTACCTTCTCAATCCTTGTGAGTTCCAATCAAATGCCATTTTTGTAATATTATCATTCTCTCTCCTTAATACATGACCGTCCACCGCTGTGGTCTCGAGGTAGCGTGCTGCCTTGTCACACAGCGGGCCCGGGTTCTATCCCCGGTCGGGGCAGTTTTTCTGGGTGAGGTTTTTATCGGGGTTTTTCCGCACCCGTAAGACAAATGTCAGGAAAACTTTAGGGTCCAAACGGTCCCCGAAATCATATGGCCATCATCATCATCCTTATCATTACCATCATTATCACAATCATCCTTCACCGGTGTGAAAAGCAACGGGAAGCTACCACACCTACACAATTCCCTAGTAAAGCTGCAAGCATAGCATGAGGATGCTATGATTGCAGTGAAGGACCTGCCTTCGGGCAGAATTACTATGGATGGATCGAATACATGACCAACCCATTTTTATTTTCTGAATTTAATTTCTTTACAAATTTAATGTTGATTTATTATTTTTCAAAGCTGTTTATTTGTTATAATATCTGGCCACCATATAGGCCTACCCTTTATCATAAAGAGTGTTCTCGAAAAATGTTCGAAATTTATGGCAGAGAGAAGGTAATAGCTTCTGAGTATTTCATATGTCAGAGACCGCCTTTCAATACCTCTAAAATTCATTATAAAACTCAGTTAAGGGTACTAATAAGTACCAAATGACATGCCGAAGATAAAACATTTTCCGAAAGGCCTACATGGTTTCTAACTACTTTACAAAGTTATTTTTAAACAAATTAATTTTAGTTGAGGATTCATATAGCCTATTTCCGTCTACATGGCGCGACAGGCCTAGAAGGCCCTTGGCCTCCAGTTGTAGACGACCATCCTGCCAGTGTAGGGGTGACTGTAGTCAGCATATCGAGTCCCCCAGCCGTTTTAACTGGTTTTCTCAACCCGGAGCCGCTACTTATTGTAGCTATACAAATTTCTCACGATGCTGGGTGGGCACCGGTCTCATACTGGCCGAAATTCCATGAGAAAATGTCTTCCCCCATGAAGACTGAACCAGCGCAAGTCCCGTAGCTCAAGGCATATGCCTTAACCACTCGGCCACGGCACAGGACACTGATATAATCAGGTACTTAGTTTAATCTTATAACATTTTATAACATCTTCCATAAACGAACTCAACAATTTTTTTAACTAACGGAAACAACTCACCAAAAGTACTATTTTAACAATCAATAATTTATTCTTTTATTTCATGAAAATAATATTAAGATTTGGATGGCAATATGGATCAACCGGCTATGCGCCATTATGCAAATTTCCAAAAAAGAACGTTTAAATTTTTTATCAATCTACACTATTTAATGTAGCAATCAAACTAACAATACAGGATATAAGTTATTTTACTTGTTTGACAATTATGCTTCAACAATCTAAGGACGGGTATATTTGGCGCTTAGGTGCATCATGCAAAATTTATATTAGCATTTATGAAGATCTGGTTTCATAGCCGTATGTTGCAAAACATAGCTCTTATAGGACTGACGGCGTTTACATTTACCTTTAATAATAAGACATTTGGCCTCAAAAGTGTGTGTATACTTACTTCATTAGCCAGTGCAACAAATGACATCAACATCTCAATTTTTAAAATGGCGGTTAACCGGTTGATGCATAACAACATCCATTTATCAATATCTTAAGCTGTTGTCTTATCCTATAACCGATAAGTTAATTTATTACATTTTATTATTTCCTTTGTATTTTTTTCATGTGTAGTAGATACGAGCTGTTGTTCCTTTGTGTATGATATATATTATTTTATTAGTTTTAATTTTAATTATATCCTTAAGCCTGAATGAAAAGGCCTCTAAGCAAAATTTACCGAATTTTCCCGTCCTTGTACTACCTTGGCTTCCTAGATGTCAGTATGAGGCGGAACGCTGACCACGGACCACTCAAAAAATGACATCTATACGAAAACAAGTGTAACTAAATTAATATGGTTCAAATGCTTCCCTGTAGGGGGAGAGCGCCTAAATCTCTGTAAAGGGAGTACATGGGCTTACAAAAAAAATTAATTATCATTAACTTGTTATGAAATGGATCCCAATGAAAAGGAGGAAGAGAGGAAGACCGAAGAAAACTTGGATAGAAGGGGTACAAGCAGCTATGAATATCAGAGGATTGGAGGAAGATTAATGGATGGACAGAGAGGAATAATGGCGTTAGGTATCCGGAAGACGGCGGCAGCTGCCATGATACCGGTTGATGATGATGATGATATCATTAACTTTATTGTGTATTAGATCTTAATTTTATCATTGTTCAGTTTGGTCAGATAATCGTTTAGTATATATTATAAGGCCTATTGTGATTTCTGTATTTTAATGTAACCTATGAGTGATTCAGAGCAAAAATGGATCAAACCCAAAAATTGAAAATCCTAATTTTATGTGAATTTGGGTTCAAAATATCAATAATTGTTCAGAGCAATGGTGAACCAAGTATTTGTTCCTTTCCACAGTAAAAAAAAAAAAAAAAAAACTTTAATTCTTTATTTGAAATTAAGTGTATTAATTTTTCTTTTTATTTGTTTATTTTTTCCCGAAGCCCACATATCGTTTCCGCAATAAATGATTTTCATTAAATATACTAAATATTATAATACTTGTCTTGTCACATGGAGAGGCTCGATCGATTTGTGACGCGAGCGAGCCTTCTCAACTCTGAGTAACATACTTGCAAATTCTCCTCTACCTTCATATTTTGAATAATTTAATAATTATTATTATTATTATTATTATTATTATTATTATTATTATTATTTTTAAGCTATGATTGCTTTTCATAATTTTTAACACACGGAGATCTAAGTTATTTTATTTTACTAAATACGTTTTCTTACTCGGGGATGTTGGGGGAAAAAGTAATAAGATGGCTTAGCCTGTACGTCATCAACATGTATTAATACACGCGTGGCGGGTATCAGGTTGAAAGGAATACGTTTTTACACGTGATGGTACAGGGGAGCCCTCATTTTGTGCTTTGTAATGTGGTGTCTTTTGTTTTCTGGGTTTTCGCTTCATCATTGTTTATGGGCGGAATATTCAGGTAAGTGGAGTTGAGACACACACACACAGTATTGATTTCAGAGCGGGGGGTGCAGCCAGTCTTCACCAGCACACCCATCTCACCCTAATGAATAACTGTCGTCTTCTCAGGAACACACGTTTAACAACATTAATAATAATAATAATAATAATAATAATAATAATAACAATAATAATACTAATAATAATACAAATAATAATAATAAACCCTAATAATCCATCCATAGTAATTCTGCCCAAGGACAGGTCTTTCACTGCAATCATAGCATTTTCATGCTATGCTTTGCAGCTTTACTAGGGAATTGTAGGTGTGGTAACTTCCCGTTGCTTTCCACACCGATGAAGGATGATGATGATATGATGATAAGGATGATGATGGCCATATGATTTCGGGGACCGTTTGGGCCTTATAGTTTTCCTGACATTTGTCTTACAGGTGAGGAAAAACCCCGATAAAAACCTCACCCAGAAAAACTGCCCCGACCGGGGATCGAACCCGGGCCCGCTGCGTGACAAGGCATCACGCTACCTCGAGACCACAGCGGTGGACATTTGATCATAATAATAATAATAATAATAATAATAATAATAATAATAATAATAATAATAATAATAATATAATATTAATATTAATAACAGCAATAATAATAATAATAATAATAATAATAATAATAATAATAATAATAATTACAATAATAATAACTATAATTCAATAATAATAATAATAATAAAAATCATGACAATAATAATAAGTAAAGTAAAAGTAAAGTGATCCCACAACAGGCCTCAGGAGGCCCTTGGGGTAGTGGGAGGTTAAGGCTCCCACTTTTTTCTAGACAATCGGCACTTTATGTCAGCCGGGTTGTCAGCCCTGCGTGACGGCCGCCTTTACCCCAGAACAAGCGTCTGGTACTCATTTCCGTTAGAGGCTGAGTCGACCCCAGGGCCATGGTGCCGCCAGAGGGTTTGGGTCAGTTTAAAAATCCTGACCCCAACGGGACTTGAACCCTCAACCCTCCGGCTTGTAGCTCAGTGCCTTAACCACTACGCTACGGCGTGCCCCCCAGACAATAATAATAATAATAATTGTAATAATAATAGATAGATCATCGATTGATTAATGTCTTTGACAATCGTCGGATTCCTAATAACCAATTTTCTCGGTCCATCCAATCTCCTGGTTTTAGAGGTTTCTCCTTCGTGTATAAATACATTCCCTGAAGTTTTAGGTCTTCCTCTGCCTTGTCTTCCCTCAGGTTTCCATTCCAAAACACATTTTGGTAGCCGATCCTCTTCCATTCGTTGGACATGTCCGTATCATCTTAATTGCTGAGTTTTAATATAATCTAAAATAGTGTCTTCAATCTTCATTTTCTCCCTTATAACTGAGTTTCCAATTTTTTCTCTTCTTGAAATTCTTGCTGCCCTTCGTATAAAATCCATTTCCGTTGCCAAAAGATACTTATTTGTTTTTGTTGTTAATGGCCGAAGTTCTTCTCCATAAGTAGGCCTAATGATGCTTTTAACAATTGTATGATAGTGATCTTGAGGTAGCGTGCTGCCTTGTCATGCAGCGGGTCCGGGATCGATCCCCGATCGGGTGAGTTTTTCTGGGTGAGGTTTTTATCGGAGTTTTTCCTCACCTGTAAGACAAATGTCAGGAAAACTTTAAGGCCCAAACGGTCTCCGAAATCAAATGGCCATCGCAATCACCATCATTCATATTCACCTTAGATTAAGCTTAGGATTACGGACTCTCTTGACGCACCACTATCATCATCATCACCCGTCATATCATCGGGGCAACATAACCCCGCCTTCCAGGCGCCCCAACCTCAGAAGTGGGTTATAAGTACGCCATGCCAGGAGATAACACCAGGAATGTCGAAAGACAACCTGGGGCATTTGCAAAAAAAAAAATTGTATGATATATATTAATTTTATTTTATTACTTATATTTTTATCCTACACTATTCCATTGAGGCAAACAATTGCAAATTTTCCTTTATTATTTCTATATATTATTTCCTCTTCATAACTTCCATTTTTATTTATAATTTAATTCCTAAATATGAAATCTCACTACAAGATTTTACTGTTTCTCCAGTCTCCAAAATTAAATTCTATTCTGGTTCACCAATTGATAAATATTTTGTTTACTTCATATTCAAAATTAATCCCCATTTATCATACTCTTCTATTAATTTTCTAGTCATATATTCTAAATCTTCATAATCTTGTGGAATTAATAATAATCGATCATCTGCAAAATGTAAGTTGTATAAATCTTTATTGTTTGAAATATGAATTCCCGTGTTTTAACATTTTCTTCTCCAATTCTTTAATATTTTATGTAGGCCCTACATATATTTTGGGGCACGCTGTAGCGTAGTGGTTAAGGCACTACACTACAAGTCGGAAGGTCGAGGGTTCGAGTCCCGTTGGGGTCACGGTTTTTAAACCGGCGGCACTATAGCCCTGGGGTCGACTGCCTCCAACGGAAATGAGTATTCTGGGGGTAAAGGTGGCCGTCACGCAGGGCTGACAACCCAGCTGACATCTAATGCCGATTGTCCAGTAAAGTGGGAGCCTTAATCTCTTACTACCCCAGAGCCTCCTGAGATCAGTAGTGGGATCAATTTAACTACATATATTTTAAACAGAGTCGGTGATAGACAACAACCTTGACGTAGATCATCATTTATCGTAAAACCATGTGACAATTTACTACCAATTTTAGATAATTGTCATATAAATTTTGTATAGCTTTAATTATCATAATAATATTAACAATAATCATAAAATAATAATAATAATAATAATAATAATAATAATAGTAATAACATAATAATAACAATAATAAAATAATATTAATAACAATAATAAAATAATATTAATAACAATAATAAAATAATAATAACAATAATTATAATAAAATAGTAATAATAATAACAACAATAATAATAACAATGTCCACCGCTGTGGTATCGAGGTAACATGCTGCCTTGTCACGCAGCGGGCCAGGTTCGATTCCCGGTCGGTACAAGCTCCTGAGTGAGATTTGTTTCGGGGTTTTTCCTCACCAGTAAGACAAATGTCAGGAAACTTTAAGGCCCAAACGTTCCCCGAACATCATCTGGCCATCATTATCTTCACTAAGATATTTATTAAGTTTAGGATTAAGGCCTTTCCTGGCGCATCATTACCACCACCATCACCCATCATATATCATCGGGGCAGTGTAACTCCGCCTTCCAGGCGCCCCAACCTCAGAAGTGGGTTACAATAACGCCATACCAGGAGAGATACCAGAATGTCAGAATGACAACGTGGTAGCATTAAAAAAAATTCAAATCTGCAAGCATATTATATCTTAAGTTTAAATCGCCTTTCCAACTTACAGATGGATAAAATAATGTAGGCCCTACATAATCTCAACAACAGCTAATTATTTTAGAGTGATAATTGTGAAATTGTAGCCAATTTATCGAATAATCCCCCAAAATAGGCCCAACTAATAAAAATGACTGCAAATTCCATATTAAACGTCGGCGACAAAATATTATCATGTTGTCAGCGTAATAGTTAATCCTAAATATCACTAAATAAGCATATCATGTAGGCATAAGCCTATATATATATATATATATATATATATATATATATATATAGCCTATATATATATATATATATATGACATGATAAGAAAAATAAATGCCTGGACGGGATTCGAACCCGGAACTCTGAGTCTGTACCTCAGCGTGTGATCCATTACACCACCAGGCGAATCCAATTCAAACACTTATTTTTCCTATATATGTAATTCTCCATTATTATATATATACAGGGTGTAACAGGATCTCACCGAAAAAATGATAGGGATGATAGGTCATGCAGAGAGAATCATTTTTTGTGAAGGAACATATAGTCGCAAACACGTTGATTATGCGCAGATGAAGGTGTTCACTCATAAGGGTCGGATTGAATATGAACAATTGTACACGTATCATTTTATTGAAAAATACATGTTTTTAAAGGGTCGGATTGAATATGAACAATTGTACACGTATCATTTTATTGAAAAATACATGTTTTTACAATAAGTGTTCAAACAATAAGTGTTCTGACGACGTCAAAAAGAATCCTCCCATGATCGGCCGTGCTGGTCGGTCGTTGCTGCGACGATATCAAACATGCAATGTGGCACAGGATCGATTGTTTGAACACTTATTATTATAAATATATGTATTTTTTCAATAACATTATACGTGTACAATTATTTATATTAAATTCCGACTCTTACAGATGAACACCTTCATCTGCGCATAACTCATAAACGACGCGTTTGCGACTATATGTTCCTTCACAAAAAACGATCCTCTCTGCATGGCCTATCATCCCTATCATTTTATCGGTGAGGTCCTGTTACACCCTGTATATATATAGGCCTATATATATATATAAATATATATATATAATATATATATATATATCCATCCATAGTAATTCTGCCCGTAGGAAGGTCCTTCACTGTAAACATAGCATTTTCATGCTATTCCTGCAGCTTTACTAGGGAATTGTAGGTGTGGTAGCTTCCCGTTGCTTTCCACACCGGTGAAGGATAATGATAATGATGATGATGATGATGATGATAAGGATTATGATGGCCATATGATTTCGGGGACCGTTTGGGTCTTAAAGTTTTCCTGACATTTGTCTTACAGGTGAGGAAAAACCCCGATAAAAACCTCAACCAGAAAAACTGCCTCGACCGGGGATCGAACCCGGGCCCGCTGCGTGACATGGCAGCACGCTTCCTCGAGACCACAGTGGTGGACTATATATATATATATATATATATATATATATATATATATATACACTAGCTAATACCCAGTGTATGTTGCTACGCCTAAATAAATTAAATATTAAAGGTTCATTAAATTGTATGGTATACGCTGAGACGAATCAAACATTGCGGTTGTATCAGTTTTTAATTTCGGATTTTAAGTAAACTTCCACTTCTAATTGTCGGATTTCGCTCATTTTTTGATAATAACTACATCGGTTTATTTAAATACGATATACTTAGTTTAGACGACCACAAGGTGCCCAAGCTGAGCAAAACATTTCTTCCACTTACTTGTGTTTTGCACTCTTTTAACTTTACTATCTAACCTCTCTTGGTTAATTCTTGTTTCTTTCGACTCCGACGCTATTAGGGCATCCAAGGGCTAGGGAGTCTTTCCTTTCTTCCATTTCTTCTTTCCTTTATTTTCTTTTCTTCTCCAGAAAAGCCTGACCAGAGGCTAAAAGATGGCAGCCCCATCACTGGTCTTGCCTTCCTTTGGCCAGCAACCAATCGAAGGGACTATTATTATGCTTTCAAGTCTTATACGAGAATTTCCCGGAAGGATCAAAATGCTGGAGGGAAAATTTTCTATAGGATCGTAACAGGCCTTGGCCTAATACTTGGAAGGAAGAAGAAGAAGAAGTTGTGAAACATCAAACATTGCGATTTTTAAATTTTCACTTCAAGTGAACTCATACACGTAATGGTTTTAGAGAATGCAATTGTGAATCTAAACCATCCTGGAATCCACTCAAACACACACAACAAAAATTCATCAAAATCGGCCCATTTGTTTAGGAGGAGTTTAGTGTCATATGCACGTACAGAAGAATTATATGTGTAAAGACATAAAATGTAGCCTAGGCTATAATTTTTCTACCTGCGATATGTATGACTCCTGAAATGGATCCCAGGACACCAAGTAAACATGACGGCGGGCTTCCCTATTGTTCTATCAGATTCCCCTACAGCACAGAACGGTACTTATTTGATACTGTATTACATGGACAGATGAAGGTACATAGTCACTGTACTGTACGCCTGAATAAGTTCATAGAATAGTTTGGCCTGATGTTGATATTATTGACATGGGTGAAAAATCGAATCCTTATCCGCGGTTCCCTTATTAGCGCTTTCATTATTCGCGAGTTAAAAAAATTGCGACACAGTTCCCATATTCGAGGCTAAAAATGTATTTATTCGCGGATCCAGTCGGTATATCAGAAGGATTAGGGGGACTATCCTTTATTAACCATCAGCAATTATTTTACTTCGGGCACGTGTCAAGGAACCTTTAAAAGGAGCGATTCAAACCAAATTGACAAATTAACATCAAAGTAAAATAGCCTAAGCCTTATTGTCACTAAACCTAAAGTTGTTTGTTAAAAACCACCGCCGCCGTAATTCACGTGCCGAAATGTCCATTGATAAATGCCGCCCTCGCCACGATCGGTGTTTCAACTTGTCATTCGTTGCAATAATTTTTGATTGAATAACACGTGTCTCTTCTGCTTTGTTGCAAATTTATAATGACGAATAAAAGGAAAGAAAATTAGTTCCAAAATGAAAAAAAAAAAAATAGTTTTGCTGCTTAAAGTAAAAATATAAATGTTTGACCTTTTACGTGTTGGCGAGTCGTTTTATATCACGACGATTCAATGTTAATGAATCAACTGTACGATTCATCAAGAAATCCGCAGACAAATAAGGAATTATATCGCTGAGTTCACAGCTAAATATCAATCTGAATTGAAAGATCTTATAAAAGCGGCAAAACAGGCAAAAAATACTAAGTTCTTTAAACCCTTGCCTAAGCCCGACAGTAATATTTAATAAAAATTGTACAAAATCTCTCATTAATTGATTTTATTTTGATAATTTTAATTTTATTTTGGAACCTTGGAACGTATCCCTATATACCCATGCAAAGTACCATACCGTATTCGCGGCATATTTACGGAACAAATCCCCCGCGAATAAGGAGCTTTTACTGTAGCTAAAAAAGTTCTTAATATTTGGATTATCAACACAGAAAACAACTATTTTAGAGTATTTAAAATTATTTAATAAAACTTATGATGGAATTAACACTTTGAGGCGTTCAAATTAATACAATTAAAATGAACCGTACAACATACCGCGGTCCTGCGCATGGCGTGTATGAGGTCAGATGATGTAAGACTCATTTTCATTTGTTTATTTAAAACAAACTTTTTTTTATATAATTTTGTTTGGAAATACTTTACAACATGTGACGCGAATGCTGTTTTAAGTTCCAATCATATACTATGCGCATGCTCCAACAAAAGCGAAGCGGTTTACACTTTAAAATCATGGGATGCAGCCAACATATATACGATATTTTACTAACCTAAAACCTAATTAATGCAATTTAAGTGAAAGACCAACCTAAAAACTAACCTAACGCAATTAAAGCACTCTAACCTGTGAAAGAATGCACTGCCCAAAACTAATTAGGCCTAGTGATTTCTGAAATTCTGAAGTATTTGCGTAGAGTTAATTAGTAAGCCTACTCTATGCACTGGAACACGTCTTTGTTGTTTCATAGAATATTCGTTTGTGAACTAATATGATGGAGCATGTGTGTTCAGGCTATGTATTGTAAGTTAAATATCATGGAAAAATATACTGAAGCAATCGTTAGAAAAAATGTAAAAAATCATAGTAAATGGTGATAAATAATTTGAAAAATGAAACCCTAAGAATAACATTTGACAGGAGTTTATGAAGGAATTAAAAATGTCGCGTCACAGGTTGTAAAGTTTAGCCATTTGTTAATTTTAACTTGTCATAAATTCTTACTTGACGGCCTATTTGCTTCTTTATCTTCTCCACGATTGATTCATTAGAATTGTCTCTTTTATTTTTATTCTTCTTAATTCTAGAGTGTAATATTACTACTTTTCAGTAATCTGTAAGGCTAATAGACTTATTTTGGGCTAATAAATCAGTTGATTATATTATTTTGAATTTAATTCAAAACTGAGATAATTTAAAACAATTATTCTTGAAATTGACATAGCAAAATATAGGCTATTGTATAGGCCTAACTTACATTTCTTAGTAACTGAAGATCTTAGTTGAATGCTGAATTTTAATTATTTAGTTCAATAGACCTAAGTTAAAAGAAAATTATTGTTTAATTAAACTGTAGAATATATTCTACATTGTGACGAACCAAAAATGGAGGTTAATAGAGTGAATTTTTAATAGGCCTATTGGATTTCAGGTAAACCCCCACTTCTAAATACCGAATTTCGCTCATTTTTGGAAAATATATGTCGATTTATTTTAATAGAACATACTGAGTTTCATTTAGAATCATAGGCTACAAAATTACAACCGCTAGAAGGATTTTTAAATTTTAGATTCAGGTGAACTCATAGGTCTACACGTGATGGCTTCAGAGAATAATAGATAGCTACTAAGCACTTGCTGTATCTGAAAACCTGTACAACAACTTTTCTATTTCTATTCAACTCTTAACATGATTCGCGAAAACACAAACGACGATTAACTGTGTCACGCCGTGTATATAAACACGCGCGTATTCAAATGAAACCGCGTGTCAAAATTTTATTTTTATATAGGCCTAAAGGGCCTAAAAAGAATGTGAGTCAGTCTGTCAAAAAAATACTACTTGACCGATTTAAATGGACTTTTCACCCTCATTTAGAGAATTTTTCTGGGAAAAGTAACGTTGCCTATAGCATAGCCTATAAACTAGGGCTCGGAAGTTGAGGACCTATAAAATGCCTATAAAAGACCTTTAAAAAGACAAAAAAAAATCCTAAAAATACCTAAAAACTGAAAAAATGACCTAAAAGGCAATTAAATATTAAATAGCTTAATAATTTTAGTTTCAACTGAATTTTTAAAAATATAATGGGGTAGAGGCTAATTGGAATTTCCGGATCTTTGATCTGGTCAAAAACCCTGATGGTACTGATATTTAACCTTTGGAGGGAATTTCGGTGAAGTCCGGAGGGTCTAACTTAGCCAAATCCACTCTCCTCACCTCCAAGTTGGGGGCCCTCGGGACCTTCTTAAGATCTTTTAAGATTTTAAGATGCAAAAGAGAGAGAGAGTGGGGTGTGTAAAGAAACGGGAACCTACCACACCAATAGGGCCCTACATCTCTAGTAAAGCTGCAAAAAATGGTTTGTATGCGGATACAAAGAGGAAAGCTGAATAAAGGAAAGAGTGGAGAATGCTGAGTTTTCAGTCAAAGACATGTTCTTCGGCAGAACACTGTGTATATAATTAAAAATAATTCTAGTGAAATGCAACAAACGTTGCGGAAAAAAAAATTGAGGACTGAAAATGCATCCTCTTTTATGCTCTTTTCTTAATTGAACATAGTTTGAAAATGGAAGTCTGTGTTCATTAAAAGAAAATTCTTGAAGAATTTAGAATAATCGATTTTTCCCATTTAGAATGAATTCAGCGAACCCACAATGGATATCAGGTGGTCACTAGACTGGTTAAAAATAACAGGATATTTTGTGAGAGTTCAATAGTTTCTCGCGGAACAAAAGTGTTTGCAACATGAAAGATCTTTGGAGAGTAAAACTAGATAGTGTTTTTAAAATAAGTTGGAATTGAGACTAGACTCCGCGGATTCTTGAATTATACAAATTATATAAATGTAGTCAAAAGAAGGTAAAGTTGCAGAAAGAAAAAAGCCGTTAAGACGTAAAAAAGGCTAAAAAAGGACCAATAAGACAAAAAAAAAATACGTGGAAAAAGGATAGATAAAAACCCACCATTTTCTGGCCTACAATGACCCAAAAGTAGCATATATATATATATATATATATATAGGGAACGCGGGGCAGGATGGGGTATCTAATGTTTGATCCAATGTATTTTACATTATAAATGAGTAAAATTTTGTTCTCTGATATGGATATGTTCATTGGTATTTAATAAACAGAAAAACATAATCACATTACAAATTAATAAAAAATCGGGAATATACATCCAATCAAAGTAGATCAAAACATTTGCCCCGTTGTGCCCCATGGATGGGGCAGAATGGGGTACTAATTTTTTATTTGTATTTAGCATTACTAATTAATAATATTTATCAGTAAACTTATAAACTATAGCACAATGATTCATTTTTCACAAAATACACAAACATGAGTGGCATCATCATCATCACTATCGACTCCAGCACAAGAGTTGTGAGCCTACTGAAGACAAGAAGGACATCTAATCCAGCCTTCTTCTGAAGAGTCATGACAAGTAGAGACAATCATCTTCCTCAACGTCATTTTTGGCAGAGCCAGAATGATTTTTCGAACTAGGCAGTTTTAACCTGACTGCCTTAACTTTGGATGGTCCTGGTTTCGAGTCACTTTCTGGTAAAGCAAATCGTCTTTTTACAGACCTCCTTTTCTAATTTATCCTTTTCAGAATGTTGCAGTGCACTTCTCTTATGTTGATGATGTCAAAATTGCACTTTCGCCTCGACTTTTTTAAACTCGCTTGTTCTTTTGAGACCCTTTTGGAATGGGTGCGATATTTTCTGGGCTGGCATTTTGAAAATGACTGTGGTTTGGCGACTCTAGATTTTCAGGCAAGGAAAATGTTTCTGACGTCAGATGTTCCTGAGGTTTGGAAGTGTTGCCTTGCTATTATTATCAGAAGCAATCGGAATGTCTGTTGTTGAAGAAGGCAAGAAATCTGCATCATCAAAAACATTCACATTAAATGGCCATATCCCAGTTTTTTTGGAAAATCATTGACGGTTGTAGCCATTGTTGAGGCACATACGTAAGCACTACCCGTTCCGCCAGTTGGGAGGCAAGTCCTCGAAATTCATTTACACTGAGGCCGAAGAGTTGGGCTTCCATTTTTTTAGGTATTCAAGTTCGGTTTCCTGCTCTTCACTAAAAACGCAGGAGAAATTTTCCATCGATTTCCTTACTGTGTAATCCACATTTTCTCTCTTTTTCTTCACGTGTCGTTCCAGAGTTGTTTGAGGCACTTGGAATTGACTAGCTGCCCTTTTGTACACCATTGATCCATTTGTAACCGCATTAACGGCTTCTAGCATAGACACAAGGGACAATTCTTCTCTCTGTGTTGTATTTTTATAATTCCTCACCATTTTGAAACTACACAGAGGAAAAGAGTCAGTCAGTAATATGAAGACCGCATGGGGCAAGACGGGTAGTACCCTGTCTTGCCCCACCCCATTGTGCCCCACGAACTCAATTATAATTTATGACGTTAATGACCGGATTATTTTGAAACAAAACCTAATGCAGTAAACATGTTTAGAAAAGAAAATGGAATAATCTTTAACACAGTAACTTGTTAGATATTATTCAAATGAAGCTTAGATGTATTTGCATGCACTGAAGGAGAAGGTGTAATATTGCAAAAAATCTCTTCACAACTGACCACACAAGCAAAAAAGTAACAAAGACTTCACCGATGGCGAAAAACTGATCTGTACAAGCAGCTGAGACGTTACAGAGATACTTTTGAGAAATTCAGATATATCGTGACACATACTGGGAGAAAAATTCACGTCACCCCATTCTAACCCCACTACCCCATTGTGGCCCCTGTTCCCCTATATATCTAGCCTATTGACTTGGGCCTCGTCTTTAGACATAGAATGAAAAAAAAAAGATTTTTTCTCAACTTCCGAGCCCTACATATTACCGTATATAGGCCTACTAAAAAAAGGCATTGGTGCACTAAAAAAGTAGTTTTGGATGCTTAAATGGTGTATGATGCCTAAATTATAAAAAATACACCTAATTAATGTTCACAAAATTGAATATCTCAAAAAAATTCTACAAAAAGTTAGCGACAGCGTATTTCTATCTTTTACAGATAACTCACAATAACCATTATTGTCATCATCATCATCAAGGTATGCTGGGCCTATTAGCACGTTCCGCTCCCCGCTGCACAATATGCTGCAGGTCGTCCTTCCAATGACGTTTCGGTCTTCCTACATTACTTCGGCCTTGAGGTTTAGGCTATAATAAAATATATGTTTTGATAAACGATTATTTGGCATTATTTAGACTGTTCAAACAACTTACATTTATTTCTGTATATTCTATCTATCTTCGGGTTTTTACAGCTGCTGCCGTCTTCCCGTGCCAAACCTCCAAAGCCTACGGTCTTGGACATCTTCGATGCTTAGCCCTCTAGCTTGCATTACTGTCTTCATGTTTTCCTTCCATGTTAACCTTGGTCTTCCTCTTTTCTTCTTTCTGTTCGGATGCCATTCATATAGTTGCTTCGGCCATCGCTCATCTTCCATTCTTAAAACATGTCCTAACCACTTTAATTCCTTCTCCTCAATTCTTTCAATTATGCTTTCTTCTGCTTCCATTATGTTTCTAATTCCTTATTTGTGACATGTTCTAATTTAGACTTTCTGGAACTTCTTCGTAAATAATCCATTTTTAGAGCTATTAGTCTATTCTTGTAGTACTTATTGATTGCCCATACCTCACTTCCGTACATTGCAACAGATTCCACCAATGTTTTACCAATATATTTTTTTGTGTCTTTCCAAATATGCTTATCCCACCATATGGAATTTAATGATGATATTATTTTGCTACTCAATTCAATTCTATGTTTTATGTTCTCTTTGCCTATCCCTTCGATGTTATCCATAATCATTCCCAAATATTTAGTTTGTTTCACTTGCTTTATTTGGATTCCTTCTTCCAATATTAAATTTTCTCTTTCATTGCTATTTATTGCCAGATATTCTGTTTTTTGTAAATTTAAGTTACTGTGAGACCCCATGATTCATATGTGTTTTTCAACCTTTTTATCATGAATTCCATATCAAATTTGTCTTGCGCTAAAACCAGTTGATCATCGGCAAATTGTAATGTCAGCAAAAATCTGTTGCCTATTGGGATCCCCATACCTTTGCAGCTTTGTTTCCATTTCGTTAATATAAATTCTACATAAATAATTTCTGTATATTCTCTCGTTTATATTATATAGCCTACTTGTAATTCATCTCTGATGTCTTGACTTCTCTTTTGATCTCTTAAAGATACACCTGCAACGGATCTCAGAAATCTCACTTCTATTGTCTCAATTTTATGTTTATCAGAGAACGTTAAAGGTAAGTTTCAGACCCGTATGTTTACATTCGAACGGCTACTGTTTTGTAAAATTTCTATTGAGTTTCTCTTGTGGACTTATTTCTCAAATATCTTCTTAGTGAACCACACATCTGTTGAAATTTCCCTAATTTCTTCTCCATATCCAAATTTTGCAGGTATGATATCATGCGTCCCAGATATTTAAAACAAGTAACTTGTTCAGTGATGTTTGCTACAATTAGAATTTTTGTTCTTTTATGCTGAGTTCCAAAAAATGCCGTGGACTTTATCTCTCTGTTGATATCTTCAAATTAGGGCCTACTAACAAATAAAGGATATCCTTAAAAACTCCTGGCGCGACAGGCCTAGAAGGCCCTTAGCTTACCATCCGGCTGCTGGCCACACATCCACATGTGTCAATCACAGAGGTAGATGATCATCCAGCCAGTGTAGGGGTGACATGTGGTCAGCATGTCGAGTCTCTCAGCCGTTTATAGCTGGTTTTCTCAACCTGGAGCCGCTACTTACTATAGCTACCCAAATGCCTCACAATGCTGGGTGGGCATCTGTCTCATACTGGTCGAAATACCATGAGAAAATTTCTTCTCCCATGGAGACTCGAACCAGCGCAAGTCCCGTAGCTCTGCGCCAAGGCTTCCTGCCTTAACCACTCGGCTAACGGCGCAGGACAATACAGGATATCCACCTCATCTAATTAAAGCTGTAAAAAGTTTATATAAAAATACATAAATTATTATAGATAAAGGGAATAGTCCTAGAGAAACTTACATAGAAATCAGCATTGGACTTCGACAAGATTTCCCACTTTCGCCAATACTTTTTAATATGTATTTAGACGATGTCATTAGTACATGGCAAAATCTTTTAGATGAACATTTTATGATAAATGGAATGAAAATGAACTGTCTTTTATTCGCAGTTTTCGCACATGACCAGATAACTGTAGCTTCCTCAGAAAATCAACTATAAAAATCAGTTTGTAAATTACGGAAACTAATAAAAGATTATAGCCTATAGGCCTATGTCATAATTTAGAGCGTAGAATTGTATCAAATGTCTTCTCATAGTCGATAAACGATATGTGTGTTTCAAGATTAAATTCTCTTCTTTTTTCAATCAACTGTTGGAACGAACATAATTTTTAAAAATTATTATTCCTTTACAAATATTAAGACGTAGCCTACAAGTCTGCTTAAACATTATAGTCTGCATGTTTTATTTCCTTTAAAATCCTTTATTTTAATAAATTAAAATGACTGTTGCATTAGGCCTACATAATTTTATATCCGCTCTTTATTATTTTTGCTTCTTATTTTTAGTAGACCTATATTTTATTTTCCTGAAAATAGTTTAGCATCAGAAAACCATTTTCATTGCCATTACTTAAATTGAGTAAGTTGTGACTTTTCTTTCGGTAAATCAGACAGGCAATTGTTTTGTCTTCCGTGGGAAATATTGAAGTTATTGTAACAATAGAACGTCTTGACCCCAATCTGCAATGTGTAGACCTAACCCCAAACTTATTGTTGATATAAAGCGAAGTTCCCTTGACGTCACTTACATGTCACATAAATTTATAAAAATACTTTTAGTGTTTGACAAAAAATAATGTTCTGACTTTATGCCAGTGACCTTTTAACACCTTGGTACCTCTTTGCGCAGCGACAATAAAAAATACGTATAACCGTCACCTTCAGCAAACAAACTCCGTGTCTAAAAAAAAAAAAAATGTGGCAGACATATGTTCATTGACAGCCCACCTCAATGGATAATGTATTATTATACCAAATCCAAGGCAAGTTTCAGTTGTACTGTAAACAAACTTGCATAAGGTATTACTCCGCCGACTCTGTCTATTGGGAGAACCACGTTGCTACTTTTACCAGTCATATGAATTGTGGGCTAAACTTTAACCTGCGACGCGATTTTTTTAATTCCTTCATAAACTCCTGTCAAATTTTATTCTTAGTGTTTCATTTTTCAAACTATTTCCCACCATTTACAATTATTTTTTCACGATATTGAACTACATGAAGACGTGGCAGCCATATTGTTTTTAACGAATATTCTGGGTTCCAGTACAGCCAACATAGAGTCTATACCAATTAACTTACACTAAATAAAATCAGCGTGCATTTTTCACTTATAGCCTATTGCGTTAGGTTAACTTTTAGGTTGGTCTTTCACGGGTTAGAATAGGACTACTTAAATTGTGTTAGGTTAGCTTCTAGGTTCGTTGGCAACGCGAGTTCATATATCGTGTATGGGTCCATATGTTGGTTGCATCCCGTCATTCCATAGTGTAAACCTATTCGCGTCTGATGGCATGCGCATGGTGTAAGAATGAAATTTAGAAAAATTGTTCGCGTCACATGTTGTGTAGTATTTTCGAATGGTGTACGATAGAAACATTGTTCTTAGGCAACATCGTATTTTACGGGAAATAAGACTGAATACAAGGAAAATAGTACCAATAATAAGAAAGTCTTCCATTTCTTATTTATGACAAAAATTAGGCTACAGGCCTTATATATGAACCTACCTAATCAGACGTTTATGATTTTTCCATGATGTTCATATCCTTTATTTACAATTTTATTACAAGCATAATTTATGTTCTAATCTGACTCACCTGTAGGCTAAATTCTGCTGTTATTTTCACCGCATTCCCAATGGCTAATGTAGGATATTTTTCAATAAATAAACTGTTTGAATACATTCAAAATAATTTATCTCCGCTTTAAAAATGCTATAATTTCCCAACTTTTAAGAAATTGTACCAAATTGTGGTGTTACATAGAGTAAATAAGCCATTTGTAACATACGGTATCTTCTGAGTTTGTTCATTGTTTTTATAAATTTACAAACTTTCAAGAACGTGAAGGAATTTAAATTTAATGACCGATAATTTGAATGATGGCGGCTCCGTGGCGCAAGCGGTTAGACACTCGTCTCTCACCGCTGGGGTCTTGTTATCGAGTCTTGGTCACTTCAAGTGGGTTTCGTGGTGGACGAAACGAAGCTTGGGCAGGTTTTTATCGGGGTTTTCTCCAGTTTTCCTCTGCCACAATTTAATTCCACTATTTCTCTATATTCATCTAATTAATTTCGTTTCATTTCGTTCATCTGCCCCTGTGATGGTGCGTCAGGCGTGGTCGGCCAGCACCCTTGTCATTCACAGACCTCTATATAGGGAGCTTATCTCATCTCATCCCTCGACCCGACACTACGTTGAACACCAGTTGAGGATATATATAATTTAAGTGATAATTGTAATCACCAAAAGGATGCTGTATGTTAATATGACATAGGCCTATACTAATCCATTTCAAACATATTTTTATTAAGACGAAACGTAGGTAGGCCTATGTGTTTTATTAAAATGATAGGCTACATCAGGAATCATAATAACCAGTAGGCCTACCTTAACATTAAATACCCTACTCTTCGCAGATGATTAAGTTATAATTTCCAATTCAGAGAATAACTTATAAATAGCACTACGTACACTAAATACAATTTTTAAAAATTGGAATGGAAATTTCAGTACAAATGTTAAAAGTAATGGCATTCTTAGGAGAAGATCCAATCAGAAGTATGATAATACACAATAACCAATGCCTAGAACAAGTAGATCTACAAAATGTCAACTATATAGGTTATGAGATAAGTTAGGCCCTATATTATCAAAATGAAAAAATATGTGAATAAGAAAATCACCAAATTTACACAAATCGTATGATTAATAAAGAATACATTAAAAACTAAATTAGTACAAAAGTTCACAGGAATAAAAACATATAGGCCTATCATAATACTTTGGCATTATCCTTACTTAGAATAATTAGAAGTAGAATCGGCAGAAGAAAACTTCAACAGATACCCCATACCCTACATTAAACTGGCTAGACCATGTAAAAAGAATGGGTAATTCAAGGATCTAAAAAATGATGATGCAATATAAGCCCAAAGGACATCGTCGACCAGGAGGACGTCTTAAAAGACTGCTAGATGGGGCGGACACAGGTCTACAAAGGCCTAATTCGTGACGGGTGATGATGGGTATTACATACCGGTGCGAAACTATTTATTTTCCTTAGTTATTATGAAACCATCTTCTTCTTGTAAGCCCATGTTTTCTCTTAACAGAGATTTAGGCGCTCTCCCCCTACAGGAAAGAATTTTAACCATACTAATTTAGTTATACTTGTTTTCGTATAAGTGTCATTTGAGTGGTCCGTGGTCAGCGTTCCGCCTCATACTGACATCTAGGAAACCAAGGTAGTACTAGCACGGGAAAATTCGGTAAATTTTGCTTAGAGACCTTTTCATTCAGGCTTAAGGATCTTTTACAAGCCTGAAAATCTTCAGGCTCGGGACCCACGGCTTAAAGTCCTTCCCGGAGGACTTTCTCCTTGGATTATTCCATCCTAAAAAATCCATCGACCCCGGCCGTGTTTGAACCCGCGACCCTCGGGACCAGAGCAAGGAGCATAACCACTAGTCCACCGCGACCGATTATTATGAAACCTATAAGTCCTAATAGACAGTATATTGAAATATAGAGGAATAATGACACTACATCAACAAAGCGACAATATCCGGCTACTGCCTCGAATCCGAAGTTATGATGGGTGAATGTTCTCATGGATGCAAATGTCTAATCTATAGGCCTAGTTTATACTTTTAGTTTTAAGACTATTTAAAATACCTTCTTCTTTTAACAGACTGTAAATTACCCTCGACTAACTTCGTCTTGAATCTTCAAGCTTTAGAATCTATTATTAAACAGTTTAGAATAACTTAGCGATGAATGCCCAACAACAATAACTGTAGGAATCTACAGAGCCTGGTGTAGCCCTATAATTTTTTGAGACTTGCAAACTTATCAGGTAGACTTAGACCTATTATTTTTTAAATCTAAATCAATCTATTCCACATTCCTAGAAGAATGTGATCAGAATATAGGCCTAAGTTCTAAAACAAAAGCAAACATTTTTAATACAATAATAAAGCGTACAATAACAGAAACATGGGAATTAAAATCTAGAACAACTAAATCACTGGCACTATCGGACCCGTAGGTTCATAGCCGTGCGGACATAAGCTCTCCATACATCCCTACCCTAATCTAACGTTTTCCAATAATCCCCTGTATAATGCAATTAGGCCTACATCCCTCTAATCATAGTTAATGTTATTCTCCCACCTCATTCTTGATCTACCAACTGGATATTTTCCCACTGGTTTTCCTACAAGAAGCTTCCATATACATATTCCATTCCTTATTGGTGCCACATATTCTGCCCATTGCAGTCTATAAGACTTAGGCCCCTAACTGTTCTCATGTAGCATATATCTGGCTTCCTATAAAGACCATGTAGTTTCACTGTTATGAAGTCTTCTCCATTCACATGTCTGTTCATCTCTCTTTGGTCCAAAAATTTTCCTAAGAACTTTATTCTCAAATAGGCCTACTCGTAATCTCCTTTCCTCCCCTAAAGTAAGAGTCCATGTTTTGCATCCATATAATATAACTGGTAGAATAATAGTTTTATATATTTTCAGTTTAACGCTTTTTGAAAGGAGTTGGGACGTCAAGAGTCCCCGTAATGCATAATAGCACGCATTTCCAGAAATGAGCCATGTTTAATTTATTTGTGCATCTCATTCCTATTTGTGATTATTGTTTCTGGCATTCGAATTCAGCCACTTCCTCAAAATTTCCCTCATTTGTCATTAGCTATCCGCTTCCATTATATAATGTATTTCTAGGTGTGACTATAGGCTATATTTAGTTTTATTGATATGTACTTCTAGTCCCAATTTCTTAACAAGTAAATTAAATTCTGCAGAAATGTATTTTTGGAGGCGTTCATCTGGAATTTCTACAAGAGATAAAATAAGAAACAGTGTAATTAAACAAAATATGAATGTTTAAAATTCAATTTTGGATTTCATAAAACAACAAACAATTAAAATGGTATGGTCATGTAAAAAGAATGACAGAAAACAGTTTTCCAAGAACAATACTAGAACGGGTGTCACTTGATAGAAGAAGAAGACGACGGTCAAAAATAAAATGGATTGATGGTGTTTTGAGCAGCATGAGAGAAAAAGGATTGGACGATGGAGATTGGAATGACAGATGGATGTGGAGGAGAATGCCAATAGATTAATTGGGCGCAGGAAGATGTTGTGAAATCTGCTAAATAAATAGGCCTAAATAATAATTAATATATTTGAAAGATAACATAAAAATATCCTTTTAATATTGTAAACGATAGCCTATATTTTACTCATAGCTTGGGGCTTTTATTTATCCAATGTGGACAAAATATATAAAACATAATTTTAATATTGTGTAAAATATAATTTAAGCAATAGGCTAATAATAATAATAATAATAATAATAATAATAATAATAATAATAATAATAATAATAATAATAATAATAATAATAATAATAATAATAATAATAATCATCCGGTATCATGGCAGCTGCCGCCGTCTTCCGGAAACCAAACGCCATTCCTCTCTATCCATCCATTGATCTTCCTCCATTCCTCTGATATTCATAGCTGCTTGTACCCCTTCTATCCAAGTTTTCTTCGGTCTTCCTCTCTTCCTCCTTTCCATTGGGATCCATTCCATAACAATTATTTGGCAATCTTTGCTCTGGCATTTGTTTGACATGACCATACCACTGCAATCTTTTCTTTTCTATGATGTCTATGATATCCGGCTCCTCTTGTACACCCATAATTTCCCTTATTTCTTTATTTCGTATTCTATCCATTCTAGATTTTCCAGCTGATCTTCTTAAAACATCCATTTCTGTACTTACAATTCTTTTCATTTACCTGGTAGGAATTTGCCAGACTTCAGCATCATATGTTAAAATGCTCTGAATTATGGTTTGATATATTTGTAATATATTAATAATAATAATAATAATAATAATAATAATAATAATAATAAGAAGAAGAAGAAGAAGTAGTAGTAGTAGAAGAAATAAAGGAAAAATAAGATTAGGAGTAGGCCTATTTGACAATTAAGTTCTGAGAAAAAAATTGGACCAAAAAGAGATGAACAGACAGGAAAAAGCTACTTACGTAGGCCTAATGGTGAGCTGCATGGTATGTAGGCCTATAGGAAGCCTATAATAAGAACAGTTAAGTTTCGTAGACTGCGATGGGCATGTGGCACGAATGGGGGATAAAAGAGGTGCATGGAAGCTTCTTGTAGGAAAACCAGAGGGAAGACGGCCAGTTGGTAGACCAAGAATGAGGTGGGAGAATAACATTAACCATGATATGAGGGAAGTAGATTATACAGGGGATGATTGGAGAACATTGGCTTAGGATAGGGATGTATGGAGAGCTTATGTCCGCGCGGCAATGAACCTAGGGGTTCGATAGAGCCAACGAGTTCGTTAGGCAGTTAGTTGTTAATAATAATCTTCTTCTTCTTCTTCTTCCTCTACTCATGAAAGCTGGCAGCTTGTTGCGTGTTCATTCACTAGAGGTCCGGGGTATGGTGACATCCTTCCATAGTAGTTGTGGTCTTCCTAATGGCCTTTTCTGCTGAGGTGTCCAGTCACGTTCTTTCTTCACTAATCTACTGTTCTCCATTCTATCCATGTGATTGTTCCAATTTAATCTTCTATCATTTATCCAAAGGTTTATAGGATCAATTTCACATTCTTCTCTAATAACAGAGCTGCGAATTTTCTCTCTCAGCGATTTTCCTACGACTTTCCTTAAAACTTTCATTTCAGTTGTTTCATTGATTTGTTTTGTTGTTTGAGTTTCTGTTCGGCATTCACAACCACATGATAGAACTGGTCTTATGACAGATTTGTAAATTCTTACTTTTGTATCTACTCTTAAATTTTTATTTTTCCAAACAGTATTGTTTAAACATCCCGATATTTTGTTTGCATTATTTGCTTGATGAGGATTTCATCTGTTATTCTGTTGTTGCAATTAATTTCTACTCCTAAGTATTTGAATTTCATGACTTGTTCTATACTTTTCCCTTCTTTTTCTAATTTAACACAGCGTGGGTCCTTGGATATTGCCTTTATTTGTTGAGATTTTCATGTTTTATTTTGCTGCAATGATTCTAAATTTGTGTAATAGCATTTGTAAATCATCTTCACTTTGTGCAATTAGAACTGTGTCATCAGCATAGTATATTATCTTCAGCTCTTTGTTACCTATTTTAATTCCTTTTCTAACTTCAATAATAATAATAATAATAATAATAATAATAATAATAATAATAATAATAATAATAATAATAATAATAATAATAATAATAATAATAATAATAACAATAATAATAATATTTTTTATTATTCCGGCTTTTACAATGAATATACATTTTTCCGGTAGGCCCTACCCATGTTCACAGTTAACTACACATTTGTTTCAACACATTTTTCCATTCCTGTCTGTTCATCCATATATCTTCTTCTATTTCCCATTCCCTCTTAGCTTCATTGATTCCCTGAATCCACGTAATAGTTGGTCTACCCTCCTTTTTCCTTCCCTGTGGTTCCCAATCCATGATTATCTTAGGTAGTCTTCCTTCTTCCATCCTTCTAATGTGTCCGTACCAATTTAATTGTTTCTTCTTTATAAAATCTAATATTGAATATTGTACCTGCATTTTTTCTTTTATATATGAATTTCTGATTTTATCCTTCCTGGATATTCTTGCAGCACGTCTCCAGTAGTCCATTTCAGTGGCGAGCAATTTTTTTTTATTTGTGCATTTAAAGCCCACACATCAGCTCCATAGGTAATAATGCTTCTGATTATTGTATTAAAAATAGTTTTTTTTTGTTTCTTTGAAGATATGTTTGTCCCATACTATTCCATTTAGGGCAGATATAGCATACTTTCCTATATTGATCCTGTTTCTTATCTCTGTTTCTTGTTTTCCATCTTTAGTAATTTTAATTCCCAAATACTTATATTCTTTAGTAATTTTAATTCCCAAATATATTCTTCAGTGTGTTTAATTGTCCCTAAATCATCTTCTAGTATTAAATTTTGAGGGAGATGCCCTATTGTCATATATCTAGATTTATCCATATTGATCTTTAAACCCCATAAACTATATTCTTGTATTCATTTTCTAGTGAGGTATTCTATATCTTCAAATTCTTGAGCCAATATAAATTGATCATCTGCAAACTGGAGTGTATATATTGTTGAATTATCATCTAGTGGTATTCCCATCGGTTTACATTTCTTTTTCCATTCTTCAATAGCTTTTTCAGTATAAATCTTATATAATGTTGGAGATATACAGCATCCCTGTCGTAATCCTTTATTTGTTTGAAAACCTTTAGACAAGTACTTTCCCATTTTTACTTGCACGTATGATTCTGAATATAGTTTTTGAATTGGTTCAATCAGTGTTGGATTTATTTTTTTAGTTTTAAGACTTTCCATAATTTTGATGTAGGAATGTTATCGTAGGCTTTTTCTATATCTATAAATACTAGATGTAGCGGTTGTGCTCTGATTGTTTTCTTTTCTATAATCTGTCGTATGCTGTAAATGTGGTCTATTGTTGATCTGCCCACTCTAAATCCTGCCTGTTCCTCTGGTTCTAACTCTTTGTATTCAATTTCTAGGAAATACTTGATTATCTTTCCATATAGTCTACTTAGTGTACTATTGACTGTAATAACAATAATAATAATAATAATAATAATAATAATACACTTTATTAATATTTTATGTGGAACCATGTCCCATCATTCGATTCATGTTAAGCATTATGTTTCCCTCCCCCTCTATTGTCGGGTACCATTATAGTATCAATTTTGTTCACACTTAAAAGTTGATGAAATTTTCTTTTGGTTAACTTAGGCCTATGTTATTTTATAATTTATAGTAAATGGTATTTCTTCTTCTTCTTGAAGGGATGAAACCTTATTGGTTCATTCCGGCTCCAAGTATCATATTTACTGTATTCATCTCTTTCGTGGGCGTCCCCGATCTCTTTTTCCTCTTCTCGATTGATAGTTCAGACTTTTCCAAGGCAATCTGTTGTTATGCATTCTGCAGACATGTCATACCATTTTCTCCTATACTCTTCTATTCCATCTGTCAAACTGAATATTTGTACTTCTTTATGAATATCTTCACTTCGTTTTTTATCCATTAAAGTACAGTAGGCCTATATCCTGCCAAAAATTGTAAATATTTCATTTCTGCGACTTCTATTATTTTAATTGTCTGTTTATTCAGAGTCCATATTTCTGAACCATACAATATTGCAGGCAGAGCCAATACTTTATAAAATTTAATTGTGTTTCTTTCCTTACTTTCTTTCCCAGTGATCTTTTAAGGGTGCCACATAAGCATTGAAATATTTGTAATTTATTATTTATGTCTTTTTCTCTATTACAGCTTAAAGATACACCTAGATGATTGAAATCTATTACTTGCCCTAGAGTTTGTCATTTAGTGCTATTTTTATTCTTTCCATTTTTTGTACGTGGTATTTAAAAAAGATGTTTAGTAATAAAAAGAATACTCAAAACATGGTAATGAAAAATAAGAAATATTTATGTACGGATGGAAGGAATACAAAAGACAGGGTACTGAACGAATTTCATCGATTAACAGTCGGGGTGCAATAATATCGTCCATTTTGAAACGGTGTTACAGCTACGTATAAAATATAATTGTAATTGTCCTGGCAATGAATCACGCGTTCAGCCAATGAGGGATCGGCTCCCACGTGGATGTGTCGCTCCTCCCAGAGCCCGCCTCTAGCGGAGTCGCCATGGTTGCGCGAGCCAATCCGCTCGTCCGTCCAGGAGTAGCTAGCAGAGAGCTGCCAGGAGGACGTCAGAAGTGAAGAGTATCTTGGTTAGTGAGCACGTAGCGTGTGTAGTGCGATATGTGATAGCATGTTGGCCGGGGCTGGAATGATGACCCCAGAGCTGCCCAGCAGCGTCGCGATGCACCACTTCCAGCAGTCTGCCACCCCCCAGCACCAACACTCGCCGCCCCCTGGCGCCAGCATGAGTCCTCTCCTGCCGAGCTTCGGATTCACCCAAGAACAAGTTGCGTGTGTTTGCGAGGTGCTTCAACAATCCGGTAACATCGATCGCCTCGGTAGATTCCTCTGGTCCCTACCCGCTTGCGAAAAACTGCACAAGAACGAAAGTGTGCTCAAAGCAAAGGCAATAGTAGCTTTCCATAGAGGTAACTTCAAAGAACTTTACAGAATTCTTGAAAGCAATCAGTTTTCTGCGCACAATCATCCAAAGCTCCAAGCTCTGTGGCTCAAAGCTCACTATGTGGAGGCTGAAAAGTTGCGGGGGCGGCCGCTGGGGGCGGTGGGTAAATACCGGGTGAGGCGCAAGTTTCCGCTGCCCAGAACTATTTGGGATGGAGAAGAAACAAGCTATTGCTTCAAGGAGAAGTCCAGGTCTGTTCTGAGGGACTGGTACACGCACAATCCGTATCCCAGCCCCCGCGAGAAGAGGGAACTCGCCGAGGCCACCGGACTCACCACCACGCAAGTGTCCAACTGGTTCAAGAACAGGAGACAGCGCGACAGGGCCGCCGAACAAAAAGACGGGTGAGTCAAAATTTTATCAACACTCTATCATACCACTAGACATTTTCACAGACACATTTCTTCATTTTCTCTTCGTTATTATCATCAACATTCACGGATTAGGCCCATGTGGCTTGTTGCAGTCTCATAGATTATCATTCAATAGGTTGAATTCATCTCTTTTTCGGTCTACCAACATTTTTGTCTCCTTTTGGTTGTAATTTTGTTTTCCTATTTTATCTGAAAAACCAGAACAAATGGAGCCATCTAATTCATGATTACACAGGACTTAAGCCCTAATTTACCCAAGTTTTGATATGGGGATTTTTACAGGCAGATTTCTTCGTTTTCTCTTCAAATAGCCTATAAGCTGCCACTATCGAAAACATTAACGCGATCTTCAAAAACGTTATTTACAAACAGAGTTCGACGTGGTTGTTGTGAATAAAATAATATATCATATAGGCTAATTTAGGCCTATACAAAATTTTCACAAACCGGGGAAAATGTTTCCAACAGGTACCCGGAGTTCTCCTATTTCGGAATGAATTCCTCACTGATCGTTAGTAGTTGATTGGCTAGTCGTAGGGACTTCCTCAGATTTCAATTTTGATTGATTTGATCTCCTATTTTCTTATAAATAAAATAATAGGATCTTCTTGGTGATAAAATTGTAGGCCTATTATACATTGCCAATAAAAACCCAAATCACCTAATTAAAATTTTTAAAACAGTCAATTAGTTTCAATAGCGATTATATCATTTTCAATGACTATTAATGATTAAAAAAAACCCTTAAATTCGCAATGTATCTAATAGTTTTAATAAAACAGAAGAAATTACTGAAATGTGCGTGAAATTACACAATATTCCTAATACTAACAGTTATGAACGATTTAGTTTTCAGTGCGGTCCGCCACATTTAAATAACTGATATGAGAAATTACTGTTTTGCCAATTTAAGGGTTAATTGCTATTTTGTTTACCTGTTTTAGTTTGTTTTTCTTAGGCAATCACTCTTGAAAATGATAGCATCGCTATTGAAGCTAGTTGATTCTTTTAAATGTTAATTTGGTGATTTTGATTTTTTTACTATATAGGCCTATAATTCTATTTTCTTAATTTATTTGAAAAAAAAAAACTGGAAGAAATGGAGGTATCAAATTGATGAAGATACAGGACATAATAGCCTAGATGTTAAAAAATCTAGCCTAAATGTATTACCTTTTATAATCCAGCTTTAAGCATAGGCTCTATAGTTTACACAATTTTCTCTGTACTGAACACGTTTGTAGGCCTCTATTTTTTTTATTAACAAAAAAAATTCCGATTACCAGCTATTCATCAATGTATAGGCCTAATATTTTTTTACATTAGGCTTAAGGTTCTATAAAATGAACTTACTTTATTGGATAATAATGTTACTGAATAAACGACAGAAATAATTATAGGCTCTAACTAAAAAAAGCCAACAATTTTAATGTTACTATAAATCATCATCCGTCACGAATTAGGCCTTTGTAGACCTGTTTCGGCCTCATCTAGTAGTCTTTTAAGAGGTCTTCGATGTCCTTTGGGTTTATATTGTGTCATCATTTTTGGGATTCTTGAATTATCCATTCTTTTTACATGGTCTAGCCAGTTTAATCCATGTTCTTCTGCTGATTCTACTTCTAATTGTTCTTAAATTTCTTCATTTTTATTTAGATCTAAAAGTGTGTATCCTGTTGTCCTGAGAAATTTAATTTTCGTTCCTTTGATTCTGACTCTGTCTCTTTTTTCTTAATGTCCAAATCTCACTTTCGTATAAAAGGGAATGTAATGCTAAAGTATTAGAGCCTATATATTATTATTCTTGTGGATTTTTCTACTAATTGATGTTAGTATAAAATAATATGTAGATAATAGAGGCTAACAATTTTATGCTATATATAACAAATTTTATGCTATAAAATGTACGCAATTAAGTCATCTTTTACGCCTATTTCTTTGGTAGACCTATTGTATTTCTATCTATTTAGAAACAATCTAATACAGAAGTTTAACTTACCAGTAGACCTAGTGGTAATGAGGTTTTTAAAGTAAATAATAGTTTAGCAAATTGTCCCCCAGGAGCTATCACCTTGACGTGGTGGGGGGGCTTAGTACCCGATGAACCAGACGACTCTACTGGGGAAGATTGACTTAGGTTAATCTTGCTGGTGGGTAAGAGGCGAGGGGAACTAAGTATAGCTCACAACGAAGGAATGGCGTCTGTATCCATATTGGGCGGCCACATCTTCGTCAAGTCAAGTCTTCAACGGTCAACAGGGCGACAAGGAATAGCACAGCTAAACTTGTAGGGCTTGAAGAGCGGAAGAAGCAGCCCTCTCTTGGGGGGTGGATACCCAGAGGAGCATGTTTGGAGGCTCAGAGGAAGCAGCCCTTCCACCATCCTTGTCCTGCGAAGCGCTCGTAACGCTTCCAGGAGACATTTATCTTACTGAGAAGCTTCATGGAAATCAGCCGGATTGTCATAAAAGGAACCGACCCAAGCAAGATAAAAGGATACGATTTGGAATAAAGGACATTTGAAATTAGGAAATTGGAACGTAAGGGGAATAAATACAAAAGAAGAAGAATTAGAAAGAGAATTAAAGAAAAAGAAATAAATATAGCAACAATAACAGAAACAAAAAAGAAACTAAAAGGAACAAAGGACTTACAACACTATACTATGTTGTATAGCGGAGTAGAACAGACAACAAGAGCGCAGTGTGGAGTAGCAATTTTAATAGATGAAAAATGGAAGAACAAATTGAATAGCTATGAGTTTATAAATGAAAGAATCCTGATAGCCAGATTTAAAATTGAAAGAGGATATATGATGATAATTGCTGTGTATGCCCCAGAGGAAGGCAAGAAAGAAGAAACAAAAAACATTTTATAAAACATTACAAACATTAGTTGATAAATATACAAAAGATCATCATTTAATAATAAGTGGAGACTTAAATGCCAGAGTAGGCAATGTCCCTATACCTAATGTAATAGGAAATAATGGAGAAATAACAATAAATGAAAATGGACAGGATTTGAGACAGTTTTCAGCCTATAATCAATTAAAAATAATGAATACCTATTTCCGAAAAAAGGACATACATAAATATACAAGAAGTGGATATAACTCAAGATCAATAATTGACTATTTAATCGTAAACAACAAGCTAGGAGCCTTGGTAAAAGATGTGAGAGTACATAGAGGCAGCGATATATACTCTGATCACTATCTCGTGATAAGCAAAATAAACATAATAGCTAAATGGCGGAAAAATAACATAAAGAACAAAAGAAACCAAGAAGAAGTATATAAAATATATTTATTACAAGATCAAAGTATTAGACAACATTATGAAAGCAGAATGAATAAATATATATCAGAGATAGCGACGTCAGAAGATATAAATATTGAATGGGAAAATATATCAAATGTAATACATAAAACAGCAAATGAGATATTAGGAAAGAAAAATAGAATAAGGAATAGGAAGGGCTTGAGAACTTGGAATGCGAATATACAAAATGCAGTGAATGAAAAACAAAAAGCATATCATACATACTTACGACTGAAAACAGAAGAATCTTATGAAGAATATAAAATGAAAAGGAGAATTGCTAAAAGCATTATAAGAAAATCCCATCAGGAGTCATGGGATAAATTTATAAGCTCAGTAGAACATGATATGTATGGAAGACAAGAAATAGGTTATAAATTAGTGAAACATCTAAATCAGACTGAGAAAGATTCTGCCAGATTGAATATAATCCCAGAACAAGAATGGATCCAGCATTATGAAAAACTTTGGAAAAAGGAGGAAATTGAAGGAAAAGAGAACAATGAGGAAGAAATAAAAGTGGAAAATATTGATGTAATAGACATAAATGAATTAGAAATGGCTTTGAAAACCACTAAGAATAGGAAAGCAACAGGATTAGATAATATAAATATGGAATTAATCAAATATAGTGGAATATTGTGTAAACTACGAATACTTCATCTAATTAATATATGTTGGCAGACCTATGGGATTCCAACCACTTGGAAAACAGCAATTGTCAAGAATATATTCAAAAGAGGAGACCGGAGAAATTGCGAGAATTACAGAGGGATTAGCTTAATGAATACTGGCTACAAAATATATACGAAAATAATAAATAATAGATTGAGAAACATAACAGAAGTAATAATAAGTGAAAATCAAAGTGGATTCAGAAAGGGAAGGTCATGTATAGACAATGTCTTTACACTGAAACAACTCATAGAAAAGAGAAGAGAACATAACTTAGAAACTCACATAGGATTTATAGATTTGGATAAGGCCTTCGATCGAGTAAACAGACAAAAATTATGGGAAATATTACGAATGAAAGGATACCCGCTGTGCCTTGTAGAAACAATAAAGACATTATATGAAGACACAAATATAATTATAGATACCGGATTCAAAAGAACAGATGCAATCAAAACAAATACTGGATTACGACAAGGATGTAGTTTATCACCCACTTTGTTTAATATATATATAGACGATATTTTTAATAAATGGAAAGTTTTAGTAAATCCAGGAATAAGAATGGATAATAAAATGTGCATAAATAATCTTTTATTTGCTGACGATGTAATCATAATACAGAAAAATGAAGACGACTTACAGAAATCAATGCATGCATTAAATGAAATATGTAAATTATACGATCTAAAAATTTCTGTAAGGAAAACGAAGACCATGGCTTTTAGAGGAAGAGATCCAGTGAGAACCAAAATTATTTTAGAAAATCAAAGTATAGAACAGGTGTCTAGTTTCAAATATTTGGGCTGTGATGTTGGCTACAATGTGGAAAGAGATATTGACTCCAAAATAAATAAATTTCAGACGGTGTGTGGAACAATACAGAGAACATTCAAAAATAAAATTAGAAAAGAAACCAAGATAAAAATGTATAATGTTATGGCGGTTCCCACAATATTGTATGGATGTGAAACTTGGGCTCCAGTGAAAAGACAGAAGGATAGAATACAGACGGCAGAGATGCGGTTCCTAAGACAAGTAAAAGGATGTACAAGACTTGATAGAATAAGAAATGAGGATATAAGAGAAGAATTGAAAGTACAGCCTTTGTTGGATAAAGTCACGAATTACAGACAGAAATGGATTGATCACATGGATGGAATGAGCAAGGAGAGATATCCATTGTTAGCCAGAAATTATCAAGCAAGAGGAAGGCGTGATGTTGGAAGACCTAGAAGACGTTGGGCTGATGCAATATGAAGTCGGAACGGGCAATTGCCTAATCCTTGGAGTGATGATGATGATGATGAAATTGTTGCCAGAAATGTAGGCTATGTCAAGGTCTGTCTGAAATTCCTCAAAACTCACATAGGTTAGGTCCTGCTCCATTACAACATTTTAAGAGTGTTGAATGAATTAGCCTACTTTAGGCCTATAATGTAAGAAGCGATATAGTCATTGGCATTTCATAATTATTTAGGCCTGTAGGGAAGGATAATAGTTTATCACAGGTATTTCACGATTTAGCCTATTGTCTATTATTTTATATAGGCCTACCTTTATAATTTAAGACTACCAAATACACATTTAGGCCTATCTATATATTAAATCCCACAATCAACCCTTAAATTGGCAATGTAGGCCTATCTTATAGAATATTGGTTTGATTTAGGGCCTATTCAATGCTTTTAATAAAACGCAAGAAAACGAATAAGTATCCTATTACATAAATGAGTTTCTAATTACGTACACAATATACCTAATGATAACATTAATGAATGATTATGTTTTCACTGCAGTCCTCCACATTTAAATAACTGACACGAGAAGTTAGGCCTAAGAGTTTTGCCGATTTAATCTGAAGACAAACCAAATTAACTATAGAAAGACGAAAATATTGGAAATATCATATAGAAAGAACGGAAGACAATATAGGCCTACTTGCAAAAAGAGCTAAAGAAGATAGACCAATGGACTGGAGAAGAGCAAGAGGAAGACCAGCCAACAGATGGATAGAGACAATGGCTACACATCCAATACGTCTTCATCCCAGGAGTGATTTGGGAAATAAACAAGATGGAAAATTCTACAAATAAAGAATGAGAAGAAGTCAATTTAATCTATATAGGGCCTACTATTAGGCCTATATTTGTTTTCTTTGAATTGGTGTGTTTGAGAAATTAAGCATTAGGCCCCTACTGTATCCTGTCTCTATAACATTATCTATTTATTAAATCTCCAAGATTTGGAGCTCTATTTTACAAATGTATCTTAAGGCTGTAATTAAAATATAGGCCCTATAATAAAATAGAAGATACACATAGTTACAAAATTGAAATAAAAAAACGAAACAAGAACTATAAACAATTAAAACTATAATAATGATGAATTATAATGGGGTGAAAATAGCATTTACAATTTTTTAAGTGCTGTGAAACAATTCCTTTTAAAAATGTCAATTATTGGATTATGCAAAAGTTGATTACATTCAATTAAATGAACATCCAGAATGTATCCATGAGATGTACAGTCTAAAATAAAGTGTTTAACAGTTTTTTTCATCAGGAGCAGACACATCCGTTTGGAGATTGAATATGAAACCATTTTAGATAAGATTTAAAGTTTCCGTCCAGACATAAATTGTGTTAACACAAAAGAAGATTCATACTGTTTCACTGATAATAATCTATCTTGAACTGTAGGAAAATCTTGTGACCGCACCATTGACACTATTACAGGCTATAACGTTAAGACAATTATGTGCATAAAAGTATAGGTTAGTGTAAGTTTAATTTTAATGAATTTTAAAATGATTAGGCCTATTCTAGTGGCAAATTTAGAGATCTATGCCCATATTAGATTTTCTAGAGTGTACTGTTTATAATATTATAAGATAAAAGAAGTTAAAATATACCTTTTTAGGTAAGATCCGCCGCCCTCAACTTTTAAAATATGTATTCTTTTTGCCTGTAGGCCTTTCAGAACATTCGTTCCATCTTCAGCAGGCCCTTTTTCGCTACAATATCTAATATGATGGTTGATGCTGCTGGTCCTAATGTGGTGTTGTCGCATCAACCATCATATTATATATTGTAGCGAAGAAGGACCTGCTGAAGATGGAACGGATGTTCTGAAAGGCCTACATGCATAAAGAATACATATTTTATAAGTTGAGGTCGACGGATCTTACCTAAGAAGGTATATTTTAACTTATTTTATCTTATGACTTTCCACCTCAACGGTTTTAACAATGCATTTTATTAGTAGGCCTATTGATTATAATATTATTTTGAAAAAAAAAAGTATTAATCATCAATCATCACCACGAGCTTCAAGGATTGGACCACTTGATCCGTTCAGTCTCCAGAATTTATAGCTGTTCTCTCCATCGCTTCCTTGGTCTTCCAATTCTTCGTTTACCCTGTGGTCTGTATCTATATGACTAAAGGAATACCTGATGGTTGCATGCGTTGTAAATGGAAATGCCAGTTTGACGGTATTAGTCAATAATATCTAATACATTACCGATATTTAGTTCTTGACGAATAGATTTGTTTGTTTTATGATCAAGGAGAGAGTATCCTGCAAGAGGTCTGAGAAATTTCATCTTTGCTGCTTCAATTCTCCTCCTCCTCTGGGATGTGTTTAAGATCGAGTTTTCTGAACCGTATAAAAATGTAGGTAGTATTAACGATCTGTATAGTTTTAATAAACTTTCCTTTCTCACTTTCCTGAATATAGTTCGTTTGATTGCGCCAATTAATTGAAGAAATTTTCTTAATTTGTGTTCTAAGTCATTTGAAACCTGGTATGAAATACTGCAACTTAGATAATTGAATTCGTGAACTTGTTCTAATGTTGTATTGTTTATAATAATTTTAGTTCTGATGTAATCTGTTCCAACAAATCCAAATATTTTTTGTTTTTTCCTTGAAAATTTCCAAATTATATTCTTTTGATAGGCCTATATTCTGTAATGTCGCTATAAACTGCCTAAAAAGTATAAAGGGAGAATATATTTTATCAAGTTTATAAACTACTCACCAATTCATGTATCTTGTAGTACAATGTTGAAACAACCTGAAAAAAAACTTGAAATCAGTAATAGGCTCATGTAAATTAACGCTTGTAGACTATAATATAAAGTAAAATATTAAAATAAATAATCATCTTGGCAGCTGCCGCCGTCCTCAACCAGGTTAAATTTTAAAACTGTTGGCCCTCAGAAACGGCTTCCATCTTCAGCAGAAGGGTGTGTGCTACTGCCACTTATATATTAAATGCCATAACTAAATCTGTATGTCATTGTTTTCTTTGAATTGGCGTGTTTGAGAAATTAAGTATGATTGTATCCTGTCTCTACAAAGTTAAGAAGATTATATGCATAAAACTGGTTAGTGTAAATTTGATTTTAATCAAATTTCAAAAGTCAGTAAGCGCACACCCTTCTTCTGAAGATGGAAGCAGTTTCTGAAAGTTTTTTTAAAAATTTATTTTAACATTTTACTTTATAACTATTCACTTGAACGGAATTTTATTAATGAGGCTATAATAATATAACTAGTAGCATTTTGTCATTAACAATAATAATAATAATAATAATAATAATAATAATAATAATAATAATACTGTATTATTTATTGTGGCAGAATGAAGGACATAAGGCCTTCTCTTCCACTCAACCAGCATAAATATACAAATAGCCTACATGTTTAGAGTAGCTTATAGGCCTATATATATATATATATATATATATATATATATATACTTTACTAATTATAAAGGGTTAAAAATACATTAAAAGTTGCAATGTAAATTTCATGTACAAACAACAATTTTTACGATAAACATAATAATAATAATAATAATAATAATAATAATAATAATAATAATAATAATAATAATAATAATAGCCGTTATAAGAACATGTTGCGGTATATTAAGGAAGAGATTATGTTGTGATTATGTTTAAATTATGGTTAGAGGATGGATGCAGGAAACGAGAAGCTAAATAATTGGGAGTCGAGGTATGTAGGCTCTTAAATAAGAGAACTGGACAGTGTAATTTTCTTCTATCTTCAAGATGGAGCCATGACAATTCGTGGAAAAATGGAGAAATTTGCACATATTTTCAGACATTAAATATGAATCTGATACACATATTATGAACACGCTGCAGTTTGTCCGCCACTTAGGCCAGTCAAAATGCGGCAACACTAAAGTTCGGACTAAACTTATTTAAAGAGTTGTGGGAAGAAAGTTCTTGAGACGCTTTAGGGAATGCATTATGAAGTTTATTTTTATTTATTTTACTATTTTTTTATTGCGAATGAGATCGTGTAGGACTACGCAAAATACTTAGAAGCGTTTCCTTTGAATCCATATTTCCCTCATTTTTTGGCTATGAGGTAGCTTTATCTCGTATATTTTGTTTCAGTTTTTCTTGGGTTTGTCCTCTTGGTCAACTTGCCATTTGTGTACCATGATGCTAAACATATCTCTGTTTACGATATCTTCTCTAGTAATTCCTGCCAATTTTAAGTCCTTTTTTTTTACCACAATCCATTTCATAGTATCCACTGGTGCTTTACTTCTATTTTCGCAGAATTACATTATTTGTTTTGTAAGCCTATTTGAGTTCATTCGTTTATCATGCCCATAAAATTTTAACCTTCGTTTTCTAAAATCACTATGAATGTCTGTACACATTTTTATTTCCTTCTTTTTTTTTAATTTTGAATGTTTATTATTATTATTATTGTCCACCGCTGTGGTCTCGAGGTAGCGTGCTGTCTTGTCATGCAGCGGGCCCGGGTACGGTCCCCGGTCGGGGCAGTTTTTCTGGGTGAGGTTTTTATCGGGGTTTTTCCTCACCTGTAAGACAAATGTCAGGAAAACTTTAAGGCCCAAACGGTCCCCGAAATCATATGGCCATCATCATCCTTATCATTATCATCATCATCCTTCACCTGTGTGGAAAGCAACGGGAAGCTACCACATCTACAATTCCCTAGTAAAACTGCAAGCATAGCATGAAAATGCTATGATTGCAGTGAAGGACCTGCCTTTGGGCAGAATTACTATGGATGGATTATTATTATTATTATTATTATTATTATTATTATTATTATTATTATTATTATTATTATTAAAGTCATATACAAATTAAACGCCATCAGTCATATCAGATTTTCTATGTTTTGCTACAAACGACAATGAAACCGGATCTTCATAAATGCTAATCAAAATTTTGCTCATCAAGCAGCAAAGAGCCAAATATTCCCGCTCTTAGCTTGTTGATGCACAACTGTCAAGCAAGGAAAATAACTTTCTAAATCCAGTATTGTTAGTTTGGCGCTACAATAAATACTGAAGATTGAATTAAACTGTAAACGAATTTTTTTCGTAACTTACATAATGATGCATAGCCGGTTAATGCGTAACACCGTCCAAAGTATTTCTATGTGTGAACATATAGGGCCTATTAAGGAATCAAATAGTAGGCCTACTCCCTTACAAGAAGTTGATTAAATGCGTCATGACATGTCTAGCTCTAAATCATAATTTACTTCGACAAAAAAAGTTCTCTAGAAAAGAAAACGATTAATCGGTGGTACAATTTGTCATCGATATTGGAGATGTTAACGATGTCAGCACAGTTTGCAAGTCCTACAAACTATCATAGCCTATTCAAATTATCAAATAACTTAACATCGTGTTAAATGACAAGGCATCATGTAATGTGATAGATTATGGACACTATAAATTGGTAACAATTAGTTAACGGGCATAATTATGCAGCGAGGTTCATTATAGTCTTAAATTAGACGTTCTTTAAACGCTGTTTAATGCCCCCCCCCAAGAAAAAAAAACAAAATTGAAGCCAGTCTTTTTTAATTACACTCACTTCCTCTCTATGTGCTGCTTAATTGGAAGTCTGCCTGTGTACCTCGATCGTGTAAAAAGAAATAACATGTGGTAAAGGCTATTTGAATAGTTCCGGCCAACATACATTGTTTTATGGCCAAGATTAACTGTTTATTCTTCTATATTTCTACTAGCGAATCCGGCAGACGTTATCCTGCCCGAACGTTCAATTCTCGTGTCATGGCCGGGCGATAAAAATACAAGTTACTTTTTTACCTTAAAATTCATTATATGACGTAATTAGATATTATTAAATAAGTTCCCCAGAAAACTCCTCACTGCCATCTGTTGCAGCTCAATAAGCGTGCATGATGATGTCACATTGTTGGCGCGTGGAATAATGTTGGTAATGCAGTTGACTACACATCTAACATCAACAAGAAATTCCTGTAACTCGATCACAGTTCCATCTACTGAGTCCAATTGTGAATCTAAAACATCCAGGGACCCACTCAAACACATAACAAAAAAAATATCAAAATTGGTCCAGTCGTTTAGGCAGTTTTTAATTTCGGGTTTCAAGCAACCTCCACTTCTGATTGTTGGATTTCGCTCATTTTTGGATAATACCTACCTCGGTTTATTTTAATACAATATACTGAGTTTCGTTGTGAAACATCGAAAAAATGTGACCGCTAGATCTATTTTAAAATTTTCACTTTAGGTGAACTCCTACAACCAATGGTTTTAGAGGGTCCAATTGTGAATCTAAACCATCGAGGGACCCAATTAGACGCACAAAAAATGTCATTAAATCCATCCAGTAGTTTAGAAGGAGTTTATTGACGCACACGTACAGAATAATTATGTATATAATAGTGTAGCGCATTGTTGAGCCATATCCTCTCCTTCGTTAGGAGTTATTAGACCAAGTTAATTTTTAGTTACCTAATTTGCTCATTAGATGTCATAAATGGTTGGATTTCTCAACCGAAGTCTGAACCACGACCGCGGTTTTTCGATTGTTTTATTGTTTCCATAACAACCATAAAAACTGAAAATCTAGTGTACGGCTGTTAATTACAAAAACAAATGTCTGAATCATGTCTATGGTTTTATAAAAATTTCAGTGAATTTTCTATCATTTTTATAGTTGTTATGGAAACAAAAAATTGAAAAACCGGGGTCATTGTTTAAACTTCGGTTGTGAAATCCACTCAACGAGACATCTAACAGGCAACTAAGGTATTATGCCTACTAGGACTTTAAGGTCGATAAATTTTACTTCGAGGCCTTTTTATTCAGGCTGAAGCATCTTTTACGAGCCTGAAAATCTTCAGACTAGTGATCCACGGCTTGAAGTCCCTCCTGGATGACTTTTTCCTTTGATTTTTCCATCCATCGACCCTGCCGGGTTTGAAACCGGGACCAGAGGGAAGAAGCATAACCACTAATCCACCGCGGCTTACAGTTTAATATTAGACTACTGTAATTTTATTATCCTAAATAGGAATAAATATGCCTAATCCTATTATTATTTCAGTATTTTTTCTAATGTTACTCATATGCTAACTTGAGTTTAATACAAACTTAACTAACAATTAGGAATAGCTTATCGTAGGGTAAATATGCCTATTATTCATGATATACCTAATTCCGTGATAACATTTCTATTCGCTGTCAGAAAACTAGCTCTTAAATTGGCAAAATACTAATTTCATGTGCCACTTATTTAAATGTGGCGACCGCAGCGAAAACGAAATCATGGATAATTATTATTAGGTAGGCTATATTGTGTATAGTATTTTTCCTCGTTTTGTTTTCTTCTGTTTTATTTAAAAAATATAAGATAAATTAAACCAATTGATGTAGGCTATCTTGTAGAATACATTGTCAATTTAAGGGTTAAATGTTTTAAAAAATAATGCATGTGTTACTCCAGACATGGATTAAGCTTTTTTTCTTTTCATTTTATTGCTTTTCCCGCCTTTTGAAAACCAATACAAAGCCTCAAACGACATCGTGATGTTGAAACTGCTTGAAGTAGTAATTTTTTTCTCTCTCGTGACTTATTCGAAGAAATGTTCTATATATGGTTTTTATTTTATAGTTACATACCATTCTAATATTGTATTTTAATATCAACTGAAAAACTGATACACGAGTCTTGACATAGAAAAGAATAATAATGGTACAGCAGCTTCCGCTTTTTTGATTTTTTAAAATCATTTTTCTTGTGACATGGCTCTATCCCTCATATTTAACCGTGTGAATGTAGACAGTAAGAAGAAAATTCCTAGGAATATTAATAAGCTTGACTCGTACAGATAGGAGAAACATAGAGACAGCGGAGATGAGATATTTAAGACCAACGGCGGGTTACACTCTTATGGACCTGAAATGAAGTACAGAGGAAATAGATCAATTAACTACTTTTAAATTGACGGATAAAATTGACAAAGACAAAATTGGTACGAGCATCTACTTAGAATGCCAGATGATAGACCTCTTAAAATTATTTTAAACTACAGACCTACAGGATATGGAAGTCAAGGAAGACCATTCGCTTGATGGAGAGATCAAATTTCTTTAAGTCTGAACAGGTCAGATGGCCTAGGCCTTGATGTTGATGATTAACAAGCTTTCATATTACTTACGTAGAAATCAGTTAGCCCTATATTAAAATTACATATTTTACTCATTAACAGGGCTATAATATTAAGCCAATGTCCACTGCTGTGATCTCGAGGTAGCGTGCTGCCTTGTCACGCAGCGGGCTAGGGTTTGATCCCCGGTCGGGACAGTTTTTCTGGGTGAGGTTTTTATCGGGGTTTTTCCTCACCTGTAAGACAAATATCAGGAAAACTTTAAGGCCCTAACGGTCCCCTAAATCATATGACCATCGCAATAATCATCATTCATATTCATCTTAGATTAAGCTTAGGATTAGGGGCTCTCCTGGCACACCACTGTCGTCATCACACATCATATCATCGGGGCAACGTAACTCCGCCTTCCAGGCGCCCAACCTCATAAGTGGGTTACAAGTACGCTATGCCAGGAGAGAACACCAGGAATGTCGAAAGACAACCTGGGGCATTTGCAAAAAAAAAATTAAGCCTATAGTGGCTAAGTAGGCATTTCATCCAAACCAGTTTCCCAAAATAATTTCTTCATCGTTCCTTAAATTATTGAGTTTTCTGTATTTTCGATTTTCGTTGTTATTTCTCTAAATTATTATTAGGCCTATTACTATTATTATTATTAGAAATAAAAATGAAGATATAAGAGAAGAATTAAAAAGCCTATAAGATAAATTAAATTGTTTGGTAGACTGTCCCTATTTAATAAACACGAAAAAACAAAGAAAAATAATGAGATAGGCCTATAATGAACTAATTTGTCGGTTATAAAATATTTAAAACAAACAAATGAAAATATTTGTGAATCTTAAAACTATTTTCATAAAATATATTAAATTCTTAAAACAATATCATCAGCGAGGCGTAGGCCCTATAAGTTGGTTATTAAATAATTCTTCAATTTCTTTTTCGACGATATAATGTAACAAACTGAAGATATGTCATATTTAATACCGTATTGACCCGAATACAATCTGCATTTATTATTAAAATTTCGTACAAGAAAAATTAGAGAGGCGGCTTATTTGCGCAGCCAATACATTTTTACATATTTTGAAATGTAGCGCACGTTGCTAATTTTCTAATTTTGAAAAGGACCAACAATGCCCCGTGCTCGTGTTTGGAATTGCCAGTAGTCGTATGGTAGGCCTACATGACGCAATCAATGTACCAGTCTTCGTATTACGGTAATCGTTTCTTTTGTACGATACGGCAGATTAAAACAGTTACGATAGTAGGCTACGTACCTACTACGGTAAATGTATTCTTCAGCAATGAGTGAAAACGTCAAATACAATCTGCATTTATTATTAAAATTTCGTACAAGAAAAGTTAGAGAGGCGGCTTATTTGCGGAGCCAATAAATTTTTACATATTTTGAAATGTAGCGCACGTTGCTAATTTTCTAATTTTGAAAAGGACCAACAATGCCCCGCGCTCGTGTTTGGAATTGCCAGTAGTCGTATGGTAGGCCTACATGACGCAATCAATGTACCAGTCTTCGTATTACGGTAATCGTTTCTTTTGTACGATACGGCAGATTAAAACAGTTACGATAGTAGGCTACGTACCTACTACGGTAAATGTATTCTTCAGCAATGAGTGAAAACGTCAAAAGAAAAGCTTCAACAAGCTCGGGAATTCGACGCAGTTACGATGCTGGTTTCAAACTTGCAGTTATTTGTTATGCTAGGAGTAGGCCTACATCTAAATAGAGAAGCAGGCAAAAAGTTATTTACCCACTTTATAACTAGAAAAATGTGACGTGTTTAAATAGTGTAAACAGTTTTGTAACTGGGTAATGTGACAGGTAAATTTCTCTGCACTCAATTTTTCTTTTTTCTCGTTTCCCCCCTAAAATTAAAGGCGCGGCTTATATTCGGGCCAATGCGGTAACAAAAGTCCTATATAAACATTACTCTGGACACAGTCAATTTTTGTTGATTTTACTGACTAAATTACGTCAATAGTAAAACTTAAATTTTCTCACATTTATAAAACTGTAATAATATAATATCCTCAACTCATGCCCAACTTAGGGTCGGGTCGAGGGACGAGATGAGATGAAACTCCTTGTATAGAGGTCTGTGAATGACGAGGTTGCCGGTCGACCACGCCTGACTCACCATCACGGGGCACATGAAATGAAATGGATGAGATGAGTATGGGGAAATGGTGGAATGAAATTATGGCAGGGAAAACCCTGAGAAAAACCTGCCCAAGCTCCGTTTTATCCACCACGAAATCCACATGGAGTGACCGAGACTCGATCTCGGACCCTAGCGGTGAGAGGTGAGCGTCTAACCGCTTGCGCCACGGAGCCGCCTTCATTTATAAATCTCTTCGGACAAAATTTAACTGGGAGTCGGTAAAATATGTAAAGGATGGTTAATAGGGAATCTAATCCAGATCTGATAGATCATCTTGGATGTTTCAATTGTAAGCTAGTATTCATTCAAATTAAACAAGTAGAAAAAATAGCAATTAACAAGACGATAAAAAGTACATATAGGCTAAAGAGAGAGAAATTGTGATCTGCATCTTGTGATAGACCAAATTAAATTCTGCATATAGGCCAAGATATTTTTTAGACTATAGGCCTACATACAGATTCATAATAATACAAATCACCAGACTTCAATTACGAATTACTTTGAGTAAATAATCTTACAGAATTGAGGCCACAAATATACGATATTGTCGAAACAAAAAATTGTACACAAATTAATTCGTGCGTAATAGACGAGAATTTCGACACAGCTACATATGGAATGAAACAACCTTTTTTTTTTCTTCTTTTTAATGGTAACAGGCGGCTGAAGTGTTACTTTAGCGATGAATTATATCAAATTTCATGTTTTGAACTATTAAACAATATCGAGTGAAAGAATTTTCACTTTTTATGTGTAAAATCGAATGGAACTGAAGAAACATTTCATATTTCACGATTTACCTAAAATGGCTTGTTCTAATGAACATTTTTATATTCCTTTATGTCTTTCAACGTTTCGAATACTGTTTCTTTTTTCAATAAAATATTCACACTTTCTGAAATTATCAAAGTGAAGATAAAACTATCAATGCTTCCAGAAACATCAAGCTCTGTAGTGCGTTATGGAAAGAGGCCGTATTTTATGAAAATATATCATCATCATCATCACTCCAGGGATTAGGCAATTGCCCGTTCCGACTTCATAATGCATCAGTCCAACGTCTTCTAGGTCTTCCAACATCATGCCTTCCTCTTGCTTGATAATTTCTTGCTAACAATGGATATCTCTCCTTACTCATTCCATCCATGTGATCAATCCATTTCTGCCTGTAATTCGTGACTTTATCCAATAAAGGCTGTACTTTCAATTCTTCTCTTATATCCTCATTTCTTATTCTATGAAAATATATACATAAATTATATTGCTATTGCAAAGAACCACGAAAAATGTAAGAAATATGCAATATAAAATTACAAAGAGGCGTTCAAATGTTTAATTTAATTAATTATTTATTCATATACGTAACTGGGTCTTATCCAAAAACCAGGAACGAAGAACACAAACATCAGAAATGAGGTTTCTGAGGAGTGTGGCTGGCTATAGGCCTACCATAACAGATCGAAAACGAAATGAAAATTGGGGCAGTATTTTGGAGTGGCTGTTAAATGTCACTGGGGTTTCACTTTGATTTAATTGTGAATTTACTTGCCCTTCCTCGGTAGCTAGTCGGTTGCTGTTTCAGGGTGAGCGCTGAGACTCCTATCTATAACGGGTTCGGAAGGAGAATTGCGTGGGAACAGACAATCACTAATTGTTTGAATTATTTTATTTAATTAATCTCTGCCAATTTAAATGAACGTTACACAGTAAAAATAAAACTTTTCTGTCCCTGGCCTTCGATATTTCGCTAATGAGGACTAGCAAATGACTTATGAGTTCGGGAGATTTTCCCTAAGTCCATAATCGTTGTTACAAGATATTTTTTTTTACTATACATTCAAGATCTTCTTCCTTCTAAGTGTCGAGTATAAGTGTAAGTGTATTAAATTTTTGTCCTCATGAGTTCCGCATCGAAGTCAGGACCAATTATTCCCATATATGGTCTATACCCTAACTCTGATTTTGATTGGTTAGAATATTTAATCACATGTCATCCAAGGGCGTGTAAACTATTTTATTTAAACCACCACCTACCTTTTGATTTTATTCTCACGGCTAGGGACCGTGTTTGCCAGCTTGGGCTTTCTGCGATTGTAAATTTGGAGTTTGACATTTCTCCCAAACGTGAGTTTTGAAGCTAGACCCAGCTTAAACATTTCAGGTCTAATTTGAGGAGTTACATGTTTATGACCTCTTTTACTTACGGTTTCAACCGCTTCTTGTGAGAACTATTTACCAACATGAAACTTAATTTATTTTTAACTATATTCTGTTCCTTCATTATTTATTCATTTCTTATATTCCTTAATCACTATTAGGGCCGTATCATATTCGTCTCACAATGCCTCTTGTTAAAACAAAAAAAAATACTAACGTAAAGTTAAAAAATATCTTTTTTTTTTTAACACAGCTCCCCTTAGAAGAGAAGTAATTAAATATGCTAATTACATCAAACCAAAATGTATTAAACTATTACTTTTCCTACAAGTACCATATATGGAAATGTTTTTACGAACACAAAATAGATTATATTATTGAACATATATCACCCTGGTTTACTTACAGTTTTCTGCATATTACCACTAGAACAACCACAACAAAAACATGTACATTAAAACTCAATTTGCGATCGGTGATTCACCTTACTTATTTTTTTTTTATAATCAACAAATGTTTTTCTTATTTTAACCTATGGGTACTTTATCATATCCCATACATCTTCTCGTTTTTTTCACTTTATTATAAGTTTGTTTCTGTTTTAATTACGTCACTTTTTTTCTCACACGCTAGGTAATTCCGCATAATGCGTTTTCCATATATCACTCAGTTTATTTTTGCAATGTCATGCACATTTTTTTTTTATCATTCCTCTATATCGTTCGCACTTTCCATGGTTCACACTTTACATATGCACTGGAACTCACTTATTATAAACTAACATTTTTTTTTATTCTAATTAGCTACTAATTTATTCTATTTGGGTCATTTATTTATTTAATGAGACATAGATCTTAATGTTGCCGTAAACATATTTGCCCTCTTTTAATCAAATGGCAACTTTACTAATTAGTTTCCTATGTAATTTTCGATGATTACCCTTTATAAATAAGTATATTGGTGTTTAATAATAATCATATATGTTTATATCGCGATCTCAGTTTTCAGAACATTTCACGATTCATCATAATAATTCATTTGTAAATCTATTTTTTTTTAAATATAGGCGCTCCCTTAGCTGTGGTCATTGAAACTTTATTCTCAGCATGTTCACTGACTGATCTTCACAATACCTTGATAATCTATTTATTCTTTATAGAACTCCTTTATTCATCATTCGCATATTATTTTTATTCAATCGATTAAGGTGGAAATTATCCTTATTTATTTACTTGTCGGTAACATAATATCACATTTCATACGCGCAGAACCGTCGTTGTATACAGAATTTTATATCATCGTAGCTCATATTCGTCAATTTCGTTTTTGACGACAATTTATATTTCATCAGTAAACAACTCGACAACACCGGTCGAATCAAAATCATGTCGCTCTATCTACCCATAACAATTCTCGCTACCATATGAGCGAACGTTTATCATTTAAAAGGACATAATATAAACGCCTCCTTCGGGCTTTGATCCTGTATTATTCATTCTTTCACTTTGTCTACGCTATATTTTTTTATCTGTCACCAATCATAAACTGTTAAAAGGACGATGCCTTAACCTCTTTCTTAAATTTTCGTATGCTTATAACGCTTCCATTTTATTCCTCAAGAATAATATTAGATTTTTAAGAACATTAACTATGAAGTTATAATAGCACTTGTTTAATTATATATATTTCAATGATATTTAAAAGTTTGGTTTAAATGTTCATTTCCTTCGTTTCACATCGTATTTGGGTAAGTAACTTGTTTTCGACAAATGAATTTCGTACCTGTGAAGGGTGTGCCTATTTCCGTCTCACTCGCACTCTTTCCACTTTTACAAACAATTTAAGTTTAGTGAACTGATTTTTATCTCTATTCTAGACTGGGTTCAACGTTTTCTTACATATTCCCGCTACGATCAGCTGTTCGTTTCTTTATAATTTTCACAATTTATTTATTATTGTGATCGTCTCTGTTCTTGTTCACGCTTTAGATTAAGGCAAATATACATGCTAATTATTTTTATTCTTTTTTTTCTTATAAAGCGGGGTGGTGCCTCTCGCTCCCTCTGTAAAATTAACTTTTCTGCCTCTGTTTTCGTCAACATTTATCTAGTCTCATTATGTTTTCTAGTGAGTACCAATATAAGACCCTTTTAAACTATTTCTCATTAAATTTTCCTAATACTAATCTGATATATGCATGACCAACACTTCTTGCATTTATCATACTAATATTACCAGATATCGTTTTTGCTTACGTATTTTATTTAACTCTTTTGCATACCATGCAGATGCATATTAGCGTATGTAATGAACCATTTCCTTTTTTAAACTGAGATATCAGCTGTGAACTCTTTATACGGCCTGAGGAGTTGTAAATGGAATACTCCCATCGTTTTATTTGGGTCGTCTAAATGATCGACCCGGAAAGTATGTGTACCAAATTGTTGGCTAACAATACCAGGTCCCTTCCAAATCGTGTTCATGCGCGAATATATCTTTTTTAGTTTGTTTGATAGTGAAATATTTCGCACAAGGACTTTACTACCAATTGTAGGGATCCATGTATGTTTTCCTACGTTTCACCCTGGATTTTCTCTTTTCAGCTCGTTCCTTTATCCTCTGGAATGCTCGTCGACAGCGTTCTGTATCTGTCAGTTTTACGCCTCCCGACGGAATCGCGCTTGGGACATAGGGTACCAGCTTGTTTGGTTCTATACCACACATTAACGTGATAGGGGCGTATCCAGTTACGGTATTTATCGAGTGATTGAGTACCTTCTCAATTACTGGCACGTATTTTACCCAATTACTATGTCTCTTATTGCATAATATTCGGAGGCACGTTGTTATTTCTTTATTAACTCGCTCCGTTGGATTCCCAGAGGGATAATAAAGTGAACTATGATACACCTTGACGTCTCGGTTTCTCATTTCTTGTTCGAACTTTCCACTTCGGTAGACAGATGCATTGTCCGTTAAGATAGAGTGGAATTTTCCGAAGTTGGGTTCATAGTCGCCTAATAATTTCTGGAGGCAACCCTTCGTCGTAATCTTCCTCATGGGGTATATTTTCGTAAACTTAGAGAATGAGTCGGTTACCACGAAAATATGTTTGTATCCGCATTGCCCTGCAACCATCGGTCCATGTGAGTCAACCGTAATGAGGCTATTTGGCTTATCTCGTATTATACACTGTGGCGGGTGGTCATATTTTACATTTAGGCCTTTGCACATCTGACATGTTTTGCATGTAGCCGTTATTTGCCTTATTTTCTTAGCTAATCTTTTGCAATAGAAATATTGCGACATATTAAGTAAAACTCTCTCACATCCTGCATGGGCTAGAGCTACATGGAATTCGTTTATTAATGGGAATTCTAGATCCTTCGGAATCACTGTTTTCCAAGACAGTTCTTCATTACCACATCGTTTATACAGCGTATTTGCGAGCATTCCATACGAATCCGAATCGAGCGTTTCGCTGATATCCTTTGCCTCATTCCTCAACTTCGTAAGATTGGGATCCTGTGCTTGAATTTCTGCTATATTCCTCACCATCTTGGCTACCATATTGCTATATTGAGCGACCGTTTTCATGACGCGCACTTCATGCTTTGGCGATGTCATGTTCTCAGGAATTCCTGTCATATAACTGAGACGTGACAGGAGATCTGCGAATGAATTATCGCTCCCCGGGATGTACTGGATGGTAATATCATAACTTAAAATTTCCGATATGTACCGACTCAATTTATTACTCCCCAACTTGCATCTGTTTAGAAACGAGATACTGATATGGTCGGAGTGTACTATAGAACTATGACCAAATACATAGGACCTGAATTTTTGCAATGCAAAATAGATTGCTGCCAGTTCCAATTCGGTAACCATAGCTCTTTGTTCTGTCTTTGTGGTCGCTCTTGAGGCTGTGGCAATAGTGTTTATATTACCATCTCCATCGACTTGAGTCAAGATGGCGCCTAAACCTATTTGTGAAGCATCAGTATAGATATGGAAGGGCAGGGAAAAATCGGGCCTTTGTAATAAAATACTATTTGCGAAAAGCGATTTGACCCGCTCAAAGGCTTCCTGCAACCTTTGGTCCCATCTCCACCGTGTTCCTTTTTGCAGGAGCTCACGAAGTGGGGAAACTTCTCGTGAATAATTCACTACGAAACTTAGTATAGTACATGAGTATACCAAGGAATCTGCGAAGTTGCTTTAGATTTTTTGGTGGAGGGATAGCCAAAATAGCTTCAATCTTTTTACTGCTAGGACTTATTCCGGTTTCATTGATGATGAATCCAAGGAATTCTACTTCTCTTAACAGGAATTGAGACTTTTCCAAGTTGACGGTGAGACCGTTTCTACCGAGCGTACTTAGGAGCCTATCTATCTCCGCTATGTGTTCGTCAAAGTTCTCGTTTACAATCAATAGGTCATCACAAAAATGCACCACATTCTGACCGATGTTACCCTGAAATATCTGATCGATCGCCCTCAATAGCCCCGATCCAGATCCTTTTATCCCGAACGGGCAACGCTTAAAATTATAGGTCTTCCCGGCGTGATTGAACGCGGTGTTGGTGTACTTACGTACGCTCTTGTGTAGTGGGATTGTAAGAAACTTTCGCTCAAGTCGATTGTCGATATGTATTTCCCGCGTCCTATTTTAGTTAGTGCGGATTCCACTGACTCATTACGGAAGTTATCTGAAATTATATAGCTATTTATTAGCCTAGCGTCTAATGTCATTCGTAGCGTGTTATTCTTTTTAACTACCCAGTGTAGGTGTGAAATGTACTCTGAAGTAGATTTCTCGATTATGTCATTATCCAGCATGTCTTGGATCACTTTATCAGCTTTCTCCCTCAAAGCCACAGGCATCGGACGCGATTTAATTTTAGTAGGCTTATGATCAATTACCTCAAACTTATAGGTGTAACTATTGCATTTGCCAGCTCTAGGGTAGAATGTGAGCCTATTGTTCATTAACACCGCTTTCAATCTTTCACGCTGTGAATCATCTAAGTATTCTGCTGCTCGTATTTTATCTGCTATCTCATCTATTGCATTGTACGTGAGTCCTTTACTACCTGTACTAACAATGCGTTTAACCCTCGTCTTGTCGTCGCACACGCCTATGCAATTCAAACAAGTATCGTCATAACAATTCGCAATAATGTCATTATCCTCACATGCGGTAATGACATTTACATTACAACAATTAATTAACAAGTTTTCTATGAAAAATGATTCCTCATCTATCGCATCGTCAGGTTCATTCGCATTTTGAATCACGTAATCAGTCACAATAGGTACGATTATACTTGCAGCCTCAGTCTTCAAACTTAATCTTTTCGTTTCGAAATCTATACAAGCATCGAAATTCTCAAAGATTTCGCAAGCGATAATCAGATTGGAGGTAAGTCTAGGAATGATGAGAAAAGTTATATCAAATACTATATTCGACATTTTTACTTGGATCATAGTTTGATATTTTATACGCTGGCGTTTCTTTCCTATCGCTACTGAAGCTGACACATCGCATACTGGAATCGTGGCATTTCTACATTTATCGGCGCATAACATATTAAAGAAATTCTCGCTCATCACAGACGAATTACACCCTGTGTCTAATAGGCATATATATTCCTTATTATTTATTATTACTGGGATATACGGTAGGCTACCAATAGATTCCGTATTTACGCTAACATTTTTAATTTCCGTCACGGCTAACTCTCCATTTCTCGCATGCGAATTTTCTTTTCTTACTGCCTGCGTTTCCACTACACAAGGCTCGCAATCCCTTAGTGGCCCTTTCTTATGCTCAGAGTTGAGGCAAAGGACATCATTTAGGCCATCGACAAATGAGTCCGATCTCAGTTTAAAAAGCGTTCACGCTCGTTATTTCCGGCGGTTCACAGTATTTTCATTCTGTGTTTGATATGCTGGTGCGTGGGGGTTTAGGACATTTGAATTATTGCTTATTTGGTCATTATTGTGCAACATTGGTCTATTTTGCAACCCATTTGCATTTTCGGAAATGTTATTTCCGCTACTACCGAGTGGATACCTATCATTCCCACTCATCTGTCCATGCTCATAGACATTTTCAGACCATCTCTGATTATTTCCTTGTATTGGCATTTGTGACCGTTCATAAGGATTGAAAGGAACGTATCTCTGGTTTTCGATTCGTCCATATTGTCTGTAGGGTTGATGTCTCCCGCGGCCTATGTTACAATAGTTTACCCTTCTCTCTCTATTGGAATTATTCCATCTATTGTCATTCCTATCATTTGAACTATTCTGGATATTTCCTCTACTGTTACCCTGCGTGTCTCGTCTATAAAAATCCCTCTTATTTTGGTAGTTGGGGTTATTTTGATAAGGTTGTGCCTCGCCGCTCCCCCGTCGAAAATTTCCTGCTTTATCTCCTTCCTGCTTACGATAATCATTTCTTACATTTTCCTGTCTACCCGCTTGATCTCTACAGTCCCCTGACTCTAATAATTGTAATAGATTAAGCATCTGATCAAAATCGCAGATATTCGCTACTACTAAACTCGGTCGGATAGCTGGAGGATAGTGGTTGACTATTATCTGTAAGAATTCCTTATCAGAAATCGGGGGCGTCACTAATTTCGCACGTTTTGCCAGTGACAAGAAATACTCAGAGTAGGTTTTATTTCCATTTTTGTTAAACTTACCACTACATATCTCTTGACGAATCATGGCCTGCTTTTCGGTACTAAGAAACCTGTTTCTGAATACCCGTTTAAATGTCTCGTATGTAGTGCTATCGGATAACGTAATTTCGAACCAATCACGACTCCTATTTTTGAGACATCGTTTTATTATATACGTGTAATGCTCCGATGGTATCCCTTTTACTTTTAAGTATGTCTCCAGTTCTTCCAGAAATTGTACTGGGTTGTTATCTCGGCCTTCGTCAAAAGTAGGTAGTGGTATGTCTAATAACTGTTGGTACATAGGAACATTATTAACACAACTATTCTGTACACACGAGTTATTCGAAGGGATAGCTGAATTGATATTCGGTTGTGGCGTCACCATCAATTCAACTGTCCCGGGTCTATTACCTTCGGTTACGTTGCAAGAAGCGTTTAAATTTTCATTCTCTACATGATTCAAGGTATTTCCCTCACTGTGTCGTAATGAGTTAAGCTGTTCAGTAAACTGATCAAATTTTTTTACTTATTTCGTTCTGATTCGCGGCTAACTGATTCAGCTGTTGATTAATCCCACTGATTTGAGCATTACTACCCTCAACTTTCGAAGTCGCGACGTTTACTTTGTTACTGTTTTGTTCTACTGCGTTCTTAATCTCGCTAATCTGTTGTACTACAGTAATCTCAGCTTGTTTCTGCGATTCTTCGATTTCTCTAATCTTTCCATTTTGGCTATTCATGTCAGAACGAATTTCTTCTCTAATTTCTGTTATTTTTATTCCCTGTTCTTTTGTCTCGGACATCACCATAGATTTAAACGCTTCTTGCACCGATCTTATATTACTGACTTCACAATTAATTTCAACAACTTGGTTTTCTACTGACTCGACTTTTTTTTCTAAATTTGAGGTCAAATTTTCTATTGTTCCCTGGAGTTCTAGCTTTAGAGAGTCATGACTGTGTTTTATCTCTGCTTTCAAGGACTTTATGGATTCGTTTGACTTATTTATTTCTTCTCTCAATTCTTTATTACTTTTATTCATCTCTTCCCTCAATTCTTATTACTTTTATTTATATCTTCCCTCAATTCTTTTTTTAATGATTCTAAATTATTACCAACAATTTCTTGTATTTGCCATATGAGGTTCGAACATCGCTCTGGGACATATTTATTCTATTTGAATCATCTCCATTTCCATTTAAGGGGGTGTTCAGGCTATCATTATGCCTTGTCACTGATTCTACATTATCATCAAGCCTATCTCCTAATGACGCTTGCCCTTCTATTACATTTTCATTATTTCCCTCCATTTTCTCACTATCTTTGTTATTATTACTTTCTTTAGTTATTCTCCCACTCCTGAGGATCATTAATTCTTTTTTTTTATAAGTTATCTATTTGCACATTATTGCGTGCCGACTACATAAAGGAAATATCTGATCTTTGTTTCTATTTTCCCTAAATTTATTGATATTTAGTCTCTTAATGTATAACTTTATTGTTACTTTCACAGATTCTGAATTTGACTTCCTAACACATTATTTTATTTATATTTATATTTTTTTTTTCCAGTTTATATTTTTATTATTTTTTTTTAACAAATCTGTCACTTTACCTTGTTATGTCTTCTTTGTTCGTCTTACATGGGGGATGTGTTGAGATCTGCCGATGGCTATCTAGGTTGATCTGCTCCTGGATTGTTGTCCACTCCTGGCTGCTCCTTCCATCTCGTGGTTTGAATGTTGTCTTCCATCCTGTTGCTGGATCATGATGTTCAGTCCACAACTTTCGTGAGTCGCTCTTATTTTGAATGCACTCACGTTGAAAAAAAAACTTTGTCACTGTAAAAAAGACCCTTTCGTTGGGCGACACTTTGGGGCAGTATTTTGGAGTGGCTGTTAAATGTCACTGGGGTTTCACTTTGATTTAATTGTGAATTTACTTGCCCTTCCTCGGTAGCTAGTCGGTTGCTGTTTCAGGGTGAGCGCTGAGACTCCTATCTATAACGGGTTCGGAAGGAGAATTGCGTGGGAACAGACAATCACTAATTGTTTGAATTATTTTATTTAATTAATCTCTGCCAATTTAAATGAACGTTACACAGTAAAAATAAAACTTTTCTGTCCCTGGCCTTCGATATTTCGCTAATGAGGACTAGCAAATGACTTATGAGTTCGGGAGATTTTCCCTAAGTCCCTAATCGTTGTTACAAGATATTTTTTTTACTATACATTCAAGGTCTTCTTCCTTCTAAGTGTCGAGTATAAGTGTCCGTGTATTAGATTTTGTCCTCATGAGTTCCGTATCGAAGTCAGGACCAATTATTCCCATATATGGTCTATACCCTAACTCTGATTTCGATTGGTTAGAATATTTAATCACATGTCCTCCAAGGGCGTAACTATTTTATTTAAACCACCACCTACCTTTAGATTTTATTCTCACGGCTAGGGACCGTGTTTGCCAGCTTGGGCTTAACGCGATTGTAAATTTGGAGTCTGACATTTCTCCCAAACGTGAGTTTTGAAGCTAGACCCAGCTTAAACATTTCAGGTCTAATTTGAGGAGTTACATGTTTATGACCTCTTTTACTTAGGGTTTCAACCGCTTCTTGTGAGAACTATTTACCAACATGAAACTTAATTTATTTTTAACTATATTCTATTCCTTCATTATTTATTCATTTCTTATATTCATTAATCACTATTAGGGCCGTATCATATTCGTCTCAAAATATACGATGAGAACTAAATATATTCAGTCTATTAGATAGGACTGCACAGTACAGAGATGAATGGATGGACCACATCAATAGAATGGATAACAATATAATTCCTGAACAGATTCTTCATAAGTAATGCCACGAGTGATTTCCAATTTATCTAGAGAATTTGGGAATCAAGAGTGGCATTTGTTAGGACTATTTAACGAATAAAATTAAGCTGTTTACTCACAAATCATTATTTAACTATAGTTATTTTAAAATATTTATATATTTAATGTAAACGGCGATGTTTGAAAACAAATGAGAAACGATAGGTACGCTTCATCTGCTTCTTTTGTTTATCACTGCAACCAGATCATACTATTTATTGCCAAAGGAACGCGATATTGTAAGAATGCTCTCTAGTGGAGAAAAAATGAAACACATCAAACTGTATATTAATTCATTTCTGATGTCGTATGATGTAAATATGACAATTATAGTTTTATGGATTGTTACCTGGGAAAAAATACATTTAAGAAAGTGCAAACAGTGGTTTCTTTTTTTGGTGGTATAATCAATTGCTACAAATGTTTTTATATTAACTCCCGCATGCGGCATGTGTTGACATTCATGCACTATATATATATATACAATCTGGTAGCCGTATTTCTCACAGGCTCTGTCACTGCAAAATAATGGTCAGACCTGTTCAGAATATTAAAATGGAGGAGCTTTCTTTAATATGGTAATTATAACACTGATAAATATTTCGTGAAACACGACTCTGATTGGTTGTAAAACAGAAATCATTGAAACGTGATTGGTCATTGACTCCCATTTGGGGCATGAGTTAAATAGTCATTACAAACCACTAGGACCAAGAAATGTAGTAAAAGATGGACAGACAAATCCTAGAATGAGATCGAAACAGACCTTAAGGTCTAATCCTTGATGCTGATGTTGCTGCTATTTATTTATGTTTTATTTATTCATTCATTCATAATAATGGCGGGAACACAAATTTCATTATTTTCCCAAGCTATTCCAAGTTCTTAAAATTCTTTTATGTAAATATAAATGTGAATTTACACAGATTGCATACATAAATAGAGTATGATCTATCACAATAGATCCTGAAATCTATCTTGGCAGGAAACACAGTATGTCACAATATATTTTTTTATATTTTGTCGATGAGCATAATTTTTTTTTATTGTGAAAACATTCGCTCGACGAAACAGAACGTCATCGGTGAATACTTAAGCAGATGAACGTGTGCATTCAGTTAAGCATTTAACACAATATGGAAAAATATGCAATTGCGTTAAAAATATGTAGTATTGACCGGAATATGTAAAAAACATGCAGGGTGTCCAGCAGTCGGGAAAATCTTAAAAACCGGGAATAAGTCGGGAATTTGAAAGGAACCAGGAAAACCGAGAAATATACGTGAATGCGTAAAGAGACGTGCATCTAACTTGTATTCAACATGCTATGGTTGATGCTGGTGAACTTGAAAATCTAATAAACCAAAATTGTTAATTGTTTCAATGAGAAATGCTTATTCAAGATATAAGCAAGCAAACTTAGATCGAAAAAATAAATTATTCGAAGAAGAAAGAAAAAAAAATTAAAAAAAAAGAAAAGAAAAGAAAAAAAATCAAACATTAATATAATAAGATATGAATAAAATAATTTTAACCTGAGATTGTTTGCAATATAACATAGTTCATATTAAAATAAATTAAAAAATAAATCATTTTGCTATTCTTATTTAAAATCTTACCATAAAAATAAATTATATGTTATTATTTATACTTGTTAAAAAAAAATATTTTTACAAAATTAGCTTTACTAAATTTAATTCAATTTAGCACTAAAAAACTCGGGATTTGTTCTTTGATGCCAGGAAATAGTCGGAATTTCATATTTGTAATTTGCTGGACACCCTGATATGTAACATGAACATGAAATATCATGTTCCTAGTAGCCTAATTCTTTAATATTGTAAGTGGAAAAAATATGCAATTACATAGAAATCCAGACTCTATATATGAGTGCACTCTCAATCACGTCCTTTGAGTAGTCTTTTGTCATTCAAAACAATTCTGACAAACATATGTTACTACTATAAGAAAGTATACAAAAACATCTAATTGTATTTTGTGAACAAAAACGACAATTTAATGTTATTGTTACATACGTTTGCTGTGATACAGTGGGTTATTCTTATGCAATGAAATAGCAATCGTGCGAAACTTGTATTAAGTCTAATTTTTGCCAGTGCCACATTTCATGGAATTCTGTCAAAATAGAAATACTGTGAAGATTTGATTTCCTAAGCTACAAAAAAAAGTCTGCTTATCTCATTTATAAGCTGGTATGCATACCTATATATTAAATAGAGCCTATATCTTATGATGATCTTATATAAAAAATTCAGCCTCCGTATGTTTGTGATTTATAAACATCTAAACCGTTCAACAGATTTTATTGACTATTTAACTCATGTCGCAAATGGTAGTCAATGACCAATCACGTTTCAATGAATTCTGTTTTACACCAATGACAGTCGTGTTTCACCTCGCTCTTTATCGATTTCTCTTTATCAGCTCCTGCTTTTGTGATAAAGAAAGCTCCTCCTTTTTTTAATATTCTGAAGAGGTTAGACCATTATTTTTCACCAGCAAATACCGGTACATTGGATATAGCAAATAATGAATCGATTCAGTGATTTTACTGAGTTGTTTATTCAAAATATAAATTATTAACCTATAATGTTGATTATAATAGTTTGATGTGTTTCATTATTTCTCCACTAGAGTGCATTCTTACAATATTGCGATCCTATTTGGCAATAAATAATATGATCGAGTTGCAGTGAATGTACATAACCTCAAATTTATAATTTGTTTTCAAACATCGCCGTTTACATTAACTATATAAATATTTTAAAACACCGGTAACTATATTCAAATAATTATTTTTTAGTAAAGAGCTTAATTTGAGTCGTTAAATAGTCCTAACAAATGCCACTCTTGATTTCCAAATTCTCTAGATAAATTCACGACTCACTTCGTGAGTCGTGAATTTATCGATAATTTTGGAAATCACTCGTGGCATTACTTATGAAAATTTGTACATACAGGTTTTCAGTTACAGATAGTGTTTAGCCTCTATCTGTTACGCTCTAAAACTGTAAGGTGTAGGATTTCACCTTGAACGAATATACAAATCGCTCTATCGGTCGCAATGCATGCTATTATGCATTTCTGGGACTCTTGTCGTCCCAACGTCCCTAAAAAAACGTTAAAATGAAAATATATAAAACTGTTATTCTTCCAGTTATATTATATGGATGTGAAACGTGGACTCTTACTTTAAGGGAGGAGAAAAGATTAGGCCTACATGTATTTCAGAGTAAAGTTCTTAGGAACATTTTTGGACTAAACAGAGAAGAACAAATAGGCAAATGGAGAAGACCACATAACAGTGAGCTACCTGATCTTTATGCAAAACAAGATATAGGCCCAATAACAACAATCAAGTCTAGTAGACTGCTATGGGCAGGACATGTAACAAGAATGGGGAACGGAAGAGTCAGAGGAATATGGGAACTCCTTGTAGAAAAACCGGAGGGAAAGCGCCCAGTAATATCCAAGAATGGGGCGGGAAAATAACATTAAGCATGATTTGAGGGAGATTATATAATAATAACAGCGTTATTCTACCTGACACAGTTAAGACCTTAAGGCCTTGTCTACCACTCAACCAGGTTGAAAAAATACAAGAAACTATTCTTACATCTAATTACAGTTAAAATAAAAATATTAGGCTACATAGTATGTCTACCATATAATTATTATTTACAAAATATTTTGATTTAAGATTTAACGAATTCTAGAAAGGCGTGTTATAGGGGCCTATGCATTACAGAGACTCTTGACTTCCCAACTCCTTTCAAAAAACGTTAAACTGAAAATATATAAAACTATTATTCTACCAGTTATATTATATGGATGCGAAACATGGACTCTTGCTTTAAGGGAGGAAAGGAGATTACGAGTATTTCAGAATAAAGTTCTTAGGAAAATGTTTGGGCCAAAAATAGATGAGTAGACAGGTGAATAGGGAAAACTACATAAAAGTGAACAACATGTTGTGTAAAGGAAGGCAGATCTAATAAGAACAGTTAAGTCTCGTAGACTGCGATGGGCAGGACACGTGGCACGAATGGGGAATTAAGACGTGCATGGAAGCTTCTTGTAGGAAAACCAGAGGGAAAACGCTCAGTTGGTAGACCAAGAATGAGGTGGACAATAACATTAACTATGATTTGAGGGAAGTAGATTATACAGGGGATGAATGGAAAACATTTGCTCAGGAGAGCTTATGTCTGCGCGGCCATGTACCTACGGGTTCGATAGTGCCAGTGAGTTAGCTAGATTTAAGGACTAAAATATAAAATGTACAAGATAGAAACATGAGAAAAAATTGACATAGAATAAATTTAACTATTAAGAAAAATTAATTAGCCTATTTGACGACAGGTAACTGTATAAGCGTGATACAGGGAATGATTGTAAAATTATTTACTCAGGTTAAGGATGTGTACAGAGCTTATGTTTGCGGGCCATGGACCTATGGATGAGTTGGTTAGTTATTGGCATAAAATAACCGTTTACTGGCATCGCTATAATTAAGTAGGCCATGTTTGAACTCTGATAATTATAATTGAATGTAAGCACAGATTAATGACAGAGTGTAAGATATTGTAATTAATGCAATGTATCAGGAGATAAGAAAGCTTATCAATTGGAGAAGACGCTTGTGTGTAGCCTGGGTCAATATTACAACTTGGCGCAGATTCCACTTGCTGTTTTCGAATCCCTAACTAACATGTATAAAAATATTGGAAGTTCGCTGACCTCCCTCTCCACTTCGCACATTATTAAATCATCTAATTTGTCCACATATTTTATATTCTAAGTGATTTCCTTCAGCCAAAAGAGAAAACCGCATTTTAGTCACATCAGTTGAGAAAGATTTCCGATAAAATTTTATTAGGAACTAGCTAATATCCGGAGTGCGCTGCTACACCTACTGTAAATAAATTAAACGTATTTTTATTTTTAGTTGTATAAGTAAATAGAAAAATAATTATAAATTTATATCGTAATTTTAGATACACTGTGCTGATTATCCGGCGTTGCCCGGGAATCTACGTATTCCGATATTTTGGCATCAATGAGCCGAAAGACAAAAAAATTGTAATTGTAAGTTATCCGTAAAAGATAGACATGCTGTCGTGGACTATTTTTTTTAATATTCAATTTTGTATCCGTACATTAATTTGGAGTATTAGTTGTGGTTTAGGCAGCTTAAGCTATTTAAGCGCTCACAAAACGATTATTTTACTACACCGATGCACTTTTTTACACGCTTTATATTAGCTTGAGCTGTATCTATCTATCTATGTAACGGAATTTTTCAACGCTATTTTCAACCACTTAAAATCGTTGGATCGACTTGAAACTTTGTATACTTGTAAAGGACCCGTGACAATACAATAATTTCATATTTTTTTCCTAAACTCCTGGCCAGAATTATCAGAAAATCAAAAGAAGTGTCTTTGTATGTATGTAACGGAATCTTTGAACACGATTTTCACCCACTTAGAAACATAGGATCGACTTGAAACTTTGTATACTTGTAAAATACCCATGACAATACAATAATTTCATATTTTGTTTCTAAAATCATGTCCAGAATCATCAGCAAATAAAAAAAGTGTCTTTGTATCTATGTAACGGAATTTTTCAACGCTATTTTCAACCACCTAAAATCGTTGGATCGACTTGAACCTTTGTATACTTGTAAAGGACCCGTGACAATACAATAATTTCGTATTTATTTGTTAAAATCCTGGCCAGAATCATCAGAAAATAAAAAAAAAGTGTTTTTGTATATGTAACGGAATCTTTGAACACGATTTTCACCCACTTAGAAACGTTGGATCGACTTGAAACTTTGTGTACTTGTAAAGGATCCGTGACAATACAATAATTTCATATTTTGTTTCTAAAATCCTGGCCAGAATAATCAGAAAATCAAAAAAATGAAAACTGGTATAATAGGTTGCGGACTTATTGACTTTTTAGTCATTCGTTGTAAGAGCTCAGTTGGTAGAGGGGTGAACTCTAGTGGTATATAGTTTCAGTAATCCATAGGTCGCTGGTTCAAATCCGGCTGGGAGATTTTTTTATAAGAGTATTACTTTTAGCTCATACTACAATAGTTTCGAATTTAATATCTTATTCTGTAAAATATTAAAACTAAAAAATAAAAAATAAATAATAGTTTTAAAAAACTAAAACAACACGCTTTATTAGAAAACTGAACTAAAAAAATGAAAAATAATTTTAATTTCCAACACGCTTGGGATAAATAATTTTACCATCAAAAGCGTGGGGTGCTTTTTATGATTTTTACATTTTCTTCTTAGAGACTTTACGTTTACCAATATCTGTTTATTATCAAATACTAATATTAATTTATAAAGAGCACCCCACGCTTTAGATGGTACAATTATTTATCCCAAGCATGTTGGAAATTAAAATTATTTTTCATTTTTGTAGTTCGGTTTTCTAATAAAGCGTGTTTTATTTTTTTAAAACTATTATTTATTATATATAAATGTGCAAATGACTATTACGTATAGGGAGATTATTTTACTGTTGTATTAATCTTATTTGTTTATTTATTTATCCTGGTGAAGTTAAGACAATGTTGCTTCGCTTCCATCACCAGGACAAACATATGTTACATACAAGTACAAAAACACAATAATATTACAGACTAAACGATTATTTGGCAGAAACTGACCAACAATGAAAGTAACATCTAATAATACAATAAAGTTAATATAAATAAAATGCAAATGTTCGTTTGTTCAAATTTTTAAATCTCCGAACGTTCTTCACCGATTGCTTTGAAAGTTGGCACACATGTGTGGTTTTTCACGGAGAGGAATTTTATGCTATCTATTATGTTTTAAAACCATTAGATGTAACGAAAACAAAAATGGATGGCATGGTGGGCATGCAGAAATGCCTTGGAAGTAAGAAATGAATTTCGTATTATTGCGAACAAGAGCTAATGTTAACGGAAATAAGATAATCAAAAGGATGGTAAGAGAATATGCAGAAGTAAGAGGACATTGTATGAAGAGGAAGAAGTACAAAAAATGCAGGATTCACTTCCAAATAAATGATGCCAGAGGATTTTATGAAAGCTTAAAAAATATAGTATCTTCAGTCTTCATTTTCTCCCTTATAACTGAGTTCCTAATTTTTTCTCTTCTTGAAACTCTTGCTGCCCTTCTTATAAAATCCATTTCCGTTGCCAAAATATACGTATTTTTATTAGTTCTGCTCAATAAGTAATAATGCTTTTAACAATTGTATGATATATATATATATATATATATATATACACATTTTATTTTTATTACTTATATTTTTTATCCCACAATATTTCATTCAGGCTAGCAATTGCAAAATTTCCTTTATTATTTTTATTTCTTATTTCCTCTTCATAACTCCCATTTTTATTTTATTCCTAAATATGTGATCTCACTACAAGATTTTATTGTTTCTTCAGTCTCCAAAATTAAATCTTGAATTATTTTATTATTTTAGATTATATTAAAATTCAGCAATTAAGATGTTCCGGACATGTCCAACGAATGGAAGAGGATCGGCTATCAAAATATGTTTTCGAATGGAAACCTGAAGGAAGACGAGGCAGAGGAAGACCTAAAACTCTCCAGAAGTCATGGAAAATGTTTATATATGTAGGAGAAACCTCTACAACCAGGAGATTGGATGGACCGACAAAATTGGCTATTAGGAATCGGATGATGTCAAAGACATTAATCAACCGATGATCTATCTATAAAAAATGTAGGAAAGGCATTCACCAAGAACAACACTATGTAAATATAAGTCAGGAACAATATTGTTGGAAAAGTGGAAGATATATGGGTGAATTATTTTGAAGATCTCCTTAATCCCAACAACCTGAACATTATGAAGAAACAAAGTATTATGAAGCAGAAGTGAATGTTGAAGTACGCTACCAACAGTGAAGACGGTCTGGAATACCAAAAGAAAATAATAGAGGCCCAAGAGAAGATACCTTAACAACAGAATTGTTAAAAAAGGGAGGGAAGAGATTTCGTTTTATATAAAATATTAGAGACTTCTATTTATAATAAAAGTTGTTATGAAATTTATACAAGAATGTGCCTAATCATTTATTAATTGTTTTGACAGGTTTTAAATGTATGCAACATATTCTTGTGCCTATTAAGTTTTGATTTTCTTCCTCCATTCATCTCTATCCTTCCAGTCACCATGCTCCAGTCCCCCGTCCTTCATAAAATTCATAATTCCCTCTATCCATGTCTTATTAGGTCTCCCTCTTCTTTTCCTCCCATTTGGAATGCACTCCAAACTCCTAACTGGCAATGTATCTTCATTCATCCTCTTCATGTGTTCAAAGTTTTGTAATTGTTTATTTCCCACAAATTGTGTAGTTGTTTCGTTAAAGATATTTTTTTCTCGGATAATGCTGTTTCTGATCCTGTCTAATTTAGAACATCGTGCAGATCTTATTAAAAAAATCCAATTCCGAAGATTGCAATTTTGACTCTAATTATCAATAATGTAATTACACTAAAAATACACAAGATTTAAATAAAAATGAGGGGCTTATGAAGTTCAATGTAACCGGAAATATAAAAACTGGAACACAGGGGCTCCGAACATGACATCTAACATAGATACCCAATTACAAATAACATAACATTTATAAGTGACGTGTAATTGGTTATAAACAATAATCATGTCATGTTACGAACATGTTTGACAAGTTTACATACAATATGCCTAAGAGAAAGTCGCAGTGAAATGATACTGTAAAATGAAAAATAATTTTATTAAATGAAATTACTAGGGCCTATGTTATAAACTACTAGGAAATCCCGGTTGTGCGCTGCCACGCCTACATAAATTAGATATTAAGGGTTAATTAAATAATATGCTATATGCTGCGGCGAACCAAATATAGGGGTTGCTAGAATGAATTTTTAATTTCGAATTTCAGGTAAACCCCCACTTTTAATGGTCGGATTACGCTGAGTTTTGGATAATACCTACTTCGGCTTATTTTAATAGGATATACTGAGTTTCGTTGTGAAAAATTGAAAATTGTGACCATTAGAGCGAAATTTTCATTTCTGGTGAACTCCTTTACCTAATGGTTTAAAATATATATATATATATATATATATTTTCAAATGCCCCAGGTTTGTCTTTCGACATTCCTGGTTTCTCTCCTGGCATGGCGTAATTGTAACCCACTTCTGAGGTTGGGGCGCCTGGAAGGCGGGGTTACGTTGCCCGTATGATATGATGGGTGATGATGATGATGATGATAGTGGTGCTCCAGGAGAGTCCCTAATCCTAAACCTAACCTAAGATGAATATGAATGATGATGATTGCGATGGCCATATGATTTCGGGGACCGTTTGGGCCTTAAAGTTTTCCTGACATTTGTCTTACAGGTGAGGAAAACCCCGGATAAAAACCTTACCCAGTAAAACTGTCCCGACCGGGGATCGAACCCGGGCCCGCTGCGTGACAAGGCAGCACGCTACCCTGAGACCACAGCGGTGGACTGGTTTTAAAATATATAATAGATTGCGGCTAAACACTCTCTGTACCTGAAAACCTTTATGCACAAATTTTCATGAAGTTGCGTTTACCGGTTTAGAAATAGGCTATATAAAGCATAAACATACACAGGTTGAATTTCTAAATGCAGACTTGCATGACAGTTATTATGAAGGGCGTACTGTATATGCATGCATTTGTTTGATAAGATTTATCGCCATGTTTAAATAGCACTTTATCGTTATACTGCATAATTCTAGAGTAGCCTACACAAGGGATCCTGATTGCACCGATTTTTATTTTACTTTTTTTACCTACAATACACCAATGTGCGGAAACGTGGACATTAAATAGAGAGCAAGGACGAAAACTATTCGACTTTTGGAGGAGGGTTTCTAGAAATTCAAGAAGAGACAAAATCAGAAATAGTAAAATCAGAGAAATAATGAATGTTTAAAAATATGTTCTACAAGTTATTGAAGAAAGAAGACTGAAATGGTTTGGCCACGTAAAGAGAATGTCAGATGGTGGGATACATAAAATATTATATTTTGAAGCGAAGGGCAACATAAAAAAGGGGAGGCCAAAAGAACAGTGGGTCCAAGGAGTGCGTAGGAGTATGGTGTCGAGAGAATTAACAGACAGTGATGCAGAGAATAGGGATATAAGGAGGAATAAAATTTACAATGGGATGTAGGAAAGCTGCTGTATTGTAGAGAAATTCGTAATATAAAGAACACGATTTTTTCGGCTAAACTTTACAACCGGTGACATGATTTTTAAATTAGTTCATAAACTCCTGCCAAATTTTATTGTTTGAGTCTTATTTTTCAAATTATTTCCCACCATTTACAATGGTTTTTACACGTTTTCTAACGATTATTTGAATATATTTTTTTACGATATTGAACTACATGACGTGGCAGCCATATTGATTTTAACGAATATTCTGTGTTTCAGTGTAGCCAACATAGAGTATGTACTAATTAACTTACACTAAATAAAAATCAGCGTGCATTCTTTCACAGGTTAGAGTACTTAAATTGCGTTAGGTTAGGTTTTAGGTTCATTGGCAACGCGAGTTCAAATATAGTGTATATGTTGGCTGCATCCCGAGATTCCGTAGTGTAAACTGCTTCGCATATGTTGGCGCATGCGCATGGTGTATGGTTGGAACTTAGAAAAAAATGTTCTTGTCATATGTTGTAAAGTATTTCAATTTTTTCTTTATAACCTATTGTGATAATATTAAGTAGCAATTCTATTCTCAATGCATTTACTGTTTTTATACATGTTCATGTTTTTAGCCAAGATAATATCGTGAATAATGATATACGTATTACATGAGCATAATCTGAGAGCATAGTTTCTTCTCATAAAACATGTTTCTTAAAAGAATTGTTACACTATCTTTTAAAAGAGAAGTGAAGTTATTGTGTTCAATTTACATCAAATGCGACTCTTTTACAATACGTGGAATCGTGTTCTGAATAGAGTCATAAAGATTACAGAGAATAATAGACTATTCAATGCCTAACGATAAAATCAGACCGTACCTCAGCGATAAATCAAACGTCTATTGTGAAAAACCAAATCAAAATTCAAGAGATTTGAAAATCTACAATGAGCCTACTATGTCATATCCAAACTGATGTTTACATTTGTCGGGGAAAATATAATTTTTAACCATTTTGTTCACGAAATACCGAGGTAATTACTTCAGAAGAGTCAATTCGATTTAGGAATTTGAATTAAAATAGGTACTATAATCAGCTACAAAATAACTGCAATATAAAGGGTCTTTCATATATTACGCAATTAAAAAATGTATTAATTAAATAAAAAATGCATCGAGATGCTTTCTTTTTATTTTCAACTACATACGCTCCCATCAAAAAACTCCAAGCGCAACAGACCTAGAAGGCCCTTGGCCTACCAGTCGGCTGCTGGCCTCACATCCACATGTTTATCACAAAGGTAGACTATCATCTAGCCAGTGTAGAGGTGACATATGGTCAGCATGTCGGGTCTCCCTGCCGTTATAGCTGGTCTTCTCAACCTGGAATCGCTTCATAATGGCCGAAATTCCATGAAAAAATTTCGAACCAGCGCAAGTCCCGTAACTCTGCACCAAGGCTTCTTTAACCACTCGGCTACGGCGCGGAACACTATCCCATTTAGGTGCGGAAAATTATAGCCTATCAGACATATGTCCACATTTACTGTATCGGCAGGCAGTTACTCGGTCTATGAGGTTTCTGATGACCCTTTCACAGACATCTCTGTTGACCATATTGGTGGCACGTTGGATTTCTTCCTTAAGTTGGAGAACTGTGGTTGTTCACGTAGATTTTGGACACCACATAACCCCATAAATATAAGTCACATGGTGTAAGATCACAAGATCTGAGAAGTCATTCCAAGTCGCCTGAAATTTTCATGGAGTAGGTAGCCCCGTCCTGCTGAAACCACATATTGGCTGTATGTACTTCACCCAGAGCAGGCCATAAATTGTTTCACATAACGTTCACCGTTAACTGATACAGTATAACCGTCGGAACTTCATAGACCGAGTAACTGCCTGCCGAGACAGTGGAGGTGGACATATGCCTGACATAATTTTCCGCACTTATGGGGAATCGTATGTAGGCTAGTTGAAAAAAACAAATGTTAATTTCGATGCAGTTTTGACTTAATTATTACACTTTTAAAAATTGTGTAATATATGAAAGACCCTATATATTCTGTAAGTTTTAATTTATTTATGTCTTAGCACATTATAACTGTTGCTTTATTGCTAGCATACGTTATATGTATTTGATTTCATAATACCTTCGCGGATAGTAAAATTTTCAAAACGTCCGCGCGGGAATTATGTTTACCATGCATACAAAAATATTAATTACAGCAATCAAATATTTACAAGTAATAGTATTAATTTTAAACATAATTATTCTGTAAGTTATAGGAACTGGAATACAAATTCCGATTGATTGAGCGTCTTTCCACTTTTCAGCGGTTGCCCTTTTACCAGCCGGCTGCTGGCCCTTCACATCCACATGTGTCAATCACAGAGGTAGATGATCAACAGCCAGTGTAGGGGTGACATGTGGTTAGCATGTCGAGTCCCCCAGCCGTTATAGCTGGTTCCTCAACCTGGAGCCGCTACTTATTGTAGCTACCCAATTGCCTCACGATGCTGGGTGGGCACCGGTCCTATACTGGCCGAAATACAATGAGAAAATTTCTTCCCCATGGAGACTCGAACCAGCGCAAGTCCCGTAGCTCTGCGCCAAGGCTTCCTACCTTAACAAATTACATTTGTTAAATTTTCCCCTGAAACTCATTCCACTTTACTAGGGAAGTAACTTGAATTTGCCAGAGAGACCTTGGTATCCTTTGAAAACGGCATGTAATTACTCAACTTACTTCCCTAAATAAGAAAAGTAATTGACTTAATAACTTTTTTTTTATAATTTACACCAGTCCTTAAATATTATGTAGCCTATACTTTTTTTATATCGATTCTTCGACTTTGCTGGTAATAGAAAATGAACCACAGCATTCGCCGCTTCCTCTACATCACAATTAATCATATCTGTATTTAATATGCAGTCTCAAACTGTTATTTAAAATGTCTGCCACTAATTCAGAGAACAATAAATAATTGCAGTTGTTTTATCAACATTTCCTTGCTATCAAACTATTGAACTCTTCAAACCAAGATATAAATTCACATGAAATATAAAAATTAAACATAATTATTAGTATAGGAGTGAACAAAATTATATACGCAATTCAGGAAGTACATTACTATAGTCTCGAACTTATTGACTTGAAATACGCGCTTGTTTGAATTCAAACGACTTCAATTTCCAATACGCGTAGCGTTCGCTACGTCTATTAATAAAGCGCATGGGCATCCTTTACAAGTGTGCGGTTTGAATTTACAAAATACCTCGTGTAATTTCGTTCAAATCTGAAAATGTTGTACAAAGCTTGTTCGCGCTGCAAAGCTATGAAATTTAAAGGAGAATTAATTAATTTATACCACTCTACAGATCTTTATCATAAGCAATGCCACGAGTGATTTTCAATTTATCTAGAGAATTTGGAAATCAAAAGTGGCATTTGTTAGGACTATTTAACGAATAAAATTAAGCTCTTTACTAAAAATAATTATTTGAATATAGTTACCGGTGTTTTAAAATATTTATATAGTTAATGTAAACGGCGATGTTTGAAAACAAATTAGAAATGTGAGGTTATGTATATTCACTGCAACTCGATAATTATTTTTGCCAAATAGGATCGCAATATTGTAAGAATGCACTCTAGTGGAGAAATAATGAAACACATCAAACTATTATAATCAACATTTTAGGTTAATCATTTATATTTTGAATAAACAACTCAGTAAAATCACTGACTCTATTCATTATTTGCTATAAAAATAATGGTCTATCCTGTTCAGAATAGTAAAAAGGAGGAGCTATCTTTATCATAAAAGCAGGAGCTGATAAAGAGAAATCGATAAAGAACGAGGCGAAACACGACTGTCATTGGTGTATAACAGATTTCATTGAAACGTGATTGGTCATTGACTACCATTTGCGACATGAGTTAAATAGTCTAAATTATTTTTACTTATTCAACTAAATGTAAAAACACACAGTTAATTTATTTAGGCCCAGCAGCACACGCCGAGTGTTTAAACATAATAAATTCTGTATCAAGTTATAGAATATGCTGCCGCGGTGGCCTAGTGGTTATGTTTCTTGCCTATGGTCTCGAGAGCCGGAACGATGGATTTTTTACGATGGAAAAATTCATGGAGCAAGTCCTCCGGGAGGGACTTTAAACCATAGGTCCGGAGTCTGAAGATTTTCAGGCTCGTAAAATATCCTTAAGTCTGAATAAAAAGGCCTCTACGAACATCAATGTCCTAGTAATACTTTAATTGTCTGCTAGATGTCTCATTAGGTGGATTTCTCAACCGAACTCTAAATCACGACCGCGGTTTTCCGATTTTTATTGTTTCCATAACAACCATAAAAACTGAAAATCTATGTCTGTTAACTACAAAAACAAATGTTTCAATCACGTCTATGGTTTCATAATTTCTGTGAATTTTCAGTCATTTTATAGGTGTTATAGAAGCAATAAAATATTGCATAAACGGGATCGTGGTTTAGTTTTCGATTGAGAAATCCACCCATTGAGTCGGTGTGTTGACTGCATGCCATTCACGACATTTACGTGCAAATTAGGTATCGCCTCACTATGATGGTTGTCGCTTTGTTTCCCCGCAGCTGTTATATATATTTTTTTCTTATCATACCATATTAAGCTTGCATTGCTCAATGTTAAAGATTTAATTATAACATCGATAAAGCGTCACTGCTATAAAGTAAAATAAATATTCTCTTTAATTTGCTTACTTGATATAGTCAGCTACTAGATGGCAGTGAAGACAGTGTTCTCGCGACATCTAGTAATAATGGAGAGTATAATACATATATAAGAAAAATGAGTGTTTGAATTAGATTCGCCTGGTAGTGTAATGGATATCACGCTGAGGTACAGACTCAGAGATCCGGGTTCGAATCCCGTCCAGGCATTTATTTTTCTTATCATACCATATATATATCAACCAATCATAAGTAATTCTGCCCGAAGGCAGGTCCTTCACTGCAATCATAGCATTTTCATGCTATGCTTGCAGCTTTACTAGGGAATTATAGGTGTGGTAGCTTCCCGTTGCTTTCCACACCGGCCGAAGGATGATGATGATGATGATGATGATAAGGATGATGGTGGCCATATGATTTCGGGGACCGTTGGGGCCCTTGAAGGTTTCCTGAAATTTGTCTTACAGGTGAGGAAAAACCCCGATTTAAAAACCTCACCCAGAAAAACTGCCCCAGACCGGGCCCCGGATCGAACCCTTGCCCGCTGCGTGACAAGGCAGCACGCTAACCTCGAGGACCACAAGCGGGGAGGACTATAGATATATATAGAGATATAGATATATATATATATAGATAATTAAAGACAAAAGCTGCCAATTACTGTCACTATAATAAGTGCGCACGTTAAACATTGTCGCGGCACCCACTTTTATATAAACGGACAACCATCACAGTGAGGCGATAATAACTAAAGATTAACTTGGTCTAGTAACTCCTAACAAATGAGAGCTTATGGCTCAACAATGGTCTACGCCATTAATGAGTAAATTAATATAAAATTATAGAATATTCACCTGAAAGGTCCGTCTCCTCAACCTCAACGGAACACATCATGAATCTTATAAAAGTTGATTAATGAGTAAGTAAGTAAGTTATAGAAGTCCATTACAGGGGTAAAATGGTGTTATTGTATAACGAGGTCGCATGAGGGCGTCTTCAATTACAGATTGAGATAACAACCAGCATCGTGTTGAAAACAGAATTAGCTGATGTGGATATTAGCAATTAAATATTATTGTTATTATAATGCAATTTTCTTGTCCTCACATTCTAACGTCTTCAGGATAATAAATAATGCATCCGCCTACTGTAATTATATCATTTCATTAATATGGACTTACTTATGATACAGCAGCCCATTGAAAACCACATAGCTGCATAATTAAATAGGTCTACGTACTAGGTCATTACATCTAGGAACAATAATTACAAATAGGAATGAGATACACGAAGAAATTAAGCAACACGGTTCCTCTAATAGACTATATTGGCAAAGTAATATGTCACAATTTAAAATTACAATATAAAATTATTATATACCTCTTAGGTTTGTCTTCTCAACCGTTAAAACATAAAGTTACTGTAGGTCTTTCGGGACTAGTCCCATTATCAGCAGATGGTCTGCATCCACTGGCTTCGAATGCAAGACTGTGTTGTCCGTTATAACTTTAAATAGTGGGTTTGAAGTATCGGGTGTGTTCTTGTTTAATAACAGGTCATTGTTGATCTGCTTAAATACTTCAAATTCCTCCAGTACGTTGATTTTATTCGAATTATTATTTTTGTGCAATTTTAACAATTCTAGCTTTCATGAAACCGGAACGAGTCAACAGGCTTAATCCCTGGATGATGATGATTATCTTTGTGCATAATATTCAGGGTATTATTAATGTCCAGCATACGGTGTCCTGCCTGAATTAACTGTTTTACAACGCTTGATTTATCTCTTGCATAAATAAAATCCCTGAAATGTTCTTTATATTTGATGTTAAAACTTCTGGTCCTTCCGATATAAAATTTGTTACACTTGCACGATAGTTTATAAATACACCTTCGTTATTGAATTTGTTATTTTCTCCAATGCTATTTTTATGTTTTTGTCACTTCTTATTACTGTGTTAGCAGCCAATTTCGATGTTTGTTTCTCGGTGTGTTATCCAAGTTTTAATGTTTTCATCAGATTCCTTTTCGAGTTTAGTTATTCTAGATGTATTTTATTTTATTCTTTGTTTACTAACTTGTTGATAACATCTTCATTGTATCCGTTAGTTTTTGCCATATGGTTAATATAATTCAGTTCTTTGATGTAATTGTTTTTATTTAAAGGGAGTTTTAACATATTGCTTATCAAACTATTGAATGTAGTCATTTTTTGTTGGAATGGGTGTCTAGAATATTTGTTGATGGCAAGTGTATTACTTGTGGGTTTACAATAAATGCTGATGTCCAGTTTGTTGTTGAAATTTTTAGCGACTATTTAACTCGTGCCCCAAATGGGAATCAATGACCAATCACGTTTCAATGATTTCTGTTTTACAACCAATCAGAGTCGTGTTTCACGAAATATTTATCAGTGTTAAATTTACCATATTAAAGAAAGCTCCTCCTTTTTAATATTCTGAACAGGTCTGACCATTATTTTGCAGTGACTGTGCCTGTAAAGAAATACGGCTACCAGATTGCATATATAGTGCATAGATGTCAACACATCCCGCGCCGTAGCCGAGCGGTTAAGGTAGGAAGCCTTGGCGCAGAGCTACGGGACTTGCGCTGGTTCGAGTCTCCATGGGGGAAGAAATGTTCTCATGGTATTTCGGCCAGTATGGGACCGGTGCCCACCCAGCATCGTGAGGCAATTGGGTAGCTACAATAAGTAGCGGCTCCAGGTTGAGGAAACCAGCTATAACGGCTGGGGGACTCGACATGCTAACCACATGTCACCCCTACACTGGCTGCTGATCATCTACCTCTGTGATTCACACATGTGGATGTGAGGCCAGCAGCCGGCTGGTAGGGAAAGGGCCTTGTAGGCCTGTCGCGCCAGGAGTAAAGATGTCAACACATAGCGCTTGCAGGAGTTAATATAAAAACATTTGTAGCAATTTATTATACCACCAAAAAAAGAAACCACTGTTTGCACTTTCTTAAATGTATTTTTTCCCAGGTAATAATCCAGAAAAATATAATTGTCATATTTACATCATACGACATCAGAAATGAATTAATATACAGTTTGATGTGTTTCATTTTTTTCTCCACTAGAGAGCATTCTTACAATATTGCGCTCCTTTGGCAATAAATAGTATGATCTGGTTGCAGTGATAAACAAAAGAAGCAGATGAAGCGTACCTATCGTTTCTCATTTGTTTTCAAACATCGCCGTTTACATTAAATATATAAATATTTAAAAATAACTATAGTTAAACAATGATTTGTGAGTAAACAGCTTAATTTTATTCGTTAATTAGTCCTAACAAATGCCACTCTTGATTTCCAAATTCTCTAGATAAATTGGAATCACTCGTGGAATTACTTATGACAATTTAATTTTGTCCATCGCTGCGGTCTTGAGGTAGCGTGTTGCCTTGTCACGCAGCGGACTCAGGTTGGATCCCCCGGTAGGGACAAGTTTCCTGGGTGACGTTTTTTCGGAAACTTTAAGGCCCAAACGGTCCCCGAACATCATCTGGCCATCATTATATTCGCCTAATTAGCTTAAGTTTAATTTAAGGCCTCTCCTGGCGCATCATTACCACCATCAACTCACATATCACCGGGGCAACTTAAACCCGCCTTCCAGGCGCCTCAACCTCAGAAGTGGGTTACAAGTACGCCATGCCAGGAGAGAGCACCAAGAATGTCGAAAGACAACTTGGGCGTTTGAAAAAAAATTAATTTTAATAATGTTGATTAAAGTAATGCGTTATACAAGTTTGTTTACTTTACAACTGGAACTTAGCTCGGAATTAGTATATTTATTTTAATGTGTTTCCTTTCTTGTCTATTTTTTAGTAGATGGCGACTAAATTGAACGCAATCTTACTTTTAATGTTATGTATGTCCTCAAACGTTTGGGAAACGAGAAAAAACAATTAAAAGATAATGTAAGTTAAAAGTGTGGATATACCTACAGGAAATAATGATTGTTTTGACAGCGTGGAGACTCAAACATGAAGCGAGGTGAACTGTGACCAACTGTTTGGTCATGTATCTTGCCATCTCGAATTGAAAGCCCATGAAAATATATCTACATGCTGTTACTTTTTAATGTCTCTATAGAAATACCCTGCGTCGGCGGTTCTTGGTGTTACAGACACATAAAAACTGTCTGCATGACAAGCTCTGTACAGACTCACAGAAATAAACCAACTCTCAGTCATGTTGGAAAATGCTTCGAGGTTCATTCGTAATTTCAACCGAGTTTGTCTTAATAGTATGGGATTGATATACAAAAATACCAGAATTGTCTACTGCTCAAAAATAATTAGATAGAATTAGTAAAATTCATGAAAATATATTAGATAAATTATCAAAAGAATTTCATAAAAATGTAGAAAAATAAAAATCCAATTCTTAAAAAATAATTATAAATTTTACAAGCAAGGGTTTGTAGGGAGTGTAATTTTTATTATATTTTATTTATTATTTATTAGTCGTATTCATTTTTTTTATCTGAAAGACAAAAATATATTTGTGGTAGAATTTTTGGATATTCGGTTGGGAATATTATTTTTATTCATCTACTCATACTCGTATACATGGAAAATATTGGGGAAACTCTTCTTTTGTCACAGCTATGGGAAATCGAAAAAATAGATTACATTTAGTTTTAGAAAATGCAATAGTATTAAAAAATTATTTTAAAAATAATGATAAACTTTGATAGAGATTTAAAATGTTTAAATTTGAAGTAAAAAATAGTACGTAGTTCCGTACGTTTAGGCTTAAGAAAAACCAGGAGAATAATCTATAATTTATTTAAAAAGTATAAAACAGGGAAATTATGAAAACAAATTGTAACTCACTGCTCTATCGAACCCATTTGTTAATTATCCGCGCGTACATAAGCTCTCCGTATATCCCTATCCTTAGCTAATGTTTTCCAATCATCCCTGTATAATCTATTTCCATCAAATTATAATCTATATTATTCTCCCACCTCATTCTTGGCCTGTCTACTGGACAATTTTCCTATGGTTTTCCTACAAGGAGTTTCCATGCCTATCTTTCATTCCTCGTTCGTGTCACATGTTCTGTCCATTGCAGTCTAAGTGACATAACTGTTCTTATTATATCTGATTTCATATAAAGATCATGTAGCTCACTGTTACGTATTAATTTTTTCCATTCGCCTGTCTGTTCATCTCTGTTTGGTAAAATAAAATATAATAACTTTATTCTCAAATATTCGTAATATTTAATTCTCCCTTAAAGTAATTGGGAGAATAACATGTTTAATATATTTTCAGTTTAACGTTTTTTGAGAGAAGTTGGGACGACAAGAGTACCAGAATTCAGCAAATGTTTAATTTCTTTCTGCACTTCATTCCTATTTGTAATTACACTGGTCAACATGATTTCTGTCTCATGAGTACCAATAGTTGTACTTATTGCAGTTTTTATCGTTTTTTCAACTATGTATTCGGAATTTTTCCATCACCCACAGTTTTTTTTATTTCAATTTCAATTAATGGATTTAAATAATTATTTTTTAATAAACATTTTTTCGTCCATTTGTCCATTGTAAAATAAAACCAAATGAGCTAACTCAAATGGTTTCAGCTATGGAAAAGAGATATCAAGGCAAATGGAATCCTAATATGTTTGGCCGATTATTATTGCACCATCTAAAGGGATGCTCTACAGGCGAAATATAACAGAAAATCGTAATTTCTTACTTTCTAGGCGAGTCCGAATGTTCGAATATTGTGCAGTTACGGATGTAGAAAATATTAAAGTGTTTTGAAATTGTAAATGTCTGTATCTCGGAAACCTTGCATGATGGAGAAAAACCGATATATTTGAATTCAGGAGACAAAATACTATCAGAATCACATATGTTTCTTTCTGAGACAAAAAAAAAAGTTTCTTTTTTGTTGCTCAGTGTTATTGTTCTTAGGTATTCGAATTTAGTTCTATTTTGAGTTCATTGGTTTGAACTGGCATTATAACCCGCATAAGAGAGGATATAACACATTTTTACAGTTTGAATTTTAAGACTACCGGAAATATTGATGGATGTAGGGACTAACCCAATTACAGTCATTTAAAATTAGGGCGAGGAGATGACAATAAAGATTGTATTGTGTTGTCACCGCCGCCATAATTCTTTCCAACCTCGACATTCAAAACAATTGTCATGATGTAAGATAATCAATCTCCCCCAGTCACAATCCACTAACATCAAAACAATTTACTCTTTTCTCTAACTAACAAACTCACTGGCACTAATCGATCCCGTAGGTTCATGACCGCCCGGAAATAACCTCTCCATATATCCCTATCCTGAGCTCATGTTTTCCAATCATCCTCTGTATAATCTACTTCCTCAAATCATGGTTAATGTTATTCTCACACCCCATTCTTGGCCTCTCTACTGGTCGATTTCCTTCAAGTCTTCCTATAAAGAGCTTCATGCCCCTCTTTCATACCACATTCGTGTCACATGTCCGCCAATCACAGCATACGAGACTTAACTGTTCTTGTTATAGCTGTTTCCCATAAAGATCATATAGTTCACTGTTTTATAGCCTTCTCCATTCACCTGTCTGTCATTTCTCTTTCATGCAAAAATTTTCACAAGAATTTTATTTTCAAATACTTGTAATCATCTTTCCTCCCTTAAAATAAGAGTCCATGTTTCGCATCCATAATATCACTGGTAGAATAACTTACTTACTTACTCACTGGCACTATCGAACCCGTAGGTTCATGGCCGCACGGACATAAGCTCTCCATACATCCCTATCCTGAGCTAATGCTTTCCAATCATTCCTTGTATAATCTACTTCCCTCAAATCATAGTTAAAGTTATTCTCCCACCTCATTCTTGATCTACCAACTGGGCGTTTTCCCTCTGGCTTTCCTACAAGAAGCTTCAATGCAAGTCTTTCATTCCCCATACGTGCAAACATGTCCTGCCCATCGCAGTCTACGAGACTTAACTGTTCTTATTATATCTGGCTTCCTGTAAAGACCATGTAGTTCATTGTTATGTAGTCTTCTCCATTCACCCGTCTGTTCATCTCTCTTTGGTCCAAAAATTTTCCTAAGTACTTTATTCTCAAATACTTGTAATCTCCTTTCCTCTCTTAAAGTAAGAGTCCATGTTTCGCACCCATATAATATAACTGGTAGAATAATAGTTTTATATATTTTCAGTTTAACGTTTTTTGAAAGGAGTTGCGACATCAAGAGTCTCTGCAATGCATAATAGCACGCATTTCCAGAATTGAGCCTATGTTTAATTTCTTTGTGCATCTCATTCCTATTTGTGATTATTGTTCCTAGGTATTTGAATTCAGCCACTTCCTCAAAATTTCCCTCATTTGTCATTAGTTGTCCATTTCCATTATTTAATGAATTTCTATGTGTGACCATATATTTAGTTTTATTGATATTTACTTCCAGTCCTAATTTCTTAGTGTTACTCAATAGTGTGTGCGTGTTGTCCTTTAGTATCTCCTCGCTATCGGCCAACATACTACATCATCAGCATAAACTAACAGCTTATTAATACCATTGAGTTGTAAGCCATCCTCATTCTCTAAAGATTTAATGGCATGCTCTAGTACAAAATTAAATAGTAGAGGAGATAGTGCATCTCCTTGCTTCAACCCATTCTGGATTTCAAAAGTGTCCGAAAACTGTTTGCCTACACGCACCCTACTCTTTGTGCCATTTAGACACATTCGTATAAGTCTAACTAACTTTTTAGGAATTCCGAACTCCAGCAGGAAACAGTTTTATATATTTTCAGTTAAACGTTTTTTGAGAGAAGTTGGGACAAGAGTCCCTGTAATACATAAGCATGCATTTCCAGAATTGAACCTATCTTTAATTTCTTTGTGCATCTCATTTCTGTTTGTAATTATTTTTCCTAGGTATTTGAATTCAGCCACTTCTTCAAAAATTCCTTCATTTTTTATTAACTGTTCATTTCCGTTACATGAAATATTTTTATGTGTGAACATATTTAATTTTGATGTTTACTTCCAGTCCCAATTTCTTAGTGATACTCAGTAGAGAGTACGTGTTGGTCCTTAGTATCTCCTCGCTGTCACCAAATAATACTACATAATTAGCATAAACTAACAGCTTATTAACTCCACTGCATATGTATTTATGCTATTTAAATATGGTAGCTTGATGTAGGGCACCGATGATTTTGAATAAATAAGTAAATAAATTAACAAATAAAATATTTCCGCTTTCATTATAAATCTTCTTACAGGGAAAAGAATCCACTTCCAGTTCTTTGTGTAAGTTTAATCTTGTCCTCCTTCATAAAAATTAAAATAAAATAAAAATAGTTCTAAAAAAAAAAAGGAAAGTTATATTTAAAATACCTGATATCTCTATAAATAACCTCATTTCCTAATGAGAGACAGCGATAAGCTCTAAGTTAGAAATCGCTACATAAAATGTCAAGAAAATAAATCGACATGATTCTTATATGCAAATAATATACAAAACATGGATTTCCTTTCCGCACTATGTCAGAGACTGTCAAACTGTAACATCGTTCAAAAAACAAACCAAAGAATTATTTAATAACAAAATAACTTATAAAACTGGCTGATAGTATTCTTTTAACAATTAATAAATTAAATTATGTATGAAAATAATATTGAGATTAACAAATAATTTCATTTCTTTAAATATTGCATAATAGTAAAATTAGTTTTCTATATCTCATTATTTTTCTTTGTTCTTTATATACATTTCAAGGGACACTCTACCAACAATTTAATTTATCTTGTTTGAATAATTTTATTATTAGTTTTAGTCTTAATCTTAACGATCATTAACACGGTTTTGTTATAGATCGTAATATAATAGATATCATCTTATTAACGAAATTTTTATTTAGTATTTAATATTAGAGTTAATTGTGATTGTTATATTCTGATGTAATATATGTTTGTTCTGATGAGTGGAAGAGAAGGTCATATGGCCTTAACTCCACCAGGCTAAATAAATAAATAAATACAAATAATACACGATAACCGCGGTGCTAATGTATCATTAAGAAGTTCATATTTTTATATAGTTTTGTCCGATATCTAGCAGCCTTTATTAGTAGTTACACGTTATAGAATATAGAGAGGTTTTCGCAAGGAAATGGTGTCACACGCTTGAAATATTCTATGGAAATATCTACCAATAAAACTAAAATAATGGCCTTTTGTGGAAAATCCCCAATACCAAGCAAAATTTGTTTAAATAACAACATTTTAGAGAGAGTTAATGAGTTTACTTACTTAGGATATAAACTCTCTTTTGTTGAAAATTTGGATTTATCAGAGAAAATTGTGAAATTCAACAAATCAATGGGAATCATTAATAGAGTTTTAAAACCTTCATTGGTGCAAAAATCAACTCGCACTCGTCTTTATCAAATAATGGCTCGACCAGTCCTATGTCATGGGAGTGAAGCGTGGACTATAAGGACGAGAGATGAAAGCAGACTAACAGCTTGTGAGACGAGATTTATGCGCTGAACAGCTGGCTACACCAAATGGGATCGAAAGAAAAATGTAGAAATCCTTCAAGAACTTAATGTGTCACCAATACTGGACTACATCTCCAGATATCAGCTAAACTGGAAGGAACATGTCTCAAGAATGGCTAGATCCAGGATCCCCAAGGCAATATGAACTACTGTCCATATGGAAAACGGTCACTTGGTCGACCTTTGAAAAGATGGCACGAAAACCGCCTTCTCAGCCCGTAACAGTTCTTCTAGGACTAATACCTGGCAGGATGATGATGATGATGATGAATAGTGTCACAGCCAAAATTGCATTAATTTTTAAAATTATTTTAAACATTATGTGAAGAGAGAGCATATATGTGTTAAGCCCAGTTTGCAACTATGTTAGAAGGAATTTTCTCTTGGCCTACATTTTTAAGTTTTTTTCTTTGTATTTACAGAGCAGATCAACATTTTAAGGCCATTAAATAAGTAATTCTGCGAAGAATAAAACTAGGTTAAAATAGCCAAAACATAAAAAAAAAATATATTCTCATAAAATAAATTTAGCTCTGCTATATTAAATAAGTCCATCGCTGTGGTCTCGAGGTAGCGTGCTGCCTTGTCACGCAGCGGGCCCGGGTTCGATCCCCGGTCGGGGCAGTTTTTCTGGGTGAGGTTTTTCTCGGGGTTTTTCCTCACCTATAAGACAAATGCCAGGAAAACTTTAAGGCCCAAACGGTCCCCGAAATCATATGGCCATCATCCTTATCATTATCATCCTTACCATTATCATTATCATCATCATCCTTCACCGGTGTGGAAAGCAACGGGAAGCTACCACACCTACACAATTCCCTAGTAAAGCTGCAAGCATAGCGTGAAAATGCTATGAATGCAGTGAAGGACCTGCCTTCGGGCAGAATTACTATGGATGGTTATTAAATAAAGTCCACCGCTGTGGTCTCGAGGTAGCGTGCTGCCTTGTCACGCAGCGGGCCCGGATTCGATCCCCGGTCGGGGCAGTTTTTCTGGGTGAGGATTTTATCGGGGTTTTTCCTCACCCGTAAGACAAATGTCAGGAAAATTTTAAGGCCCAAACTGTCCCCGAAATCATATGGCCATCATCCTTATCATTATCATCATCTTTCACCGGCGTGGAAAGCAACGGGAAGCTACCACACCGACAATTCCCTAGTAAAGCTGCAGGCATGGCATACATGCAGTGAAGTATCCTCGGACAGAATTACTATGGATGGATATTAAATAAATAACAAATGTATATGCATATTTAATTTTGAGTAACACACATAGATCCTATCTGATAGAATATAATCCATTTATGCAGTTTAACCTCTCGCTTATAGGTACTTTTAAGTACCACACGCCACCGGGTCTTACAGTGACACGACCTGTCGGGAGAGGGATTTTAAACTATGGATCACATATATACTTTTTTATTTACCACACAAGGACACGGAGGACCTCCCGAATGAGTGGTGATCAGCTCAATGTCAGGATCTCCTCCGAAACAACACAACATTAAGACAAAACACAAATATTCACACTAAACTTGGCGAATATGATGATGATAGCCAGATGATATTCGGGAATCGTTTTTGCCTTAAGGTTTCCTGTCATTTGTATTACAGATGAAAAAATCCCGAAAAAAACATCACCCGGGAATGTTGTCCCGACCGGGAATAGAATCCAGGCTCGCTGCGTACGAGCCAGCGACACTGCCATAGCGGCGGACTTCGATACAATATATAACAAAAATCTAATCGGTATATAAAAGTGAATGTTTGTTTGTTTGTTCGTACTTTATGCGCGGCCATACCGTTGATCCGATTGTGATGGGGCTTTTTGCAAAATGTTTAGGAGATTCCCGGGATGAACATAGCCTATAAGCGAGTTTGTGATACTCGACTCCTACACCCTTAAAAATCGCCCTTTGTAATGGAAAACGTGAAAAAAGTAGCTCTTTGGACGTTTAAATGGCTTACGCTACCTAAACCATAACAAATACATAAAATTAATGTACACAGAATTGAATATCTCAAAAAGCTCTACAAAAAAGTCCGCGACAACATATGTTTATCTCTTACGGATAACTCACAATAACCATTTTTGCCTTTCATTGATGCCAAGAAGATCTATACAAGTACGTAGATTCCTGTGCAAGCATAGCAGCACATGGCGGGTATTCTTTTACGGATAACTCACAGTAACAAATTTTGTCTTTTAGCTCATTTATGCCAAGAAGATCGAGATAGTAGATTCCCAGGCAACACCGGGTAATCAGCACGGGGAATCTTAAAATAATTACGATATACATTTATAATTATTTTTCATTTTACTTATTCAACTAATCATAAGAAGTACGCCTACAATTTTTGTCTTTCAGCTCATTTATGCCAAGAAGATCGGGATGAGTAGATTCCCGGACAACGCCGGGTAAACAACACGGGTTATCTAAAAATAATTACGATATAAATTTTTCCTTCTACTTATTTAACTAAACATAAAACACATTAATTTTCGTATTTCAGCTCATTTATGTCAAGAAGATCGGGATAAGTAGATTTCCGGGCAACGCCGGATAATCAGCACGGGGTATCTAAAAAATATAAATTTATAAGTATTTTACCTTCTGCTTATTCAACTAAACATAAAAGCACATTAATTTTCATTTATTTAGGCGTAGCAGAGCACGCCGGGGATTAGCTAGTTAATAATATAATTTCTATATAAGATATGTTATCGTATGTTTTCCAACCATAACCAAAATTTAATTTGTCTTTTATTCTTCAAGAAAACATTTGACTGCTGAAATGTCAGTTATTTGGCCTATAATTATATACATATTTCATTGATAATATTAACTGCATAACAACTATTTTCAACATTTTGTAAATAGGCCTACCTATAAATATTCATTTAGGAAGATTTTCTTACATCATTTTATTTTGTATTATTCTATTTTTATTTTGTTACATGTTTTGTTAGTATTAGCAAATATTAGACCACACCCCCATTGTCTTTTGTTTAATCTATATTTTAAAATTGTAATAAGTATGCAATTTTTGGATAATTTTACTATTCGCTGGTTGAGAGGAAGAGAAGGCCTTATTATGACCTTAACTCTGCCACATAAAATATCATCGTACATTCACGAATTTAGGCCATTTGTTGATCTGTTTCGGCCTCAAGAGAAACATTATCCAAAGGTCTTTTGAGTGGACGTCTTCGTCTTTTTCTTCCTGCAGGTTGATAGCTTAACATTTGTTTGGGTATCCTGTGATCTTCCATCCGATGAACATGTTGCATCCATCTTGACTTATAATCAGAAATTTTCTTTTCTAAAGGTTCCATGTGTAATTCTTCTAAGATGTCTTCATTTTTTTTTTGTGATCTAGTAGTGTGCATCCTGCAGTCCTCCGAAGGTATCTCATTTCAGCAGATCTACGTCTTTGTGTATCCTTCGTTTTAACGTCCATACTTCGCTACCACAAAAGAGTTGGAAGAGCCAGTGTTTTATATACTTTTAATCTTGAATGTTTTTGGACTAACTATGGCTTGAAGATAGAATTTATTAACCATAAAATTCTTAAATTTATTATTATTATTATTATTATTATTATTATTATTATTATTATTAAGGACTAACTCTAACTAACTCACTGGCACTACCGAACCCGAAGGTTCATGGCCGCGCGGACATAAGCTCTCCATACATCCCTATCCTGAGCTAATGCTTTCCAATCATTCCCTGTATAATCTACTTCCCTCAAATCATAGTTAATGTTGTTCTCCCACCTCATTCTTGGTCTACTAATTGGACGTTTTCCCTCTGGCTTTCCTACAAGAAGCTTCCATGCATGTCTTTCATTCCCCATACGTGCAACATGTCCTGCCCATCGCAGTCTACGAGACTTAACTGTTCTTATTATATCTGGCTTCCCATAAAGACCATGTAGTTCATTGTTAAGTAGTCTTCTCCATTCACCTGTCTGTTCATCTCTCTTTGGTCCAAAAATTTTCCTAAGAACTTTATTCTCAAATACTCGTATTCTCCTTTCCTCCCTTAAAGTAAGAGTCCAGGTTTCGCATCCATATAATATAAACTGGTAGAATAATAGTTTTATATATTTTCAGCTTAACGTTTTTTGAAAGGAGTTGGGACATCAAAAGTCTCTGCAATGCATAATAGCATGCATTTCCAGAATTGAGCCTATGTTTAATTTCTTTTTGCATCTCATTCCTATTTGTGATTATTGTTCCTAGGTATTTGAATTCAGCCACTTCCTCAAAATTTCCCTCATTTGTCATTAGCTGTCCATTTCCATTATATACTGAATTTCTACGTGTGACCATATATTTAGTTTTACTGATATTTATTTCCAGTCCTAATTTCTTAGTGTTACTCAATAGTGTGTGCGTGTTGGCCTTTAGTATCTCCTCGCTATCGGCCAGTAGTACTACATCATCAGCATAAACTAACAGCTTATTAATACCATTGAGTTGTAAGCCTTCCTCATTCTCTAAAGATTTAATGGCATGCTCTAGTACAAAATTAAATAGTAGAGGAGATAGTGCATCTCCTTGCTTCAACCCATTCTGGATTTCAAAAGTGTCTGAAAATTGTTTGCCTACACGCACCCTACTCTTTGAGGCATTTAGACACATTCGTATAAGTCTAACTAACTTTTTAGGAATTCCGAACTCCAGCAGGATACTATATAACTTCTCCCTCTTAATTGAATCATATGCTTTTCTGAAGTCTACATATAGTTGATGTACAGTACCATTATATTCCCATTTCTTCTCTAAAATCTGTCTTAAACTGAAAATCTGATCTGTTGTAGACCTGTTTCTTCTAAATGCACATTGATGATCTCCTACAATGTCATCAATATAGGGAGTAAGTCGTGCATTTAGAAGAAACAGGTCTACAACAGATCAGATTTTTAGTATAAGACAGATTTTAGAAAAGAAATGGGAATATAATGGTACTGTACATCAACTATATGTAGACTTCAAAAAAGCATATGATTCAATTAAGAGGGAGAAGTTATATAGTATCCTGCTGGAGTTCGGAATTCCTAAAAAGTTAGTTAGACTTATACGAATGTGTCTAAATGGCTCAACGAGTAGGGTGCGTGTAGGCAAACAGTTTTCAGACACTTTTGAAATCCAGAATGGGTTAAAGCAAGGAGATGCACTATCTCCTCTACTATTTAATTTTGTACTAGAGCATGCCATTAAATCTTTGGAGAATGAGGAAGGCTTACAACTCAATGGTATTAATAAGCTGTTAGTTTATGCTGATGATGTAGTACTACTGGCCGATAGCGAGGAGATACTAAAGGCCAACACGCACACAGTATTGAGTAACACTAAGAAATTAGGACTGGAAGTAAATATCAGTAAAACTAAATATATGGTCACACGTAAAAATACATTATATAATGGAAATGGACAGCTAATGACAAATGAGGGAAATTTTGAGGAAGTGGCTGAATTCAAATACCTAGGAACAATAATCACAAATAGGAATGAGATGCACAAAGAAATTAAACATAGGCTCAATTCTGGAAATGCATGCTATTATGCATTGCAGAGACTTTTGATGTCCCAACTCCTTTCAAAAAACGTTAAGCTGAAAATATATAAAACTATTGTTCTACCAGTTATACTATATGGGTGCGAAACATGGACTCTTACTTTAAGGGAGGAAAGGAGATTACGAGTATTTGAGAATAAAGTTCTTAGGAAAATTTTTGGACCAAAGAGAGATGAACAGACAGGTGAATGGAGAAGACTACATAACAATGAACTACATGGTCTTTATAGGAAGCCAGATATAATAAGAACAGTTAAGTCCCTTAGACTGCGATGGGCAGGACATGTTGCGCGTATGGGGAATGAAAGACGTGCATGGAAACTTCTTGTAGGAAAGCCAGATGGAAAACGCCCAGTTGGTAGACCAAAAATGAGGTGGGAGACAACATTAACTATGATTTGAGGGAAGTAGAATATACAGGGAATGATTGGAAAGCATTAGCTCAGGATAGGGATGTATGGAGAGCTTATGTCCGTGCGGCCATGAACCTACGGGTTCGATAGTGCCAGTGAGTAAGTAAGTAAGTAAGTCTGCTTACTAATATATTTGTTAGAATTTTGTACGAAGTTGAAAGTAATGAGATGCCCCTGTAGTTGTTGCAATCTGTTTTATCTCCTTTCTTATAAATTGGTATGATAATTGATTCCTTCCATTCATCTGGAAGAGCTTCTTTTTCCCAAATCATACTAAGCAACCAGCGTATCTTGTCCATCAATTTTTCTCCCCCTGATTTTATCAGTTCTGCTGGGATCTCATCTGAACCTGATGCTTTATACATCTTCAATTTTTCAATCGCCATTTCAACCTCTAATGCACTTGGCTCTGCGACTAGCATTTCTGCTGTCTGTACCTTATCCTCCTCAATGTCCTGTTCTGTATGTACATTTAATAGCTGATTAAAGTAACCTTTCCATCTATTTAATATACTCCTAGAATCTACAATCATATCCCCATTTTCATTCCGAATTATGTTTGTTCTAGCCTGAAACCCTTTCTTCTCTATACTAATTCCCTGATATAATTCTCTAATGTTCCTATTTTTTGCATTCATTTCAAGATCATTAATCTTCTCTCTCAAATATTCCCTCTTTTTACTCTTTAGTAACTTGGTGGTTTCCCGTCTAACACTACCCAATTGCTCTAAATTTACCTCATTTGGCTCGTGTAACCATTTCATTTTTGCTAGCTTTCTTTTCTTTACAATGTCGGCACATTCCTCATCAAACCATTTCTTGTTTTGCCTCTTTTTTAAACAGCCAATGCTTTCTGATGCTGACAATTTAATAGTATCTCTTATAGCCTCCCATTCTTTATTTATATCAGTTTCTTCTTCGTTTGCCACATTGTCATCTGAAGATTCCAGTACTTCAAATCTATTAGCAATTTTGATTTGGTATTCTTGTAGCATTTCATCATTTTTCAAGTTTTTTAATTCATATTTTACAGAATCATCTTTAGCATTTGTTCCTCTCATAAGCGATAGCCGTTGTCTGATTTTCACTCTGACCAGATGATGATCCGAATTGCAGTCTGTCCCTCTAACTGATCTAACATCAATGATGCTACTGTGCCAGCGTTTATCCACTAATACATGATCTATCTGGTTCCAAGTTTTTCCATCTGGGGACGTCCAGGTGTATTTATGAATATCCTTATGCTGAAATGTTGTGCTCTTAACAATGAGATTCTTCGATGTGGCAAATGTGACTAATCTAACCCCATTGTCGTTACTATCTTCATGAAGACTGAATTTGCCTATTTGTGGCCTGAATATATCTTCCCGCCCATCTTTTGCATTAAATCTCCTCCTAAGACCAATTTTCATATGATATCGTGAAAGGCGTATCAACATAAAAGCATTCCAATTTTATTCATATGAAAACTCATCCCTTGATCTTGTCCATCTTTATCTTCTGTGGGGGCATGTATATTTACAATTCCAAAATTCATGTCGTTTACCCTTTAAGACTTATGTATGGATCACCGATCACTAACCAAACTTAATATCTCGGATAGCGGATAGGCTCCTTCCTTCTGACTAAAAAAACCCGTTCCAAATGGCAGGTCTTTCTGCACCCCCGTAGTATAACGCCAACGCTTCCTGCTTCCTGACTAACCTTCTTTCCTGGCCACCGTAACTTCCTGTAAAAGCGACTATATCCAATGGGCGATTTATCCAATTCCCGCGTTAATATCTCTAGTGCCCCGCTATTGTATAAAGTCCTAACATTCCATGTTCCTAGGATCATGTCCCTGTGTTTGAGCCTTTGGCATGGGTTCCCTGAAGTAGTCCCCGCCCGGAGAACCGAATGGGGGACTATTTGACCTCCGGAAAATTTTACCCCAGATGAACCCATGTCCGCATTTCTTGACTGTTGTATTTTTACGGTGAAAGATCGTCAGTCTTTCGCCCAAGGTACTTTTTTCGTCTGGCTTGTCACCTTCGACCAGTCCGGCATGGGTAACCCTATCGGCAGCAATGCTACCGCCGGCATAGCTCTCAGGATCATTTAAGCACGCAAGCCACTCCACCACGACAAGGTAAAGATACCATGGAGGGATTATTAAGGACTATTTTTATTATATTCCAGGGTCTTTCACCTGGCGGGGAAATCAACAAATACAAAATGTATAACTAAAGAGGTATAATATTAATTGAATTTCCAACAGATACAATAAGAACAGTTAAGCCTCGTAGACTACGATGGGCAGGACATGTGGCATGAATGGGAAATGAAAGAGGTGCATGGAAGCTTCTTATAGGAAAACCAGAGGGGAAAATGACTAATTGGTAGACCAAGAATGAGGTGGGAGATTAACGTTAACTATGATTTGAGGGAAGTAGATCATACAGGGAATAAATGTAAAACATTAGCTCAGGTTCGATAGATAGTTAAAGGAAATAATGATGGTTGCTACAGTGATTGACGTCTTTTTTTTTTCTTTCTCTGAATGTATTTTAGTTGTAAAAACTTTGTAGAATCTCGCTATGACCCTTGCTGGTTAAAGTTGCAATCTATTTCAATTACCCAAAAACTATACGTTTACGATGCATGCATAACAGAGTTAACATAAACCATAGTGAAATGTTTATTTATTTAACAAAAGAAAACTAGAAACATATTTTGACATATTGTGATCCCACTCGTTACAACCATGTGTCTCGTTCATTTCAGGTATTGTAAGAATAACTCTACATTCACATGTTATGCTATTCCAAATTCTGCAGACAAATATATCAAGTTATTTATGAACGCATTTACAAAATTATCGGCTCATCACAATTTAGGCACAAGATCACAAGATACTTCTCACAGCACAGGACATTTTTATACTCTGAATCTATGACTAGAGCATGGAACTCACTTCCCATCACTATCATTATTTAAATTTAAATTAACTGATATATTAAGATTCAAACAATGAAAATAATATCTGCAAAACAACTATATTCAGCATTTTTGTATGTACCTATAAATATCCTTCTAGGAAGATTTTCTTACTTATTTTATTCTATTTTTTGTTACTGTTGGTTAATATTAGACCACATCCACATTGTGCTTTGCTTAGTCTATATTAAAAAAAACTACTTTAAAATTGTAATAAGAATTTAATTTTTATGTCAAAAGTTATCAATCAAAAGCATTTATTACTAGAAACTATTAAAATACAATTAATGAAACATGTTTAATTTAATGTAGCCACCCATGAATGAGACCAAAGTCTTGTGCTCAGGGCTGGATTCTTTGACATATTAATTTTACAACACAATACAATGACAGGACTGTTAACAAAATATCTATACCAAACAGAAACATAAGGCACTCATTGAAATAATTTTTAAAAAAGTGTTAGATAGTACTTTTTTAAAGCCTGTTACATAACTGATTACAATAAATAATACAGTAAAACTTGCTCAAAGCGGACTCGCATGGGACCAATTTTGTTTTCCACATTAGACAAAATTCCGCATTATAAAAAAGGGAAGTCTGGTAACTTCTGAACGACTTCGACGGTAACGCTCGAAAAACGTCCCGTTTCGTCAGCGTTAAATGAGTTTCGGTTTCCGCTCATTAACTACACTTTCCTCCACAAATCCCTTCCCGCAAATCTCATTCCACACTACATTGTGTCGTCTTTTAAAACTGTCCAGCCAACTGAAGATGCCTTGAAATCGTTATTCCATAGGGATTTAGCAACAGCTAGAACTTGAATTAGGAGCATCGGTCCGGAAATTTGATCTTCAATCACTTTCACTTTTTTGTTTAATGACAATGATACATACATTTTAGCCATATTTATTCCGTAAATTCAGAACGCTACATCTGAAAGAACTTAAACTAAGTTAAGATTTTACAGTGCAATGGTTATTTGTCGGACAGGTATCTGTATTTTACATAACGGGTGTGCAGTGAGGCCGAAATAAAATGTCAGTTACACGTAGAATCTGTAATTCACCCGGCAGCAGGAATATTTCCTCTTTTTTTTTTTTGCCTAACGGGAATTCAATGAAGTGGAAACTAATTTATTTATCTGTCTTTCCGCTTTATAAATTTCTTTTTTAATGAATTGTGTAGAAATATCCTTCCGTTTCCGCGTTGGACAGATTCCGTTTTATGCAAAATAAATATAGGTATATACGTAAAATTAATATTACCGTCGGGACCAATCAATTTGTTCACATTTGACAGATTTCCTCATTATTCTCGTTCCGGATTGAACAAGTTTTACTGTATTTTTGTGATCCTAACTAGCCTACTAGTTATATCATTCCTGTATGAACAATACAATAATACTGACTTTAATTCAGAATTATTTTATAATTGCTCAAATTAAATGTATATAAATACAAGTTATATTAATATTTATTTGAATAATAAATACTATATCGAATTTACTTCTAAATCGTTTTATAATTACTGAAGATATTTTTTTTTTACAAATCTTGTTAATATTTTTAGATCAATTTTTTTTAGATATCCGGACAAGTTAATATCAGTTTATTATATATTCTAGGTCCACAGTAGCTGCAATGCATTTAAGCTGCTGCTGTTTTACATTTTGGCTCTATTAAAGTTGTAAAAAATTTCCTCTTCGTATTTTTATGAATACATTTTAATACTGTATGTAAAAATAGTTATTCTATATTACAGACCTTAAACATATCAAGCAGTAACTTTGTCGAAAAATCTAATGGTCTATTCATTATAATTATGATTTTACTATTCGTTGATTGAGTGGAGGAGAAGGCCTCATGGCCTTAACATACATATATATATATATATCTTACCCGTTTAAGGAGTAAGCGCAGTTGTTGACGGAGGGCACTGCAGTCGTGTTTATGCAGGAATAGACCACGTGACACTGCTATCTAGGAGTGCAAAGGGGAATGGGACGTGGGACGCTGACAGTGTACACTGCCTTATGACGTCACGTGTACCAACAAACAGAGCTTCCTGATTCTTCCGCCTGCAGGGATACTTTGAATGAGTAATATACACAAACACACACACACACACAGATATATATATATATATATATATATATTATATATAATATATATATATATGTATGTACATACATCGAACGCATTTTATTATATGGGTCCGAAACCTGGACAGTAAGTATAAAACAAGCCAACAAGCTGTTAGCAGTAGAAATGGATTTTTGGAGGCAATCGAAAAGAATTTGTAGAAGAGATAAGGTCAGAAACAGTACAATAAGGGAAATTATGCAAGTTGTAAAAAACATATTAGAAAAAAAATAGAAGAAAAACGTTTGAACTGGTATGAGCACCTCATTATAATGGAAGAAGAGAGATTACCAAAGAAGATCCTTAATTGGAAAGCTAATAGAAGAAGTGGAAGTGGCAGACCTAGAGAACGTTGGATAGATGGAGTGAAGAGAAGTATGGAAGCCAGATATTTGAGGGAAGAAGATAGAAGAGAGGAACCTCTGGCGACAAATCACTTTGCGTTGAAGGAGAAACACTGTATTATGAAATATTCCTAATAAAATTATTATTATTATTATTATTATTATTATTATTATTATTATTATTATTGTTAAAAAGTAATAACAGTTAATGTAATTTTTCAAATTATTGAAAACTGAAACGTCAGTGTGACGTGAATGGAACAGCTGACATGAGGACCGGAACTCGACCCTGGCACACCGAGCAGTGAAACCCTAATTCAATCAGATTTGGCAGAACATCAAAGCGATTTAATTCTGTAACAAATGTTCCCTTGTAATGCCAAGACTTCCATCTAACTGCTTCCCCGCTAAATAGTGTAATTCAGTAATAATCACTCTGCATTTTGATTTCCCTTCGTTTTTTTAAATGAAATCACTCCATAATAAATTTAATTTAAACTGACAATATCTCGAAACTATATCACATTACTATATCTTATTGATAACTAAGTTATTTAATAATTTTTAGTCTCAATAATATATATATAAAAAGAACAGTCAAGTCTCATAGACTGCGATGGGCAGGACATGTGGCAAGAATGGGGAATGAAAGACGTGCCGTGGAAGTTTCTTGTAGGAAAACCAGAGGGAAAACGCCCAGTTGGTATAACAAGAATGAGGTGGGAGAATAACATTAACAATGATTTGAGGGAAATAATGATTAAAAAACATTAGCTCAGGATAGGGATGTATGTAGAGCTTAGTCCGCGCGGCCATGAACCTGCGGGTTCGATAGTGCCAGTGAGTTAGTTAGTTAATAGGCCTAATTTATTTTCATTAGATGTTTTGAAGTATGACTTATTTAAGTCAAAAGTTAATTTTATGGGAAATATATTATAATTTATCACCATCATCATAGTACATTCACGAATTTAGGCCATTTGTTGACCTGTTTCGGTCTCAAGAGAAACACCATCCAATAGTCTTTTGAGTGGACGTCCTGGTCTTCTTCTTCCTGCAGGTTGATATCTTAACATTTGTTTGGGTATTCTGTGATCTTCCATTCGATGAACATGTTGCATCCATCTTGACTTATAATCAGAAATTTTGTTTTCTAAAGGTTCCATGTGTAATTCTTCTAAAATGCCTTCATTTTTTTGTGATCTAGTAGTGTGTATCCTGCAGTCCTCCGAAGGTATCTCATTTCAGCAGATCTAAGTCTCTGCATATCCTTCTGTTTCAACGTCCATACTTCCTTACTATTATAATTTATAATGTATTAAATGAGTCAGGCGTAACTTTGCGGAAATTCATTATATATATATATACCCTGTATATATCATCATCATCATCAAGAACATTTTAGTAGGATCCATCGTCTGTAGTTTACTCAAGGTGGATCTATCGCCTTTAGTTTACTTAAGGTGACCTTGGTGAATCCATCTATTTTTTGGCCATCCCAAATCTCTCTTTCCGTTTTGTTGATATTGTAGAGATAGTTTGGATAATCTTCCCCTTTCCATCCGCTAAAAGAGTCAGCGATCAATGTGGGATGAAAATCTGTCCAATTAAAACCACAGATACCAGTAAAAGTAATAAAACAAGACAAAGAAACATACACAAATCATCAGGGTGATCGCATAGTAGTGTTTTACATGTGATCACTAGATTAATTGCTGACTCTTTTAGCGGAATTGCTACTAGGACACATTGTTTTATTTTGAATAGAATATAAATCGAGAATTACACTCTTTAAGGATCGGTAAATTAGTCCTATTGCTCGACCGCGTTAACTTTTTAGCCGTAAGGGGAAGCAAAGGCGCTAGTGGTGAAGATGGGGAAAATGTCTCCTTCCACCTTTGGTACAAGCGAATGACTGGGCAAGTGGTATAATCAGTGGCAAAATATAGTGGTAGACTTACATGAAATAGGAGATGAAGTTAATGAAAATCGTCGGAGTTTGTTTGCCTACATGTTTCTGGATAATGTTACGTGCAGATAAATTAAATCAGCACTGATTTCCAACTACTGTCTGTCAGACTTAAATGTTTATGTATGACTGTGAATATTAGGTATAATTTTCGAACTTGACATTGTCACTAACAACTGACTATATACGACTAATCTAGTCTAATATATATAGCCTATATATAAATGAATGTTTGTTTGTTTGTTCGTTCGTACTTTATGCGCGGCCATACCGTTGATCCGATTGTGATGGGGCTTTCTGCAAGCAAAATGTTCAGGAGTTCCCCGGTTGAACATAGGCTATAAGAGAGTTGTGATACTCAACTCCTACACCCTTAAAAATCGCCCTTTGTAGTGGAAAACGTGAAAAAACTAGATCTTTGGACGCTAAACCATAACAAATACACATAATTAATGTACACAGAATTTAATATTTCAAAAAGCTTTACAAAAAAGTCCGCGACAGCATATGTTTATCTCTTAAGGATAACTCGCAATAACCATTTTTGTCTTTCATTGATACCAAGAAGATCGAGACAAGTACGTAGATTCCTGTGGAAACATAGCAGCACATGGCGGGTATTCTTTTACGGATAACTCACAATAACGAATTTTGTCTTTTAGCTCATTTATGCCAAGAAGATCGAGATAAGTAGATTCCCGGGCAACATCGGGTAATCAGCACGGGGTATCTAAAAATATAAATTTATAATTATTTTTCCTTTTACTTATTCAACTAAACATAAAATCGCATTAATTTTCATTTATTTAGACGTAGCAGCGCACGCCGGGTATTAGCTAGTGGAAAATAAAGACTCACTGCAATCTAACACAAGGGTCTACTACTTCCAACCCCTACTCGCCCTTAACACATTTTTTTAGTTCCCAGTTTTTCCGCATTGATAGTTAATGTGGTCGAGTAATAGTCAAATTATTCCAATATGTTAACGCAGTTTAACCTCTTACCTTATAGCTACTTTTACGTGCCAACTCGTCACCCGGGCTTTAAAGTGGCACGACTTGTCGGGAGAGGGATTTTAACTGTGGATCACACACATATTTTTTTGACCACAGAAGGACATGGAGGGTCTCTCCGAATGAGTGATCAGCTCAATGTCAGGACCTCCTTTCAGACAACACAACATTAAAACAAAACACACCATTCACACACATTCATACTAAACATGGCGAATGTGATAATGATGGCCAGATGATGTTCGGGGACCGTTTGTGCTTAAAGTTTCCCCCGAAGAAAACCATCACCCAGGAAACTTTCCCGACCGGGGATCGAACCCCGTAAGAAGCAAGTAAGAAAACACTTACAGAAAATTCCATATGCTGTATCTCTTTCTGCAAAAAGAACAAAACAAAAATGAGTAAAATCTCAGAATGAAAAAAAATATTGGATTTACCAACTTTCTCATGAAACAGAAGCTTTTTGATATTCTGTAGTTGAACTAATAAGTAAATGTTTATTTTTGAATATTTTTTATTAAGATTCAACTTTTAATTGCATTTTTCTCAGTTTATCAAAATAATCGGATCAATATGTCATAAATTTATGTATTCACAAAAAAAAATTCTTTCCAACGAAATAATTTGAAAAAAATTAAAAGTGATTTGGTTCCTTTTAGCGGAGTGCGGTCCATTTGATTATCTTCCTTTACATAGAACAGCCATCAAATTAAATAACCACTATTACTCCAGTTATATATATAATTCTTCTGTTCGTGTATTAGACACTGAATTCCTAAACGACTGGATCGATTTTTATGAAATTGTGTGTGTGTGTTGTCTCATTGGGTGCCTCGATGGTTTATACAGGGTGCTCTAAAATTCCCTTTAACAAACTTCTAGGACTTGTAGAGGGGACTGAGTTGATAATATTTAGAATTAGAAACCATGTCCGGAAACTTACCGTTTTCATGCTACAGCCGTTTGAAAACAAGCATTGCCTGAACGTACGTCACGTGTCTCAACAAGTTATAGCTTCGTGATTCGTCTAAATAGAAAATTTCCCAACCGAGTATTCCAAGACTTGGCTTTTTTTTAAATGTCAATTTTTTTTCGAAATTTTGAAAACTGCAAAAAATGATTATGGAGGGTGTATCCTGGATTATTAATGCAAATCATGATTCAGTTTCTATTTTGTTTCTTTGGTTATTAATGAGTTGAATTTTTAAACAAGTGATTTACTGGGTCACGCCTTATAATAAATTACTTGTAAAAGTGGTCGCGTTAAAAACATGTTTTCAAACGACTGTAGCATGGAAACGCTAAGTTTCCGGACATGGTTTCCAATTCTAAATATTATCAACTCAGTCCCATCTAAAAGTCCTAGAAGATTGTAAAGGGAATTTTAGAGCACCCTGTATTCATAATTGGACCCTCTAAAACTATTACAGTAAGTGTAGGAGTTCACCTGAAGTGAAAATTAAAAAAATAGCTCTAGCGGTAACATTTTTCGATGTTTCACAGCGAAACTCAGTATATCGTATTAAAATAACCGAGGTAGGTATTAACAAAAAAATGAGTGAAATCCGACAATTAGAAGTGGAGATTTATTTCTAAACCGAAATTAAAAACTATGCCTACCTAAACGACTCGACTGATTTTGATGAAATTTTTTGTGTGTTTGAGTGGGTCTCTGTATGGTTTAGATTCACAATTGGACCCGGTAGATGGCGCTACGATCGGGTTACAAGATTTTTTATGTCAGACCTGTAGTCAACAGCATTATCAACATATTCCGCGCGACAACAGTGTGACGTCATAATGCACGCTTCTTGAGAAAGTAACATATTTTTTATTCTCTGACCATGACGCAAAAAATGAACGTACAGGCAGGACAACGTCTGCCGGGTCCGCTAGAGTTTATTATATAAAAATGAGTGTGAGTCTGTCCTTAATGGACTCAAAAGCTTTTTCACGGAATTGAATGAGGTTTATCCCATCACTCAGAGAATTTATAAAATAATGAAGAGTAATAACATACACTCAGCAACTTTAATAATGCTATATAAAGTTTTAATAAAATCAGTTTTGACCTATGGTAGTGAGACATGGAGCCTCACTAAAAGAATAATAATAATAATAATAATAATAATAATAATAATAATAATAATAATAATAATAATAATAGCTTTGTTTTACCTGGCAGAGTTAAGGCCTTGTCTGCCACTCAAAGATCAGAGGTATCCCTAAATAATTTTGAAAAAAAAAGTGCTCAGGAGAATATTTGGACCAATAAATATTAATGGTCAGTGGAGAATACGATGCAACAAAGTACTGTATGACAAATACAATGAACCTGACCTTGTCAATTTTATTAAGTTAAAGAAATTAGAATGGGCTGGCCATGTACAAAGGCTCTCAACAGACCGAGCACCAAAAAAGGTGCTTACAGTAAGTTTTATGGGGAATAGACGAGTTGGAAGACCGAAAAAACGATGGGAGGATGGTATTAAGAAGATGCTGCAAACTTACTTAAGTATAGCAACTGAAGGCTTGCAGCGCAAAATAGAAATGATTGGAGGCAGAAGTTAAGGGAGGCAAAGCTCGAATTTGAGCCAATCAGCCATTGGATGGATGGATGGATGGATGGATATAACATATTACCTTACGTACTATAGGACAGGAGCTAAAAAAGTAAAAGTGCATGGTTGCACTAAAAAAAGCTTTTTGGACGCTTAGATGGCTTACGCTGCCTAAACCATAACAAATACACAAATTAATGTAGGGGCCTAGGCCTACAAAAAATTAAATTTCTGAAAAAATGTAAAAAAAGCCTGCGACAGCATATGTCTATTTTTACGGATAATTCACAATAACCATTTTTGTCTTTTAGTTCGATGATGCCAAAAAGAACGGGATGAGTAGATTCCCAGGGCAAGCACAGCAGCGCACGGCGGATATTCTTTTACGAATAACTCACAATAACCATATTTATCTTTCAGTTCATTTATGCCAAGAAGATCGGGATAGGTCTAAATAAATTCCCGGGCAATCAGCACGGGGTGTCTAAAAATAATTACGATATAAATTTATAATTTTTTTGTAGTTATTGAACTGAAGATAAAAACACATTTAATTTATTTAGGCGTAGCAACGTACACCGGGTATTAAAACACTATTAGGTCTACTCCAGGTGTACGTTATAAAACTGTTATAAATGTGAAGAATATAACTTATAGTTACTAATCTCGATTGTCGTTGTAAAACTTCTTAAATTTAATAAACTATGTACAGGTAGGAAATATAATTTTTTGTTGATAGTTGAAAGGCAGATGGACTGAACCATGACAAGGAGGGGCTCGGAGGTTAAATCCCTCCATTCATTGGTCAGGACATTGAATTTAATGCACGCAAGGGATGTTTTCCCCCCACCAGAAGGGGAGACGTGTTTGATAATGGTGGATGATTATCGGAACGGTATAATTAGATGTTGTAATGCTGGAGTTTACATGGCGCTGCTTACAGGAGGAAGTGCGCGTAATGACTTGCATATGTTTGCATTGCACAGACCACGTGGTCACATTGCTTCTATACTCTTGTCTGCAAACTCATTTCCACTTGCGTTCCTTTAGCAACTCTTGATAAAGAATTGTAGTCGTTTTCAGACGCTCTATACAATTTCAAAATAATGCCAATAGTTCAAAGAAATTAAACAAAGGCTTAATTCTGGAAATGTATGCTATTACATGGACTATTATCGTCCCAACTTCTCTAAAAAAAAACATTAAATTGAAAATAGGATAAAACTGTTATTCTACCAGTTATATGGATGTGAAACATGGACTTTTACTTCAAGAGACAAGAAAACATTACGAATATTTGAGAATAAAGTTCTTAGGAATTTTTTGGACCAAAAAGAGATGAACAGGTGAATGGACAAGACTAAAAACAGTGAGCTACACGATCTTTATAGGAAACCAGATATAGGCCTAATACGAACAGTTAAGTCTTGTAGACTGCGATGGGCAGGACATGTGACAAGAATGGGGAAAGAAAGAGGGACATAAAAGCTTCTTGTAGGAAAACCAGAGGGAAAATGGCAAGTTGATAGGCCAAGAATGAGATGGGATAATAGCCATGACTTGAGGGAAGTACATTATATAGGGGATGATAGGTAAACATTAGCTCAGGATAGGAATGAATGGAAAACTTAATGTTCGCGCGGCCATGAACCTAGGGCTTCGACAGTGCCAGTGAGTTAGTTAAAAAGTTAGGTATAAGGTAATAAAATAGGCATATTCTTATGAATATATTTATCTTGACTGAATCATACATATTAGGTCTATAGGCTATGTTCTACCCGCTTACCATTTTCCCTGCGATTCTTCTTAATTGCAGTTATCTTTTTAATTTTTGATGTAGAAATTGCTCTACTCCTTCCTATAACAATTATTATAATAAGTTCCAGTATAAAATCATGACTAATACTGAGCGTGCGCTGCTACGCCTAAATAAATTAAATATTTTCTTTTTTCTTCTTAGTTGATCAAGTAAAAAGACAATTGGCGGTTAATTAAATTGTATGGCACATGTTGCGACGATCCTAATATGACGGTTGCTAGAGTCAATTTTTAATTTCGGTTTTCAGGTAAACCCCCCTACTTCTGATAGTGGGATATCGCTGAGTTTTGAACAATATAGAAAAGAAAAGATTACAGTGGTATGGCCATGTCAAAAGAATGCCAGAGCAAAGGTTGCCTAAAATTGTTATGGAATTGGATCCCAATGGAAAGGATGAAGAGAGGAAGACCGAAGAAAACTTGGATAGAAGGGGTACAAGCGGCTATGAATATCATAGGATTGGTGGAAGATCAATGGATGGACAGAGTGGAATGGCGTTTGGTTTCCGGAAGACTGCGGCAGCTGCCATGATAGGCCCTACCGGTTTATTATTATTATTATTATTATTATTATTATTATTATTATTATTATTATTATCATCATTATTATTATCATTATTATTATTATCATTATCATTATTATTATTATTATTATTATTATTATTATTATTATTATTATTATTATTATTATTATTATTATTCGGACGAGAATGGTATTTTCAACATGGTATGGCCTGGACAGTAAGTAGAAAACAAGCCAACAAGCTGTTAGCAGTAGAAATGGATTTTTGGAGGCGATCGACAAGAATTTCCGATTCCGATTGAGGGTCTTTCCACTTTTCAGCGGTTGCCCTTTTACCAGCCGGCTGCTGGCCCTTCACATCCACATGTGTTAATCACAGAGGTAGATGATCAACAGCCAGTGTAGGGGTGACATGTGGTTAGCATGTCGAGTCCCCCAGCCGTTATAGCTGGTTCCTCAACCTGGAGCCGCTACTTATTGTAGCTACCCAATTGCCTCACGATGCTGGGTGGGCACCGGTCCCATACTGGCCGAAATACCATGAGAAAATTTCTTCCCCCATGGAGACTCGAACCAGCGCAAGTCCCGTAGCTCTGCGCCAAGGCTTCCTACCTTAACCGCTCGGCTACGGCGCGGGACGACAAGAATTTCAAGAAGGGATAAGGTCAGAAACAGCACAATAAGGGAAATTATGCAAGTTGAAAAAAACATATTTGAAAAATAGAAGAAAAACATTTGAAATGGTATGGACACCTCATAAGAAGGGAAGAAGAGAGAATACCAAAGAAGATCCTTAATTGGAAAGCTAATGGAAGAAGTGGAAGAGGCACGCCTAGAGAACGATGGATGGATGGAGTGAAGGGAAGTATGGAAGCTAGAGATTTGAGGAAAGAAGATGCTTTAGACAGGAACCTCTGGCAAAAGTTCACTTTGGGTTGAAGGAGAAACACTGTATTGTGGAATATTCCTAAAAATATATTATTATTATTACGCATATTTATTTTCCTTTTAATCCGACCGGCTTATCTCTATTAGGTTTTTTTAGCACTGTATTTTTGTCTGTTGGGAGGGAGCTGGCCTAGCGCATCAACCCCCAACCCAGAGGACCAAGGGCTCTTTAGGTGTCCATCCTTAGATCAGTTGCTTTCCCTACAGCTAAGAGCCAGACCTGCCCTTGATAAGGAATAATTTGACAGAAAAAGATAAGATGAATTGATTCCCTTAGGCCTCGAATACTTTAATACCATCGGGGTCGGAAAACAACAAATGTTCGGTCCAGAGAGACTGGATAGAAAAGATAAAGAAGAGCTATGGTATGGAAATAATACCATATCGGTCAATATCTCACCATGCTGACCAGCCCATCCTGTCCGTTCACCACATAAGTTTTAGGCTATGGTTGCCAATAGCTACACCACGTGAAGGTGGGATTAAGATACTAGGAAGCTGTGCAGATCGGTTCCTTTAAGTCTTTGAATTTAAAGCAATCTTCCCTTTTACAGCATAGGGCAGCAAGAATTTCAAGAAAAAAGTTAGAAACTCAGCTATAATGAAGAAAATGAAGATTGAAGACACTATTTTATATTATATTAAAACTCAGCAATTAAGATGGTACGGACATGTCCAGCGAATGGAAGAAGATCTGCTAGCAAAATGTTTTGAAATGGAAACCTGAGGGGAGATGAGGTAGAGGAAGACTTAAAATTTCCTGGAGTGAGGGAATATATTTATACATGAAGGAGAAACATTTACAACCAGAAGATTAGATAGACCGACAAAATTGGCTATTAGGAATCGGACGATGTCAAATACATTAAACAATGATGATCTATCTTTCTATTATATTATGATTGAGTTATTATTATTATTATTATTATTATTATTATTATTATTATTATTATTATTATTATTAGGACGCATATTATGATTGAATTATTATTATTATTAGGACGCATATTATGACTGAATTATTATTATTATTATTACGCATATTATGATTGAGTTATTATTATTATTAGTACGCATATTATGATTGAGTTATTATTATTATTATTATTATTATTAGTACGCATATTATGATTGAGTTATTATTATTATTATTATTACGCATATTATTATTATTCTTCTTCTTCCTTCCAAGTATTAGGCCAAGGCCTGTTACGATCCTATAGAAAATTTATTACGCATATTATCATTATTATTATTATTATTATTATTATTATTATTATTATTATTATTATTATTATTATTATTATGACTTACATTCAGTGCAAGAACTGGCGAATCAGGTACCCGAATGTGAACCCTAAAGAGCTTGCCCTGGAATTTAAAAACAGGTTGTGGATTACGTACTGTGAGGCGCCGGTGCGCTCGCACTAGCATTGCCGCACTTATAGCAGATAAGAAAGTACAGACCAGTTCATTGCTGCGTCTTTCGAAATATGTATCTGTTGTAGAAATGTACTGTGACATTAAATGCATTGTACCCCACTGATCTACCTTCATACCGTTTATGTATACAACTAATATAAATACATCTATGTAAATATCCTCAACTCGTGTCCAACTCAGGGTCGGATCGAGGAATGAGATGAGATGAAGCCCCCTATATAGAGGTCTGTGAATGACAAGGATGCTGACCGACCACGCCTGACGCACCATCACAGGGCAGATGAATGAAATGATACCAGATGGATGAGATGAGTAGATGGAGAAATGATAAAATGAAATTGTGGCAGGGGAAAACGGGAGAAAACCCCGAGAAAAACCTGCCCAATCTCCGTTTCGTTCAACACGAAATCCACATGGAGTGACGGAGACTCGATTTCGGGACCCAACGGTGAGAGTAGAACTAAAGGATAGAAAATATGCACAAAAGAGTGGCGCGGTCATACTGAGTACTATATCTAGACGTCCGGGTCTGTATTAAAGACGCGAGTTGCAACCCGCCAGCCTTTACAGAGGACAATTCCAAACATCCGCAGTGCATGGGAACAGCTGCTGCCTTGCAGAGCTGTTGAACCACTTCTTGGAGAACAGCGCTGCGCAGCCATGAGGGTGTCATACTAACCGCTCAGCATCATCACTGTTCTTGTGCAAGTGATGGTCAGATTTTTAAAAGTATCACTATGCCACTGGTCAGATTTTTAAAAGTATCACTATGTTGGCACTATCGAACCTATAGGTTCATGGCCGCGCGGAATAAGCTCCCCACGCATCCCTATCCTGAGCTAATGTTTTCCAATCATCCTCTGAATAATCTACTTCCCTCCAATCATCAACAACAAGGATTAAGCCCAATGGCCTGTTCCGATCTCATTATAGGTCGAATTGGTCCTTCCATCTCTTCAATGGTCTTCCCAACAATCTTCTACCTTATGGTTTATAATTATACATTCTTCTTGGTATGCGCTGTTCATTCATTCGTAATATGTGCTGAAGGTAAGTATTTTGTTAGTGTTTTATTCTTTCACAGAGATTAAATATATTAAGTTCTGTTCTTATATCTTCGTTTTTCTTTTTATCGGACCTTTGGTATCCGGGCTATTGCTCTCAACATCTTCATTTCTGCAGCCTCTATTTGTTTACTATCGGCCTTTGTTGATGTCCAGGTTTCACATCCATAGATGAGAGATAGAACTGCCAACACTTTGTAAAATTTTAAAATAGTTTATTTTCTAGTTTTATTCCATAAAGTACGTTTAATTGTGCCACATAGATAATTGAATCGTAAATGTTATTCTCCCACCTCGTTATTTGTCTACGAACTGGGCGTTTTCCCTCTGGTTATCCTACAACATTCCATGCCCCTCTTTCATTCTCCATTCGTGCTATATGTCCTGCCCATCGCAATCTACAAGACTTGACTGTTCTTATTATAGCCTATATCGTTTCCTACGAAGATCATGTTTTTTTACTGTCACTATATTATAGTCTTCTCCATTCGCCTGTCTCTCTTTGTTGCAAACATTTTCCTAAGAACTTTGTTTTCAAATAGCCTAATCGTAATAATATCTCCTCCCTTAAAAAGAGTCCATGTTTCACATCCATATGCCTAATATAACTGGCAGCTTTATATATATGGGAAACAATATATATGGTATATGGGGTCCCCATACGTCCCATGGGGACATGGCTGCTCCCTAGCGGGAATTTGTTAACCAGAATAGTTTAGTTACGCTTATTAACATACAAATATCAACGTATGACGTGGTTAGCACATCGCATCAGTGAGACATCTATAGTCTCTCTGGTTTAACTTTACGAGAAATTTGTAGAATGAGACAACTGTACTCATCTCTCTCACTCGCACCAGTGTTGTCGGTATTTCTTCACCAGATGTAAATAGGGATAAGGGGGAAGAGGACAACTGACAACAGGGTGGGTTCTTTCTTTTGAAGTTGGACTAAAGCGGTCAACGATCTACCCTTGTATCTCCAGACGCCTTTTTTATTCAGACCTGTGGTTCTTTTACGAGCCTCAAAATCCCGAGAATCGGGACCCATGGCTTAAAGTCACGTCAGGTCGTGTCACTGTAAGGCCCGAGAGATGTGTGGCACGTGAAAGTACCTATAAGGTGAGAGATTAAACTGCGTAAACTGAATGAAAAAAATTGTGTTCTTCTTAGGCCTAAATTAGTTAGGTATTGGTAACTGCATTCAAGTCCCAAACTTCAGAAAATTACGTTAAAAAATGTTTTTTATTAACAGGCCCTAGTGTTCTTCCCATAGGGCAGGTCCTTCACTGCGATCATAGCATTTCTATGCTATGCTTTGCAGCTTTACTAGGGAATTGTAGGTATGGTAGATTCCCGTTGCTTCCACACCGAGGATGATGATGATGATGATGGCAGATGATGTTCGGGGACCGTTTGGGCCTCAAAACGTCCTGACATTTGCCAGGAAGCTTGTTCCGACCGGGAACCGAACCCGGGCCCGTTGCGTGACAAGGCAGCACGCAACCACGAGATCACAGCGGTGGACATTAAAAAAAATGTTAGACCTCTTAAAACGCGAACGGTTGTCATATGAAAGTAATGGAAAATTCCTTATTTTTGGTGGTTATACGAGAAGTACTGGAGGTGAACATTTTATGCAAATTGAAGGGCGATAAATTGCCGAATTTAGAGCCAACAAACTATAAAAACTAGTTTAATGAGAGGTTTTTCTTGTACAGTGGCACAGTTTATCAGCATTGTGCTAGGTTACAAATGTAATCACAAATGACTATACAGTCCGATGAATGAACGAGATCTCATTCAAGTTGTACAACATTTCCTACCATATCTGAGGACGCAGCAAGTCAACCGGGATGCGCTGGTCAAAGTTCATGCTGTCATTCACTTATGTCAATTAACTTTCCTATCGATAAATTAACTAGAACATTATCGAATCCGTAAGTTCATTACCGCGCGGACATAAGCTCTCCAAACATCCCTATCCTGAGCTGTTTTGAAATCATCTCTTGTATGTGGCACGACCTGTAGGGAGAGGGATTATTATTATTATTATTATTATTATTATTATTATTATTATTATTATTAACTAACTCTTAACTCACTGGCTATATAGAACCCGTAGGTTCGTGGCCGCGCGGACATAAGCTCTCCATACATCCCTACCCTGATATAATGTTTTTCAACCATCCCCTGTATAATCTACTTCCCTCAAATCACGAATTATTTATTATTATTATTATTATTATTATTATTATTATTATTATTATTATTATTATTATTATTATTATTATATCAGCTGGAAAATCTGGAATGGATAGAATACGAAATAAAGAAATAAGAACATTACAGATGTGCAAAAGAAGCCGGACATCATTGAAATTATAGAGAAGAAAAAGATTACAGTGGTATGGCCATGTCAAAAGAATGCCAGCGCAAATATTGCCTAAACTTATTATGGGATTGATCCCAATGGAAAGGAAGAAGAAAAGAAGACCAAAGGAAACCTGGATAGAGAGTGTGCAAGCGGCTATGATTGTCAGAGTATTCGAGGATGATCCCGTTTGGTTCTTAAAGTTTTCTGACATTTGTCTTACAGGTAGGCAAAAAAACCCCGACAAAAACATCACCCGGGAGAATTGTCCCGACCGGGGATCAAACCAGGCTAGCTACATACGAGGCAGCGACACTACGCAGACATCAGAGCGGCGGACTAAATAAAGTATACTAACACTTATTTAGGCGTTGCTGCGCCTAAATAAATGAAATACAGTATTAAATGTTGATTAAATTGTATGGTATAAGCTGAGACGAAACAACCATGGCGGTTGCTAGTTTTTAATTTCGGATTTCAGGTAAACATCCACTTCTAATTATCGGATTTCGCTCATTTTTTATAACACTTTCCTCGATTTATTTCAATACGATATACTGAGTTTCGTTGTGAAATATCGAAAATCGTGACCGCTATAGCGATTTTTAAATTTTCATTTCAGGTGAACTCCTACACGTAATGGGTATAGAGGATCTAATTGTGAATATAAACCATCCAGAGATCCACTCAAACACACACTAAAATTTTCATCAAAATCGGTCCAGTCGTTTAGGAGGATTTCAGTGACTATTTAACTCATGCCCCAAATGGGAGTCAATGACCAATCACGTTTCAATGATTTCTGTTTTACAACCAATCAGAGTCGTGTTTCACGAAATATTTATTAGTGTTATATTTACCATATTAAAGAAAGCTCCTCCTTTTTAATATTCTAAACAGGTCTGACCATTATTTTGCAGTGACTGAGCCTATAAAAAATACGGCTACCAGATTGTATATATAGTGCATAGATGTCAAAACATAGCGCTTGCAGGAGTTAATATAAAAACATTTGTAAGAATTCACTATACCACCAAAAAAATAATAGTGCATAGATGTCAACACATAGCGCTTGCAGGAGTTAATATAAAAACATTTGTAGCAATTCATTATACCACCAAAAAAATAAACCACTGTTTGCACTTTCTTAAATGTATTTTTTCCCAGGTAATAATCCAGAAAAATATAATTGTCATATTTACATCATACGATATCAGAAATGAATTAATTTACAGTTTGATGTGTTTCATTTTTTCTCCACTAGAGAGGATTCTTACAATATTGCGTTCCTTTGGCAATAAATAGTATGATCTGGTTGCAGTGATAAACAAAAGAAGCAGTAGAATCGTACCCATCGTTTCTCTTTTTTTTCAAACATCGCCGTTTACATTAAATATATAAATATTTTAAAATAACTATAGTTAAATAATGATTTCTGAGTAAACAGCTTAATTTTATTCGTTAAATAGTCCTAACAAATTTATTTCCAAATTCTCTAGATAAATTCACTCCTCACTTCGTGAGTCGTGGATTCATCGATAATTTGGAAATCACTCGTGGCATTACTTATGACAAACACACGTGCAGGAATAATTAGGCATATATATATATATATATATTTGTGTGTGTGTGTGTGTGTATGTATGTATATATGTATGTATATATGTATGTATATAAAGACACAAGACAAAAATGTAGGCCTACCCCATTCATCATAAGTGAATTTTCCAGTCACCAAATTGACCAAAATCATTACGTAATGAAATTTCTTCGGCTTCTCACAGGTTTACCAACAACAAAAACTGTTCATTTTGCAAATATTTGCTTTCAGGAAATGCAGTAATAAATTAAATGTCTTGCAATTGTTTTATTTGCCGATAAATACGAAAAGACTCACGATTTCAACGCGCGCCGAAGCTCGGCGCGGCATAGATTTAAAACCGTTGAACCAAAGTATTTGAATATTCAGCATTCAGATCTCCGTGTTGGAAAATGAATGAAGAATGACGTCATAGGATACAAGAAGGTGATACACAGCATAACTCAGGATAACAAGCAAAAACATAATCATGTAGATATCGTGTTACTTAAGTAGAATGCCTTAGTAATACAAATGTCGCTGAGTTGGTCTTAATAAGCCAACTTTATCTGCAGCTATCAAGGAATTCCTGACAACACAACTTCTCATTGATATAGCCTATACTTAATTGCGCCCAAGGATACACTTATACAAGTGTGTTGATAAAAACGGCCCAATCGTGAGAATATTTCATTTCAATTCATTAAACTCATTAATTGAGTTTTGGTACATTATCCTATACCTCTCCCAAGCTAAGTTCCAGTTGTAATGTAAACAAACCAGATGTATGGATTGTGTTTTTATTGGTCGAATAACTGTTTATCTTTAAGTGTGTAAGACAATATAATTTGCTTTCTAACACTCAAAATAAATAAAATTAAAATAATATAGGCCTATATATGGTATGATAAGAAAAATAAATGCCTGGACGGGATTCGAACCCGGATCTCTGAGTCTGTACCTCAGTGTGATATCCATTACACTACCAGGCGAATCCAATTCAAACATTTATTTTTCTTATATATGTATTATATTCACCATTATTACTAGATGTCGCGAGAACTCTGTCTGGCAGTGAAGACAGAGTTCTCGCGACATCTAGTAATAATGGTGAATATAATACATATATAAGAAAAATAAATGTTTGAATTGGATTCGCCTGGTAGTGTAATGGATATCACACTGAGGTACAGACTCAGAGATCCGGGTTCGAATCCCGTCCAGGCATTTATTTTTCTTATCATACCATATTAAGCTTGCATTGCTCAATGTTAAACATTTAATTATAACATATATATATATATATATATATATATATATATATATAGCACATTATTTGGGACCAATAATTCAAAAAGATGGATCGTTTGAATTAGACATCGAAAAAGAATAATAGACAAAAAAGTTATTGGCATATGAAATTATATTTTATGGAGTAGGAATATAAATAAGAGGACTTAATTATTGATATATAACACAATTTTATTGTGAAGAGTATTTTATTATATAGTGAGAAAACATGGACGTGGAAGCAAAAACACAGACATATATTATACTGAGCAACAAAAAAGAAACTTTTTTTTTTGTCTCAGAAAGAAAAATACGTGATTCTCATAGTATTTTTTCTCCTGAATTCAAATATGACATCGGTTTTTCTCCATCACGCAAGGTTTCCGAGAGACAGGAATCTATAATTTCAAACACTTTAATATTTTCTACATTCGGTAACTACACAATATTCGAACATTCGGACTCACATAGAAAGTAAGAAGTGTCGATTTTCTGCTATATTTCGCCTGTGGAGCATTCCTTTTGATGGTCCAACGATAATCGGCCAGCATATTAGGATTCCATTTGCCTTGATATCTCTTTTACATAGCTGAAATCTCCTGAGTTATCTCATTTGGTTTTATTTTACAATGGACAAATGGACGAAAAAAACGTTTATTAAAAATAATTATTTAAATCCATTAATTGAAAATGAAATAAAAAATCTGTGGGTGATGGAGAAATTCCGAATACATATTTGAAAACACGATAAAAAAAACTGCATTAAGTACAACTATCGGTACTCATGAGGCAAAAATCATGTTGACCAGTGTTATTAGGCACAGAAATGGACTTTTTAAGAAGATCGGCAAGAATATCAAATTTGGACAAAATAAAAAATAATACAATAAGAGAAATTATGAATGTAGAAAAGGATATTGTATAAGAGATTGAAGTAATCCAACTAAGATGGTATGGACATACAATGAGAAGAAGGGACACAGAAATAAACAAAGAAGTACCTCCTTGAAAAGGGAAACATGGTAGACCAAAGCCAACGTGGATAAAGGGAATTCAAGACAACATGAAGAGAAATATGACAGAAGCAGACTCACAAGATCGGGAAGTGTAGAAGAAAAAAAAACTGTATATTTTGGTTGAGGATACTTGTGTAAATAACAGAAACAATCCTGAATAAAAAAAAAACTGGCACATGTCTATATAAGTTATATGACAGATTTTTAAAATATATAAATAACTAGATAATACCCGACGTGCATTGCTACGCCTAAATAAATGAAATATTAAATGTTAATTAAATTTTTGATATGTGCTGAGACGAACCTAATATGGCGGTTGCTAGTCAGTTTTTAATTTTGGATTTCAAGCAAACCTGAACTTCTAATTGTCGGATATCGCTTAATTTTTATATCTACCTCGGTTTATTTTAATAGGATCTCCTGAGTTTCGTTGAGAAACATCGACAATTGTGACCGCTAGAGCGATTTTAAAATTTTCATTTCAGGAGAATCCCTACAGTCGTTCAGCAGGAGTTCAGTGACATACACACGTAAAGAAGAATTATATATACAAATATTAAAATTCTAATAGATTGAATAAATAAACATTTCATTGTTCAATTCTGACGCGTGCATAGTGCAGAATATTTTACAGTTTCAATTGTTTCAAATGGCTGCCTTTCTTTTAGAATGTTTGAAGAATCAAAAAGGAAAACCTTTGAAAAGCAGAAAGAAAAAAAAATACTTTTAATTTTTTCAAACTGTTCAGTGAAAAATATCCTACATTAGCCATTGAGGATGTGGTCAAAATAACGATAAATTTTACAGGTGAGCCAGCATATAGCATATCCCCTCAAATAATCGTTAATGTTATTCTCCCACCTCATTCGTCTACCAACTGGGCGTTTTCCTTCTGGTTTTCCTAAAAGAAGCTTCCATGCACGTCTTTAATCTCCGCATGTCCTGTACATCGCAATCTATGAGACTTAACTGTTCTTATTATATCTGGTTTCATATAAAGACCATATAGCTCACTGTTATTAGTGTTCTCCATTCGACTGTCTGCTCATCTCTCTTTGGTTGAAACAATTTCCTAAGAACTGTATTCTCAAATATCTGTAATCTTCTTTCCTCCCTTAAAGCAAGAGTCCATGTTTCACATACATATAATATAACTGGTAGAATAACAATTTTATATATTTTCAGTTTAACGTTTTTTGAAAGGAGTTGGAACGACAAGTTCCGTGAAATACAAGATGTATCATCTTCACATATGTCATGACAGCCCATTTTGGGCCCTTATCCTTCCTCAGAATGTCCTTCCAAACTTCTCTCTTTGCTGCTAAATTCTTCCAATTTATAATTTTACTAATTCCAATATCCTGCAAGACATCATCCTTCCATGTTAGTTTTGATCTTTCGACTTTTTTGGTTTGTAATGGTTGTGCCATAGATCTTTCTAACAAGTTTTATTATTGTCCATACATATCAAATGTTCAGCCCTGGCTAATCTATTAATTTTTATATACTTCACTAAATGCTTCATATTTCCTTAGACAATATAATATATAACCGTGTTCCATGTATACTTTTATTATTCATTTATATTTTAAACTTTCTTCACTAAGCCAATTATCTAATCTAACTATAAGTTATTAGTTTTGTTGTTATACTTTTTTCTTTATTTTCCTTGTCAATTTTATATTGTGTAGTCTATAATTATCTATTATGTATCATTTATCATAATTCATATTGTGTGTATAATTTAACCCTGGTGAAGTGGAAGAGAAGACCTTACGGTCTTAACTCCATCAAGTACAATAATAAAATAAAACAAATAAATCGAATATACCTACCAAAAATTACCAGTTTCCTGTAATATATGATTTTTAAATCTCATGGGCGTATAAGTGAATGCCGTAGGTTGCATGTTCTAATTATTATTTTTGCTTCCGTGTGTTGGACAAGTCCTTGTTGATTGGAGGTGTCCGGTTGCAACCGGCTACACGGGGTTTCAATTTTCAACTCCACGACAAAAACCCAACTCATACTTCTTATTGTCATACCAATTTTTATCTAGACTTGTTCATTCAAAATAAAAATGCTGACAAATGTCTGGATGTTTCACTAACTAAAACTTCAACACTCAAAATAACCGGGCGGATTCATCAGAGTTATCCAATTTTCGTGGAATAAAATTTAACCATTTTCATCAGGCTATAAAGCCGGAGTCCAATTATACCAGTGAAGATCATTGATAAAACCATATTATATAATTTTTCATAAGTAATGCCACGAGTGATTTCCAAATTATCGATAAATTCATGACTAACGAAGTGAGTCATAAATTATGTACAACATTTCGAAATCAAGAGTGGCATTTGTTAGGACTATTTAACGAATAAAATTAAGCTGTTTATTCACAATTCATTATTTAACTATAGCTATTTTAAAATATTTATATATTTAATGTAAACGGCGATGTTTGAAAACAAATGAGAAATGATTGGTACGCTTCATTTGCTTCTTTTGTTCATCACTGCAACCAGATCATATTATTTATTGCCAAAGGATCGTAATATTGTAAGAATGCACCCTAGTGGAGAAATTTATAACCAACATTATAGGTATTAATTAATTTCTGATGTCCTATGATGTAAATATGTCAATTCTATTTTTCTGCAACGTCATTTCCTGGAAAATAATTCGTTTAAGAAAGTGCAAACAGTGGTTTCTTTTTTTTTTTTTTTGTGGTATAATCAATTGCTACAAATGTTTTTATATTATCTCCCGCATGCGCTATATGCTGACATTCATGCACTATATATACAATCTGGTAGCCGTATTTCTTTGAGAGTCAGTCACTGCAAAATAATGCTATGACCTATTCAGAATGTTAAAAAGGAGGAGCTTTCTTTAATATGATAAATTTCAGTTGATAAATTCGAGGTGAAACACGACTGTGATTGGTTGTAAATAAAAAATCATTGAAATGTGATTGGTCATTGACTCCCATTTGGGGCATGAGTTAAATAGTCATAAGTAATGCCACGAGTGATTTCCAAATTATCGATAAATTCACGACTCACGAAGTGAGGAGTGAATTTATCTAGAGAATTTGGAAATCAAGAGTGGCATTTGTTAGGACTATTTAACGAATAAAATTAAGCTGTTTACTCACAAATCATTATTTAACTGTAGTTATTTTAAATATATTTATATCTAATGTAAACGGCGATTGTTTGAAAACAAATGAGAAAACGATAGGTAGCCTACGCTTCATCTGCTTCTTTTGTTTATCACTGCAACTAGATCATACTATTTATTGCCAAAGGAACGCAATATTGTAAGAATGCTCTCTAGTGGAGAAAAATGAAACACATCAATCTGTATATTAATTCATTTTTGATGTCGTATACATTTAAGAAAGTGCAAACAGTGGTTTCTTTTTTTGGTGGTATAATCAATTGCTACAAATGTTGACATGTAAGCACTATTATATACAATCTGGTAGCCGTATTTGTTATAGGCTCAGTCACTGCAAAATAACGGTCAGACCTGTTCAGAATATTAAAAAGGAGGAGCTTTGCTTAATATATGATAATCCTAACGTTGATAATTATTTCGTGAAACACGTCTCTGATTGGTTGTAATACAGAAATCATTGAAACGTGATTGGTCATTGACTCCCATTTGGGGCATGAGTTAAATAGTCATTATAACTTCTCATCTTTATACAGGTACAGATATAAATTCCTCTGTAGGCCGACGTGTGTATGTCACTGAACTTCTCCTAAATGACTGGACCAATTTTGATTAAATGTTTTGTGTGTGTCTGATTGGGTCTCTCGATGGTTTAGATTCATAATTAGACCCTCCAAAACCATTAGGCGTAGTAGTTCACCTGAACTGAAAATTTAAAAATAGCTCTAGCGGTCACAGTTTTCGACATTTTACGAAGAAACTCAGTATATCCTATTAAAATAAAGACAGGTAGGTACTGTCCAAAAATAATCGAAATCCGACAATTAGAAGTGGAGGTTTTCTTGAAATCCGAAATTAAAAACTGCCTAAACGACTGGACCTATCTTAATGATTTTTTATGTGTATCTGATTGGGTCCCTCGATGGTTGACATTCACATCTAAAACCATTAGGTATAGGAGTTTATCTGAAGTGAAAATTTAAAAACTGCTCTAGCTGTCACAATTTTCGATGTTTCACTATATATATATATATATATATATATATATATATATATATATATATATATATCTGAGTCAGAGATCCGGGTTCGAATCCCGTCCAGGCATTTATTTTTCTTATCATACCATATTAAGCTTACATTGCTCTATGTTAAACATTTAATTATAACATAGGCCTATATATATATATATATATATATATATATACTGTATATATATATATAATAAATCGAGGTAGGCATTACCGAAACATGAGCGAAATCCGACAATTAGAAGCGGATGTTTGACTGAAATCCGAAATTAAAAGCTGCCTAAACGATTGGACTGATTTTGATGAACATTTTTTTGTGTGTTTAAGTGGGTTCCTGGATGGTTCAGATTCACAACTGGAATCTCTAAAACCATTATGTGTAGGAGTTGACCAGAAGGGAAAATTTAAAAATAGCTCTAGCGGCCACATTTTTCGATGTTTCACAACAAAACTCCGTATATCCTATTAAAACAAATCGAGGTAGGTATTGTCAAAAAATGAGCGAAATCCGACAATTAGAAGTGGAGGTTTACCTGAAATCCGAAATTAAAAACTTACTAGCAACCGCCATGTTTGGTTCGTCTCAGCGTATGGCATACAATTTAATTAACCTTTAATATTTCATCTATTTAGGCGTAGCAATAACCGCCGGGCATTAGCTAGCTATGTATAAAAAAAGGTAAAGTGTAGACTGATAATTAAAACCACGGTAAGCGCTACAACAATTAATTTCCATTTTATTGCAAAAATATGGACTATGTACCCATGTCATTGCCGTAAACTGGGGTCTGTTATATTGTCAGCAAGTAGCTCGAACTGTAGCCACAAGAATGCGCCTAGCCTATCAAAAACTGTGATGAGGACAATGCTTTTTCTGTTTTTTCAGAACTTAGAAGATTTTGACACTTAGCATGATTTTTGTTTTCAATCTACAAGTGATCACACTACAGCTTGGGGTAGTGGGGGTTTCTAAACAATTAGAAGTAGATGTTTGCCGGGTTGTTAGCTCTGCCTGATGGCCGCTTTTACTCTCAGAACAAGTACCTTGTAATCATTTACCCCGAGGCTGAGTAGACCCCAAGGTCTATGAATAATATGCGACTAACGAATTTTCCGATTTTGTATCTAGAAAATACTTAATTTCTTTCAGCAAATATTTGAAATTTCATTTTGGTCATGTATATGGCGCAAGTAATGTAAATGCGCAGATTTCAAGTATGAGTTTCTTTTGTGTAGGCTAAAATAAAAATTATACGGTCACACGAAGAAATACATTATTCAACGGAAATAGAAAGAAACATTTTGAAGCTGTTGGTTTCAAATTAAACGGCGCGACAGGCCTACAAGTTTTTTGGCCTACCAGCTGCCTGCTGACCTCACATCCACATGTGTTCATGACAGAGGTATTCTTGGACCAACGGATCTGTGTCCCCGTAAGAAATGCGAACTAAACACTAATTCCGTTTCTCTTTCGGTAAATTATTTCCCTCCCTGCATTCTTGCCTGTCTCTATTTTCTATCTCTCTCTTTCTCCCCTCCCATTACTCACAGTTTTGAGCTTTCTTGCGGGATATTATTTGTACTCACAGTCCAGCGTTGTCAACTCAGTATCAGTATGTTATGTTATATAGTATGTAAATTGTAAATTATTATCATTAGCTTAATTCATAAGCATAAATTAGAATTCCTGTATAGTATCAGTATGTTATATAATATGTAAATAAAATAGTAGCATGTAGTAACTTCGCCATAGTCGATCCCTAGCCCGGATGAGAAAGATGGAGGGTATATGACTGTGTGTTCATTCCTAAAATGTTATAATTTTGTTAGGACTTCAAGATTACGTTCCAAATCTAACCAAATAAGACAATGAGGTGAAGGAGAAGTATTTATGACGAAACATTTATCTTTAGAAGCAACATATGTAGATTCCCTTCACGTAATTTCCATTTAACCAACAAATATCCATTATTATAATTATATCCATTAATAGCAGAAATCAGTCAGTGTCATTAGACGTACTTAAATTAAATATGAAGAAGTAATAATTAACCTTACATTATTCAAGAGCCTGACACCGGGGGAAGTTTGGCAACGTCCCTACTCGGTCAGTAACAGTGGCTTCTATTTGACGTAGTGGGAGGGGAGCGCGGTGGAATGGTATGAGAACTGACGTGTAATTTTCGAAGAACGATGCCAGCGCTACAGGGGCGCAGATCCGTTGGTCCGACTATAGACGACCATTCAGCCAGTGTAAGGGTGACGTGTTGTCAACATATCCGGTCCCCCAGTCATCATAGCTGGTTTTCTCAACCTGGAGCCGCTACTTACTGTGGCTACACAAATACCGCACGATGCTGGGTGGGTACCGATCTCATACTGGCTGAAATTCCATGAGAAAATGTCTTCCCCATGGAGATTCGAACCCATAGCTCTGCGCCAAGGCATCTTGCCTTAACCACTCGGCTACGGCGCGGGACGTTGAATTCGAACACTTAAAAACAATGCAGAAATCATTTAAACATATGCTGAATTGTGAAAACGTATACGCATTACAGGGACTCTTGTCATCCCAAATTCTCTTAAAAATGTTTAACTAAAACTGTTATTCTCCTAGTTATATTATATGGATGCGAAACATGGACTCTTACTTTAACGGAGGGGGAAAGATTATGTATTTGAGAATAAAGTTCTTAGGAATTTTTTTGGGCTAAAGAGAGATGAACGGACAGGTGAATGGAGAAGACTATTTAACAGTGAATACATGATATTGATATGAAACAAAATGCAATAAAAAATAGTTAAGGCCCGTAGACTAAGATGGGGAGGACATGTGGCACGTATGGGGAATGAAAGAGAGGTTCGGAAACTTCTTGAAGGAAAACAATAATTACTCTGCCAAATAATTCGCATAAAGTATTAAGAAAGAAAATTGATGATCTTATGATCATTTAGTTGTAGCTGTGAAATGAAATAAAATACATCAATAAGTTTCTAGAAATTAAATGAACAAGATAAAGATAGTTGATTAAAATTTGATCAACTCGCCAACGGAAAGGAAGTGGGTTATACTCAAGGAAATTGTTAAGTATAGCTGGTGAAAATGCGAGAGGAATTCAATGTTTGACAGAAGAGAGGAGAGTGAATGAAGTGAAATCAAACTTCCAACAATCACGTGGTTGATTGGCGTGTTGTTTTGATGTGAAAACAGCCAACAAATCTGTCTTCTGCCTTTCCCAAGTAAAAAACAAAAATCTCAACTAGTTGAAATGCTTGTTTATCAATTATTTCAGTTTATGTTCTCATTCTAAATTTGCACGTTTTTAACAACTTGGAAAATATTCACAAGCTATTAACTTGTTTATTTGGACGAATCTAAATGAGCTCATTCAGGTACGTCAGTCACAATTCTTCTATCACACTTCAAAATTATTGACTTCGCTTCTTCCGTCTCCCACTATATTATCCGACACAGCGGAACACGTTGTTGTTGCTGTTGTTGTTATCAAAGGCTGGGCCTTGGCAATGAAGCCATTAGCGTTCTTGCTCTCCAATATTTGTCTATGGTGGGTCCAACAGGTAATACTTCACAGGTTTGTAGTTGTTCTTCATTCATTTCTTCATCTTTGTTGCATAGAGGACAATTTGGATTCGTGTAAATTCCTATTTTATATAAGTGTTTGGCCACATGATCATGTTCTGTAAGCAGTCTGAATTTTGCTACTGCAGTTTTACGTGGAATTTCTGTAATAATATCTGGCTTATTCACTAAAATATTCCATTTTTTGTCTTTGGCTTTATTACGTAGGTCTTGGTTTTATTTGATTTTATATTTGTTTTTAATTAGTCTTTTTTATGGATGTGAAAGGTAAGCTTTTAGTTGTATTCTGAACTAAATTGGAGTTTTTTTTTGCAAGAAAAGCATCAGTGTCATTTCCAGCAATTCCACAATGTGCAGGTATCCATTGCAATGTAATTATTTTCTGTAGTTTTTGAAGTTGTTGAATCATTCTGTGACACACTATTTGTATTGACTTCATTTTGTGTGAATTTATTGCATATATATTGCTGCCTTAGAATCAGAGAATGACAGTGAAAAATATCTCACATTAGCCATTGAGGATGTGGTGAAAATAACAGCAGAATTTACAAGTGAGTCAGCATTGATCATATATTCTGCTCATAATGAAATTGCAAATAAAGGATATCCACATCAATTAAAGGGCGTAAACGTCTAATTAGGTAGATCCATATATCATTTTTGTCATAAATAAATAAGAAATGAAGGAAGTTCCTAATGATTGGTCAATCTTACCTTGTATTGTCTTATTTCCCGTAAAATACGATATTGCTAAGAACATTGTTTCTATCGATGACAGTTCTATACATAGTTCAATCATATGGCGAGTAAAAGTAGCACCACGATTCCCCCAATAGACAATGCAAGTTTGTTTACAGTACAACTGGAACTTAGCTCGGAAGGGGTGAAGATTACGACGTCGCAATGGAAGACAGGAGTTCGTTTTCTCGTTTTGTTTGTTGGAATCAACAAGAGGTTGATGTTATGTCGCTTTTCCTTATTCCGCCGCAATGTCCAAGTCTCTGCATCATACAATGCTACACTCCACACAAATCACTTCACTAGCCTCTTCCGTAATTATTTTGCCAAATGTCCGCTTCTCTTGTTAAAATCTTCTTTTACCATTACTATCCTCTGTCTTACTTCTTGACAGCAGTTCATGTTACTACTGATAATACAACGCAAGTATTTGAAGCTCGCCACTTGCTCAAAGGCCCCATCTTTAATTCTCATGTCTATCTTCCTTGGTTTCCTTCCTATAATCATAGCCTTCGTTTTATTTATATTTATTTTAATCCCATAATCTTCGCATCTGTCATTTAGCTCCATCAGCATGTTCCTCAGTATCATTGCATCTTCTGCTAGCAAAGTCATATCATCAGCAAATCTTATGCACTTATTCTTCTTCCTCCCATGTTTACGCCTCCCGTATTCCTGAAACAGTTCTTCATTACGTCTTCCAGATAGATGTTGAAAAGAGTAGATGATTGAGGACATCCTTGCCGTACCCATTTCCAATTTCTCTTCTAGCTCTGACATTTCTTCTCCTACCTTCACTTTTGCATGACAGTAGAATTGATAATTTGGTGAAGTCGATAATTAAATTAATGTTGCTATAAAGTCAGTATTGTTCACATTAATAATGGATGAAACTTTTAAAGAACTAAAGTTGAAGTTAGAAAAGGGATTAAAATAGGCAACAAAGAGCTGAAGATAATAAAAACTATGCTGTTGACACAGTTCTAATTGCACAATGTCAAGATGATTTACAAATGCTATTGCACACATTTAGAATCATTGCAACAAAATATAACATGAAAATATCGATAAACAAAACCAAATCAATGGCAATATCCAAGGATCCACGCCGTTTTAAATTAGAAATAGAAGAGAAAAGTATAGAACAAGTCATGAAATTAAAATATTTAAGAATAGAAATTAATAGCAGCAACAGAATAACAGATGAAATCCTCCATCAAGCAAATAATGCAAACAAAATATTAGGATCTTTAAACAATTCTGTTTGGAAAAATAAAAATTTAAGAATAGAAACAAAAATAAGAAATTTACAAACCTGTCATAAGACCAGTTTTAACATATGGTTGCGAATGCCGAACAGAAACTCAAAAAACAAAACAAATTAATGAAACAATCGAAATGAAAGTTTTAAGGAAAATCGCTGAGAGAGAAAATTCGCAGCTCTGCTATTAGAGAGATTTGTGAGATTGAACCTATAAACCTCTGGATAAATGATAGAAGACTAAGTTGGAACGATCACATAAATACAATGAAGAACAGTAGATTAGTGAAGAAAGTGCGTGACTGGACACCTCAGTAGAGAAAGCCTTTGGGAAGACCACAACTATGATGGAAGGACGTCACCATACCCCGGACCTGAAGTGAATGAACACGCAACAAACTGCCAGCTTTCATGCGTAGAGGTAGAAGAAGAAAGACTGTCAGTTGGTTTGGATCTTCGCATGGGGCACAGCGCTTAAAATTATTAAGTTGAGAGCTTGAAGATTGGAAGAAGATAATTTTGATTAGAATCTGACAACAAGGTGGTGCATCAGGTCGGGGCACGTGTTGTGATATCAAAACAAACAAGTAATTACTCGTGTCCTTGTGTTTATCTGAAATTTGTCTACGTCACAGAGTGATGACCCCGGGGAGGGAGTGGAGGTCATGCAACACATGTTCCTCAACATCGCACTCATCACAGGCGCCGGAACTCGGCCGGGGGCGCGCCACATACCAGCTCACCCATAGCACTACAGTGAAAATATAAATTATTCCTACGAAGAAGTGTAAAGAAAGGCAGAACTGGACATAATGACTACCTGTATGCAGAGCAGTGCATTTTGAAGTAGCGAGTTACAAGAAAATTAAACTGCAGAATTAATAATATCCTAATTCAAATACCTAGGAACGATAATTGTTTCAAAAAACGTTAAACTGAAAATATATAAAACAAGTATTCTACCAGTTATATTATATGGATGCGAAACATGGACTCTTACTCTAAGGGAGGAAAGAAGATTACGAGTATTTGAGAATAAAGTTCTTAGGAAAATGTTTGGACCAACGAGAGATGAACAGAGAGGTGAATAAAGAATACTACATAACAGTGAACTACATGGTCTTTATAGGAAGTCAGATATAATAAGAACAGTTAAGTGTTGTAGATTGCAATGGGCAGGACATGTGGCACGAATGGGAAATGAATGATACGCATGGAAGTTTCTTGTAGGAAAAACAGAGGGAAAACGCCCAGTTCGTCTACCAAGAATGAGGTGAGAGAATAACATTAACTATGATTTGAGGGAAGTAGATTATACAGGGAATGATTGGAAAAACATTAGCTCAGGATAAGGATGTATGGAGAGCTTATATCGTCGCGGTCATGAATCTACAAGTTCGATAGTGAGTGAGTTAATTAGTTAGGAATAATAATTGGGGACCTGAATTCCAAAATATGCTATGTCCATTTTTTAAATTTTCAGAAGCATAAAACTGTTTAATCTAGTTGTTATTTGGGTTTTTGTTTCTGATTTTTTCTTTGTTATGTAAGACATACTAAAAGGTATATTTTAAGATAAAAAGGAAAAACCAGGCTGTTGTTTCGTCCTTCAAAATCAAATTTTATAGATGGACTTAGCATGATTTAGCAGCAGAATTACGGACAAAGTGTAAAATGTGATAAATAATACATATAAATTTGGTAACACAGAAATAAGACAACTAAAAAATAGAAAAATTAAACTCAACAATAGGGAAATACAGAACAAACTGGAAAGAACACTTGGCAAGGATGACTGAGAATAGAATACCAAAAGCAGCATACAACTATTCACCACGAGGAAGAAGAAGTTTGGGAAGACCAAGGAAAAGATGGGAAGAGCAGCAATTTGGAGTCGGAACAGGCTAGTAAATAAGCCTAAACCGCGAAGAAGAAGAAGATATAAATTGGGTATGGGATAATGGAAAGGAAACGCAATTATAAATGTACACTTCTTAAGAAATGTGTAAAAAATAAGTTACTATTTATTAATTTTAATAGTGAATTCTAAATCATACCAACTCCATGGACATAGCATGGTTTAGAATTGAAATATTTTTATTATGTCAATAAATATGGGAAAGAGTGTGATTTAGACAGTTTTTGCCATTCAGGACCGTAGCCTGAGACATTATCATAGCTATGTTGTGTTTATCTCAGTATGTCATATTATGAAATTATAATGTTCCCGAATTCAGGTCCCCAATTACATACAGAAATGAGGTGCACAAAGAAATTAAAAATATAAAAAAACCTTAACTCGTGTCCAACTCAGGATTGGGTAGAGGGTTGAGATGAGATGAATCCCATCTATTTATAGAGGTCTGTGAATTACAAGGCTGCCAGCCGACCACTCCAGACGCAACTCACAGGGACGGATGAACGAAATGTATGAGATGAGTATGGAGAAATGGTGGAATTAAATTTGTGGCAGGGGGAAACAAGAGAAACCCCGATAAAAACCTGCTCAAACTCCGTTTTGTCCACCACGAAACCCACATAAGTGACCGAGACTCGATCTCGGTACCCCAGCGGTGAGAGGCGAGCGTCTAACCATTTGCGCCACGGAGGCGCCTTTCAAAGAAATTAAACGTAGGCTCAACTCTGGAAATGCATGCTGTTATGTATTACAGGGACTCCTTGTCGTCCCAACTTCTCTAAGGAAACATTAAACTGAAAATACCCTAATATAAAACTGTTATTCTCCCAGTTCTATTATATGAATGCGAAACGTGCATTCTTACTATAAGGGAGGAGAAAACATTCGAGTATTTGAGAATAAGTTCTTAGAAAAATTTTGGACCAAATAGAGATGAACAGACAGGCGAATTGAGAAGACTTCATAACAGTGAACTACATGATCTTTACAGGAAACCAGATATAATAAGAACAGTTAGGTCTCATAGACTGCTATCGACATGTGGCACAAATGTGGAGTGAAAGGAGGTCATGGATGCTTCTTGTAGGAAAACTAGAGGGAAAGCGCACAGTTGGTTGACCAAGAATGGGGTGGGAAAATAACATTAACTGTAACACTGAGCAACCAAAAAGAAACTTCTTTTTTTGTCTTAGAAAGAAAAATATGTGATTCTGATAGTATGTTTTCTCCTGAATTCAAATATGATATCGGTTTTTCTCCATCACGCAAGGTTTCCGAGAGAACAGACATTTATAATTTCAAACACTTTAATATTTTCTACATTCGTAACTACACAATATTCGAATAATCGGACTCACCTAGAGAGTAAGACACGACGATTTTCTGCTATATTTCGCCTGTGGAGTATCCCTCTTGATGGCCCAACAATAATCAGCCAGCATATTAGGATTCCATTTGCCTTGATATCTATTTTCCATAGCTGAAATCTCCTGATGAAAGGTTTCCCCGTGCTTATAGCTCAATGGACAAATGGACCAAAAAAAGTTTATTAAAATAATTATTTAAATCCATTAATTGAAATTGAAATAAAAAAACTGTGGGTGATGGAGAAATTCCGAATACATATTTGAAAACACGATAAAAAACTGCATTAAGTACAACTATTAGTACTCAGGAGATAAAATTCATGTTGACCAGTGTAATAAGATGGAAGTACAGGAGATGATTGGAAAACATTAGCTCAGGATAGGGATGTGTTGAGAGCTTATGTCAGCGTGAATCTATGGGTTCGATAATGTCAGTGAATTAGTTATAGCACATATATTAATTTTCAATTTTTATAAACTCGAATAATCTGATAAGTGATAACTGGAATTTTTCCTTAAAGGAAATTATTCCTGTGGTTGTCCATGGTCTGGAATTTAGGTTAAGAACTCTCCTGACTCTTCATTATAATTTATCACCCATCATATCATCGGGGTAACGTAACTCCGCCTTCCAGGTGTCCCAACATAAGAAATGGATTACAATTCTGCCACTGCTAGGGGAGAAAGCCAGAAATGTTATATAGGACAACCTGGTGGTATTAGACAAAACAATCATCATCATCTGCATTCATGGATCCCGTTCCGACTTCAGCCCATCTCTTTCTAGGTCTGCCACATCTCGGGTGCCCTTAGGTTTGTATTTTGTTGTTTTGGATATCTATCTTCATTCATTTTGTCTATGTGCTGCTTCCATTTTTGTCTATATGTATCTATTTTATCAGTTATTGCAAATATTTCAAGTTCCTGTCTTATTTCTGTGTTCTTGATTCCTTTAACAGATCTCAAAAATTTCATTTCTGCTGCCGTTATCCTACTTAGATCTTGTTTTTTATGTATCCAGGCTTCTGAACCATAGAGCAGCCAACGTTTTGTAAAATTTCAATTAGGTCTCTCTTGTTGTTTTGTTATTTAGTGATCGTTTATCGTACCACATATTCCTGGAATTTTGCTATTTTATTATTTATATCATTATCATAATTAGATGACAAAACAATATTTTTTATAATTATTGTGGATTAGTTATTAATATCACTAATTTAATTCTCTATTTTAAAAAATTGGTTAAACTCTTTATTCTTTCCGGTATATAAACATAAGAAGGGGGAGTAAAATATGTCACCGGTCCAACGTACAAGAAGCGGAAGGCAGAGTCAGGTAGTGTACAGTGTTGTAGGTACAGAGAATAAATATTTGGTTGACATTTTCCCACAACGTCTTTTTCTAATTTATTCTAAAGTTGTTAGTTTACGTATAGGCCAATCTTTTGTCCTCTCTTTCTTCTATAACAACTACCATCGTTGTTGGTTCTTAGCCTGTTTGTTCAAAATACACATTTACCTTCTCTGTCAAGACTTCTTCGACTTCCAGTATTCCATCCGTAGCTCCTTTCACTTATTTATTAGGGAATTCGATAAGTTATGGCAACACCGATGTAAATCAAGCGATCCTAGTGGTGGCTATTGTAATCTTCTAGTATGTGTTGTATAAATATGTAATATTGAAAGTCTCGAAATAGCAATATTTTGTGAATACATAAACTGTTCTCATATTTAATAAGAAATGCAGTCCTAAAAAGATGTTCAGTAGAATTTTTTAGAAGGTGGATTTGGGAAGTACTCGCGAACGTCCACCAAATTCACCAGACAGTAGCCCTTGTGACTATAACTGATTCATAAAAATCAAAGAATCTGTACCAGACATTCGATTTCAATCAAAAGTTAGTATTCAGAAAGCTCTAGATCGATCAAATGAGAGATATATCCACAAATGGTGCTGCAGATGGAGTTCCTCTGTATTCCATGGATTTGGCATGTAAGCATCTTGTAGGAAAAGCCGAGGGAAAGAGCCCAGTTGTTAGACCAAGCATGAGGTGGGAGAATAATATTTACCATGATTTGAAGGAAGGAGATTATACAGGGGATGATTAGAAAACATTGGCTCAGGATAGGGATGTATGGAGAGCTTATATCCATGCGGCAATGAACCTACGGATTTGATAGTGTCAGTGAGTTAGTTATATCCATCAGTAGACTATTTGAATCGTATTTTTACTGCTTTTCTAGTTTTATTTGTACCTTCTTTTAGCTTTTTTTTTCACATAACGCAGGATACACACACACATACCCAAAGTGGAGATTTAAAAACTCCTACCCCGCCGGGAATCGAACCAGGGTCGCTGGAGTGGAAGGAAGGAATTTTATTAACTACACCTATTGTATATCTGGCTTAACTTGGCAAAGAGAGAGATGGAGATATAAGAGTAGATCTTTGACCGCTTTCGCCCTGGTACAAAGGAAAGGACCCACCCTGTTGTCAGTTTTCGTCTTCCCCCTTGCCCTTATTAACATCTGATGAAGACCAAAAAAACTAGTGCGAGTGAGGGAGGTGAGCACAGCTGTCTCTTTCTGCATATTTCTCGCAAAGTTAAGCGAAACGAATTATTGGCTATTTCTTCCCTTAGATTTTCGGTCCTCTAAGAATCTTGGCCACCTTCATAACGTATGCCCATTCTTCTCTATTCCTAGCTTTCTATCTCCATATTTTAACCATCAGTTGTCTTAAGTTTTCCTCAACCTTATCAAACCATCTTAGTTTCTGTCTTCCAATCTTTCATATTCCTTCCGGTTTCCCCTTCTAAAATCCTTCTTGCACTTCTTTCTTGCTCCATCCGCATCACATGTCCTACCCAATCCAGTCTCTTTCTTCTAATATCTCCTACCACATCCTAATCCCGGTCCACCGCTGTGGTCTCGAGGTAGCGTGCTGTCTTGTCCCCGGTCGGGGCAGTTTTTCTGGATGAGGTTTTTATCGGGGTTTTTCCTCACCTGTAAGACAAATGTCAGGAAAACTTTAAGGCCCAAACGGTCCCTGAAATCATATGGCCACCATCATCATCCTTAACATTATCATCATCATCCATTACCGGTGTGGAAAGCAACGGGAAGCTACCACACCTACAATTCCCTAGTAAAGCTGCAAAGCATAGCATGGAAATGTTATGATTGCAGTGAAGGACCTGCATTCGGGCAGAATTACTATGGATGGGTCCTAATCCCTATATAATTTAACCCTTAAATTGGCAAAACAGTAATTTGTGGTATCAGTTATTTAAATGTGGCGGACCGCACTGAAAACGAAATCGTGCATAACTGTTATTATTAGGTATATTGCGTGATTCCGCACACATTTCAGTAATTTCTTATCGTTAGTTTTCTTCTGTTTTATTCAAAATATTAGATAAATTACAACAATTGATGTATCATAGAGTAGGCCTACATTGCGAATGTAAGTGTTAGTTATACCTACAGCTACGGACAAGTAAGTGGGATTTCAAGGCATTGAACGTTAAGAAAACTGATGTTTTTATACGTACAGTACCTCGTATGACGTAACACATGTTGCATAATTAGTGATGCCCTGATATGAATAGCAATATCGCTTCATTCATGCTCTATATTTTTTTATAGTACTGAATCTCTACTAGCATCAGTAGATAGAAGAGACACATCCCCAGATCTGTGTATAACACTGTTTTATAACAAGGACAATGCAACCCCTGTTTGATGCAGAGAAAAAACCAGATGCTCGTATTAAAAAGTAGCGGCCATATTTAATATAAACCTCAGAGTTTTAAATTCTTATTTCATTGTTAATTTTTATATTTACTTTTTACTAGCTAATACCTGGCGTCCGTTGCTACGCCTAAATATTTACTTTCATGTTTAGTTGAATAAGTAAAAAGAAAAATAATTATAAATGTATATCGTAATTATTTTTGATACCCTGTGCTGATTACCCGGCATTTCCCGGGACTATACTTATCCCGATCTTCTTGGCATAAATGAGCTGAAATATAAAAATGGTTATTGTGAGTTATCCATTAAAGATAGACATGTGCTGTCGCGGACTTTTATGTATTTTGTTTAGATATTCAATTGTGTATACATTAATTTGGTGTATATGTTATGGTTTAAGTAACGTTAGTCATTTAAGTATCGAAAAAATTCCGTAAAAAAAAAGAGTTTTTCACAACAAAGAGTGATTTTTTTAGGGGTGAAGTGGTTGAGTATTACAACTCTTATAGGCCTAGCCTAAAACATTCCCGGGAAACTCCTGAACATTTGGCAAAAAAAAAAACATCACAATCGGATGAACGGTATGGCAGCGCATGAAGGACAGACAGACAGACAGATATACATACATATTACATTAGTATATAGGCCTATGTGTAACATGTTTTAAATTATACATCTCCCTGTGCCCAATATTAAGTTTTGATTATCTTCCTCCATTCATCTCTTTCCTTCCAGTCACCATCCTGCAGTCCCCTGTCCTTCATTAAATTACCCACGTATTCTTAGATTCCTCTTATATTTCCCTCCCATTTGGAACCCAATCCAAACTCCTAACTAACAATCTATCTTTATTCATTCTCTAGACGCGTCCAAACCATTGTAATTGTTTATTTCCCACAAATTGTATAATTGTTTCGTTAAAGTTAATTTTTCCTTCAATAAGAGACCTACTGTTATTGATCCTGTCAAATATAATATAATAATATAATATAATATAATATAATATAATATAATATAATATAATATAATATAATATAATATAATATAATATAATATAATATAATATAATATAATATAATATAATATAATATAATATAATATAATATAATATAATATAATATAATATAATAATGCTTTATTTATTCTGACAGAGTTAAGGCCATAAGGTCCTCTCTTCCACTCAACCAGCACAAATACAAAAAAAATATTTGACAAATATAGATATACACTATATTAATTATAAACAGTTAAAGATACATTAAATGTAGCAATGTAAATTTGATGTACAAACAACATTTTATAGGATAATAACAATAATAATACTTACGACAATAATAATAATAATAATAATAATAATAATAAAAATAATAAAAATATGATAAATTATACGAGAAACACCAATTAATATATGTATACCTTACACTGGGTAATAAGTCGAGGTTAGAGCAAATGTAAATTTAGATTTCTTTTAAAAGATGCCAATGTCCGGCAGCCCCTTATTTCTTGTGGTAGGGAATTCCAGTTGCGAGAAATGAAGATGGTATATGACATGGAGTGATGTGATGTCCTATGTTGTGGTATATTAAGCAAGAGACTATGTTGTGATCTTGTATTTAAGTTATGGTTTAGAGGATCGTGCACATCTTCTTAAAAAGTCCATTTGTATAGATTGTAATTTTGACTTTAATTTGGCATTTAATTTTGATATTTAAAGAGTGCAAAATTCTTTCACTATCTGCAATAAAAGTATGGGCTTATAATCTTCACCACTTTAAGAATTTTCATTCTTCTTCTTCTTCTTTTTTCACTTCATGCGACATATGCTGTGGCGGACTTTTTTGTACAATTTTTTAAAAATATTTAATATCCTACTGTGTAGGCCTACATTAATTTGGTGTATTTGTATGGTTTAGGCAGTGTACGTCATTCAAGCGTCCAAAAAAGCTATTTTTTTGTGCACCGGTGCACTTTTTTTAGCTCTCCATATTGCTCTTATCGTGTCCTCCTTTCGGAAGGTCGATTCCAAATATGCCTCCAACCATCTCTATCTTCCCATATTTTCCTTTTTTTTTTAGTTCTTCCCAGTCGTATCCTCTTTCTTGTAAACTTTTATTCACTTGGTTAATCTATCTCTCTCGTAGTCTACCTCGTGGTCGTTTTCCATGTGGGCTATCTTGAGATCCAACAGTTTTTATGGTAGTTTTCCCATTTCCATTTTTTAAATGTCCAAATCAATTTAGTCTATTTTTTCTATGTCTGTTAATTTATCTACATGTAACGACTCCCTGATTTTGTCGTTTCTTAATCCATCTCTCCTTTGTTTTATGTTCCATGCAAGAATTTCATTTCTTTAGCTTGGATTCTGGTCAATTACTTCTTTGTAAATGTCTAAGTCGCAGGTGCATATGTACGTATGGTAATAGGTACTCCTCCCGTTTTAATACCATTTATAGTATGTATCGAAACAATTAGAAATATAATTCGACCCGGAACCTTAGCAGTTTGACTAGCAGCCAATATAATTGCAGGACATTTATTATTAACTCTTTTAGGTAATAAGGCCCTTCCCTTACAGCTTCTCTTCTATCTATTCTTCTGATTACCCAAATTGCTCTTTTAGTCCTAGAATCAGCTGTTGCCTATGTTACGTATGTTAATTGTCTCAGAAAAAATATCTAAATGATGGCAAAAATCCCATTCAAATGGTCAAGTAGTTTTGAGCCCATAAAAGGCCAAACAGACTCATACTCATTTTTATATATAAATATGTCCCTCCTGTTGTCTTTGGGGTCTCTTTAGGACTTCTTTCTTGTAAGCACATGTTTCCCTTAACAGAGATTTAGGCGCTCTTCCTCTACAGGGAAGAATTTGAACCGTACTAATTTAGTTACACTTGTTTTCGTATAGATGTCATTTGAGTGGTCCGTGGTCATCGTTCTGTCTCATACTGACATCTAGGAAACCAAGGTAGTACTAGGACGAGAAAATTCGGTAAATTTTGTTTAGAGGCCTATTCATTCAGGCTTAAGGATCTTTTACGAGCCTGAAAATGTTCAGACTCGGGGCCGGTTTTATGGGAAAAGAATTTAATTTAAAACTTTCCTTTAATCTTTTGATTATTAATTGATTTTTGAGTTTAGTTTAATATAGAAAGGGCTAAGCTTGTCTATACTTTATAAATAAAGTCCCTCCCGGAGGACTTGCTCCTTGGATTTTTCCATCCTAAAAAAAATCTATCGACCTGGCCGGGTGTGAACCCGCGACCCTCGGGACCAGAGGCAAGGAGCATAACCAATAGTCCACCGCGACCGACTAAGGATCTTAAATGTATAAAATATGCAATTCTGTTATTATGTCGTTATAGATATTTAATATATTTGGGCTTATTTACTTACGAGGGAGATGAAAACACGATCCAGGTGTGAATATTGAATTTAACAGCTGGTAAGGAGCAGGCCTGCTCCCTAAAATATGTATCATTATACATTTATTTATTCCAAATAACGCTAGATTTATTCTTTTGTTACCACATATGTTAAGTATCAAATATAAATGATCCCTGCATTGAATATAAATGTTAAATTCCTCTTATTGTCCCTCATAATCAGGCTCACATGGAATTATGAAATGTTTAACTAATCCATAGTTAGAGGATATTTGTTTATTTTTGTTAAAAAACATATTTTTTTATTTTTACTTAGAGCCCCACCACCACCCCTCGTGTTACCTCGGGCATAATGCCCTTATCCCCGGGTCTGCTCTATGTCCCTATCTGTATCTAATCTTTATTGAAATACATAATAAATATGCCACATGAATCTTGTATTTCTTAAATTACGATAGGCCTATATTTTAAAATTACACTGAGCAACAAAAAATAAACTTTTTTGTCTCAGAAAGAGAAATATGTGATTGTGATAGTATTTTTTCTCCTAAATTCAAATGTGATATCAAATTTTCTCCATCACGCAAGATTTCCGAGAGACAGGCATTTATTATAATTTCAAACACTTTAATATTTTCTACATTCGTAACTACACAATATTCGAACATTCGGACACACCTAGAAAGTAAGAAATGACGATTTTCTGCTATATTTCGCCTGTGGAGCATCCCCTCTAGATGGTCCAACAATAATCGCCAGCATATTAGGATTCCATATGCCTTGATATCTCTTTTCCATAGCTGAAATATCCTGATGAAAGCGTTCTCCGTGCTCATCGCTTACTGCGCCAAGATTTTCCAGGAAGATATCTAGGTTTATTAAAAAATAATTATTTAAATCCATTAATTGAAATTGAAATAAAAAAAACTGTGGGTGATGGATAAATTCCGAATACGTATTTGAAAACACGATAAAAAACTGCATTAAGTACAACTATTGGTACTCATGAGACAAAAACCATGTTGACCAGTGTTACCAGTGTTGGTCTAAATTCGACCGTAAATAATAAGCCATCGCACTTATTACCTCACTTATATTATATTAGACATTGTTAATTTTAAATTGTATTTTATTTTATTTGACGTTTTATTATCATTATATATATATATATATATATATATATATATATATATATATATATATATATATATATAAAGGAAATTAGTTGACAAACAGAGGAGAAAAAAGGCTCTTAACTGTTTTGTGTCGAAGGTAGGGGAAAAAACTGTTTCCAAAATTATTTTCTTCATTGACAACACTAAAGCTCGTCAATAGCCACTAAAAATCGGTTTAATTGACCATAATCATAATTGATTCAGAAATGTTTACACCTGTCAAAATATGTATATTTATGTTGGAGTGTAACTAATGATGGGGGTGATAGTATTCTAAATTAGCACCCAGCATCGTGAGGAATGTGGGTAGCTACAATAAAATTAGAAGTGGAAAGAAAAATTATAGAACAAGTATCAGAATTTAATTATGTAGGTGTATTAATGACAAACGCTAATAATTTAATAAAAGAAGTAAAGAAACAAGCTGATAAAGCAGCACAAATATCAGGATATATGAAAGATTTAATTTGGCGCAACAAACATATGTCATTAGAAGGCAAAACCTGCATACACAAAACGATAGTTCGACCAGTTATCGTATATGGAGTAGAAACTAGGGCTGATACAACAAAAACTAAGCAAATAATAAGCACATGTGAATTGAAAATCTTAAGAACTATTCAGGGGAAAAAAATTTGATAAAATACACAACACAGAAATTAGGGACAAATGTCATATTCAAGACATAACCAATTTATTATAGATAGACGAAAATATTGGAAGGGTCATATAGAAAGAATTGAAGAAAACTGACTTCCAAAAAAGAGCTGAAGAAGATGGATCAATGGACGGGAGAAGAACAAGAGGAAGACCAGTCAAGAGATGGATAGACAGTGAATGCACATCCAATACGTCTTCCTCCGAGGAGTGAATTTGGAAATAAACAGGAAGAAAATCCTACAAATTATGTTTAAGAAGAAGAAGACAATATGTAGCTACAATAAGTAACAGTTCCACGCTGAGCAACCAGCTATAACGGCTGGTGGACTCGACATGCTTACGACGTGTCACCCCTATACTGACAGAATGATCGTCTACCTCTGTGATTAACACATGTACATATATTATTTTCTTGTAGTTTAAATGGGAGCTTTGGCGCCTTGTAGTTAAAAACAGCAGATATTTTTTTTGGACATGACCTTTGTACATCACATGCTTCTGTGGAAGAAATTTACCACCATGGAGATTTTCCATAAACACTTCCTTACAGTTAAAAAAGGCAGAACTAATTGTTTCCAATTTTTTTATTGATAACACTAAAGCTCGTCAAGAGCTACTAAAAAAATCGACTGACAAACAGAGGAGAAAATGGTACTTAACTGTTTTGGCTTTGCTTATTTATATATGATATTTAATGTTTTTATATTGTTTTATTAACGTTTCTGAAAACACAGGCCTACTAAAATCACTAAATTATAATCAGAAAGTTTAATTTAATCCATATCAGTGATTATACAATGGTTATAAAATTCTGTGCAAAAAAACGTTATTTAAAATCCAATTCAGCCTGCGTATGTTTGTGCTCCCAAAACTCCAAAAGTACTCGATCGATTGACTTGAGATTTTGTACATAGAGGCTCTAATGTATGCCGAGTGTTTAGGCTCCATCTGTTATGTTTTAAAACCATTAGGTGCAGCAATTAACTTGAAAGAAAAATATTAAAAAATCGCTCTAGCGGTAGCAATTTTTGATGTTTCACAACGAAACTAAGTATATGCTATTAAAATAAACCGAGGTAGATATTCTAAAAAAAGTAGGGAAATTAGACCAATAGTAGTGGGTATTTACCTGAAATCGGAAATTAAAAATTCAAAGTTCAATTCTGTGAAATATATATTAAGCATTCTACTTTTTGTAGCTTTGGATTCCTTTCCAGAAAAAAATGTTATATAGGCCTATAAGGGTGTCCCAAAAAAAATCGAAGTCTTTCATTTTTAACGCTTACCCTCTTAATTTATTTGTACAATGTTAATACAATTGTGAGTACAGTTTGGTGTATGTATGCCCACGGCAACCCGTGCCGACTTGCTTCCAAACATGTCAGTAGGCCTACTTGCTAACTAAGGCGAACGAAATTTGAACAATAATGTTTTTTTATTGTAAAATAGTAAATAGTTATACGTTTTGGGCATATTGATGTTTTATTTCCTAAAAAAAACTTTTAGTTTTAGTATCCTTCTATACTAACCCAGTACAAATTTGAAGTCTTATGTTTAGCATGAGGTCGGCACGAGTTGTCATAATCCAACCGCAATGATATTTGTTATTTGAGTTATTAGATTAGATTAGATTTATTTAGCCTGGTGAAGTTAAGGCCATGTGGCCTTCTCTTCCATTCACCAGGACAAACATATATTACATCAGAATATAACAATCTTAATTAACTCTAATATTAAATACTAAGTAAAAATTTGATCAAAAAGATAATATCTAATATTTTCCGATTGATTAAGGGTCTTTCCACTTTTCAGCGGTTGCCCTTTTACCAGCCGGCTACTGGCCCTTCACATCCACATGTGTCAATCACAGAGGCAGATGATCAACAGCCAGTGTAGGGGTGACATGTGGTTAGCATGTCGAGTCCCCCAGCCGTTATAGCTGGTTCCTCAACCTGGAGCCGCTACTTATTGTAGCTACCCAATTGCCTCACGAAGCTGGGTGGGCACCGGTCCCATACTGGCCGAAATACCATGATAAAATTTCTTCCCCCATGGAGACTCGAACCAGCGCAAGTCCCGTAGCTCTGCGCCAAGGCTTCCTACCTTAACCGCTCGGCCACGGCGCGGAACATATCTAATATTTTACGATCTATAATACAACCAGTTAATGTTAGTTAAAATTAAGACTAAAACTAATAATAAAATGTATACAAGCAAGACATATTAAATTGTCCCTGTCTAGTGTATATAAAAATCAAAGGAAAATAATGAGATATAGAAAACTAATTTTACGATTATACAATATTTAAAATAAAACAATTAAAATATTTGTTATTCTTAATATTATTTTCATAAATAATTAAATTTATTAATTGTTAAAAGAATATTATCAGTGATGTGTATAAGTTAGTTTGTTATTAAATAATTCTTTAGTTTGTTTTTGAAGGATGTTATAGTTTGACAGTTATTAAGGTCAAACAGAGAAAAATAGAGGGTGTGCGTATTTGATTTTGCGAAAAAGAAACCTCCTTTATGTCTTGGGACACCCTAATATATATTTTATTTGCATAAATATTGAAAATGATATATGCAAATAAAAAGGTTTTTTTTTTCTGGAAAGGAAATCAAAGCTACAAAAAAACAGAGTATACAGTACATATAACATGTACTGTATATGCATACCAAGTTTCATAAAGGTTTGGTCTCATACTTTTCTAGTAATGTGTTCCTAAATACAACTAAAATAACGATGCGGTATACCACCTACCCTTAAATAAAATACTTAATTACTTAATGCATGATTCCCATTTCACAGCTGTTCCCCCTTAATTTTCCTGCATTCCAGAGATTCCTATCTTCCCATTGTCCTTCTTTCACACCGCTCTTCCTTCTGCCTGGTACCATCCAATCTAACACTCGTTTAGGCCGCTGTTCTTCCGACATCCGTTGTACATGTCCATACCATTGAAAAGCTTTCTTTGTTATCCTATCGATAAGTCACTTGTGCATTCATTACTTGTCTAATATATGTATTTGTAATATGTTGTAACCTGGATATTCTCATACTTCTCCGTAACCCATCCATTTCTGTTGCCAAGACTCTTCTCTGCATCCTTTCATTTATTGTCCAGCTTTCTGGTCCATATGTAAGTGTAAAGTAAAGTGATCCCACAACAGACCCGGAGGCCCGTGGGGTAGTAGGAGGTTAAGGCTCCCACTTTTTCAAGACAATCGGCACTTTATGTCAGCCGGGTTGTCAGCCCTGCGTGACGGCCGCCTTTACCCCCAGAACAAGCGTCTGGTACTCATTTCCGTTAGAGGCTGAGTCGACCCCAGGGCCATAGTGCCGCCAGAGGGTTTGGGTCAGTTTAAAAATCCTGACCCCCAACGGGACTTGAACCCTCGACCCTCCGGCTTGTAGCCCAGTGCCTTAACCACTACGCTACGGCGTGTACTTTCTATTATTGATTGTACAATTTCTTGTTTTGCTTTTCTGGTGAGATTCCTATTCCACACAAGACTATTCAGAGATCTAATCGCCTTCCTTGCACAATTTACTCTGTTAATAATATATTTTTCACAAAGTACTACCAGATTTATCTATCATAGAACTAATATATTTAAATTCTTCAACACATTTAATTACCATAGGCCTATTATTTATTTGTAGGTCTTCTGAATTTCCTCTGTTTACCATGTCTTCTGTTTTAATATAATTTATTTTTAGTCCTATTTCAAATGCATCTACTAATTTTCTAATAATATATTCTATATCTTCTTTATCTTGTCCTATTATAATCTGGTCATCAGTGAATAATAAATTGTGCAGTAAACGGTCATTAATAATGATTCCCCATCCCCTACATGACTTATTCCATTTCATCAATATATCTTCTAAAAATATCATGAACAATGTTGCTGACGTCCCGCATCCTTGTCTTAATCCTTTTGTTATATCAAATTCTGATGATGCTCTATTTCTTCTTCTTATTCTTCTTCTACTACAAGGTTTAGGCTATGCAGCCTGTTCCGGCGACGTTAAAAGTGGAGTCCATCTTATACGTGGTCGGCCAACATCTCTTGCCTCTGGGATTATACAGGAAGGTTCTTTTTGGTATTCTTTCGTTGTTCATTCTCATTAAGTGTTCTGTCCATTTCTTATTATTTTCGCTGATTTTATCTTCAATTTTATATATATTTAATTCTTCTCGTATAGTTTCATTCCTTATTCTATCCGCTCTTGTGCATCCTTTCACATTACGTAAAAACAGCATTTCCGCAGTCTGTATCCTGCTTTTATCCCTTGATTTCATTATCCAATTTTTACTTTCATACAACAACAAAGGAACAGCCATTGTTTTATATAATTTAAGATTCGATTCTTTCCTTGTTTTCCGACCTAAGGTTCTTTTTATGGTTCCACAAATAGCCTGAATACTTTATTTTCTATATCTTTATTTTCTCTATAAGTTATATCACATCCTAAATATTGGAAATGTGATACTTGTTCTATTATTTTGTTTTCCAGTACAATTTTTGATCTAATTCCATATTTACCAATAAATGCCATTACTTTTGACTTATTTATTGATATTTTACAATTATATCTATTTCCAACCTTAATTATTGCTTTAGAATCATACATTCTTTTTATAATATGTATAAGAGATTTGGGTACTCCAAACTTTTCTATTGCCACCCAAAGTTTGTTGACGGGAACAGTGTCATATATACATAAAATACTAACTACTCACATGTTGAGAAATGAACTGATGAATGTACTAATATTGCAAAAGTTGAAATATCAATTCATCTACATTTCTACTGTATCAAACATAAGCGACGCCAAGTTGAACTTGAATGAGTCATAATTACTTGTAACTTGGCAAGAAATCCACAAATTCTAGCAAGTTTAGGTACTAACTCACAACCAAGCGAATATTCTTCATTATTTTTTTAATCGTATAAAATATTAGAAATGAGGGGTGGTCCTCGCATTGCACTCTATTCCTAACCATGTGTTAGATCTTATTTGTAACGTGCGTATTTTTACGATAATAAACTTGAAAATGCTACATAATTTCTCGAGACTGCTATGGAGAACATGCAGGAACACGTAAAAAAATGTATCATGGTGAGAAAATTATAGGCTAAGCCTAAGAAGAAAATAAGGTTATTCCTTGTCACCTGTGAATATTCGATCGTAGAACAAGTGACTTATCGTTGTGTTGGCCAATTTTAGACTAAACTTTACAACCTGTCGCGCGACTTTTTTAATTCCTTCCTTTTTCTTACGATTTAATTTTTCAAATTATTTCCCACCATTGACAGTGCATTTTCCTTTTTTTTTTCTAACAATTATTTCAGTATATTTTTCTGTAATATTTAACTAGATATATAGCATGAAGACATGGCAGCCGTATTGATTTTAACGAATATTCTATGAAACAACAAAGACGTGTTCCGGTGCAGCCAACATAGAGTATGTAGGGCATACTAATTAACTGTATACATATGTTTCAGATTTTCAGAACTTGCTATTTATTTTTGGGAGTTGCATTCTTTCACAGATTAGAGTTCTTAAATTGCGTTAGGTTAGATTTTAGGTTCGTTAAATATCGTGTAGGCCTATATGTTGGATGCATTCCATAATTCCATAGTGTAAATCGCTTCACGTTTGTTGGCGCATGCGCATGGTGTACGAAAACTTTATACGCGTCACATGTTGTAAAGTATTTCCCAATTTTATAACACATGTTCCCGCTGGGGCCAATTGACATGTTTACTAACATCTAAGGACATCTATCTCAGGAGTCCACCCACATTAGTGGGCAAGTTTAGGTGAGGAAATGGGTGTGTTAGTGTACACCAGATTAATTTAGCGTTCACTTGTTTGTTAGTGGGTTTTTTGTGATAAGTTGGCTACACTGTCTGAACAATGAGTAATACCTATTTTTACGTTGTAAATATATTGATTTTAGGTTACTTTGAGCTCAGCTTCTCACGTCATTTATGACATTTCTTATATTTGTTTTGGGAAAAAATCGACATAGGCCTATGTATTTCTCTCAGGTAATTATTCGCATACTGCAACAATAAGTTGTGTGTTTTTACGTTTGTTTATTTGAATTTATGTGGCTGGTACAGTGGTATACAATCCCCATCATTTCTCTCCTCTTTTCAGATAATTTCCTATCAATATTTTGTAATATTCCACAGAAGCGGCCATTTTAAGACAACTGAAATTTCACTTTATTCTACATTGCACATGCCTAAGAATAAGACAATGCTTATATACAGGACTATTCAGAAAGAAGGAACAGACTTCAAACATTTATTTCTTCCAAACTACAAAAAATAGAAACACAATTCCAACGTTCCTGGAAAGAGAAAAGTTTGAAGTTCCGATCACGGCCGCATTTCTCTAACCACTTCGGACGTTATGTGAGTAACACCGTTCCAGAACGTTGGAATGGAAGAGGAGCAGAATATCAATTTCATCGCCGGTGGTCTCCCAGGTCACCAGACCTAACCTAGTGTGATTTTTAGTGGGTTTTATGTACAAGACCGTGATCTTATCCCTCCTATACCTAACACTTTCGAAAATCTGCGACATTGAATTGTTGAAGCTGTGAATTCGGTAACTAGAGACCAGCTGAATCGGCAAGAAATGAGCCACCGTTTTGATATTTATAGTGTAACATGTGATGCTCATATTGAATGCATAAAATAGTGAAATTTGAACTTTTCTCTTTCCAGGAATGCTGGAATTGTGTTTCTATTTTTTTGTAGTTTGGAAGAAATAATTGCTTGAAGTATGTCCCTTCTTTTTGAATAGCCCTATATTTCAAGATTCTCCCATATAACTTATATAGAGGTGCTAGATAATATATATTTTTATTTATTCTGTTTAGTGTTAGAGAGGGAACTACATTTTCTTACACGCTCAGCAATACTTCTAGTTTGTTTACTTTACAACTGGAACTTACATCGGAAGAGATGTAGGAACGCTTTCATTTTTTAAATTTATTTTGAATCTATTAAGCCAGTCAAATGCCTCGTCTTCTAATTATTTTTTTTAACTGGTTTTAAATGTATACAACACCTTCCTGCGCCCAATATTAAGTTTTAATTGTTTTCCTCCATTTATCTCTATTCTTCCAGTCACTATTCTTCAGTCCCCTGTCCTTCATCAAATTCATAATTCCCTCTATCCAGGTTCTCTTGTTTCCCTCTTCTTTTTCTCCCATTTGGAACCCTCTCCAAACTCCTAACTGGCAATCTATCTTCATTGATCATCTTCACCTTTCCCAAACCATTATAATTGTTTATTTCCCACAAATTGTGTAACTGTTTCGTTAAAGTTTACTTATTTTCGGATAATACTGCTTCTGATCCTGTCTAATTTTGAAACAACGTTCAGACCTTAAAAAATAAATTTCTGTAGATTGCAATTTTGACTTTAATTTGACATTTATAGTCTATGTTTCTGCTCCATAGATCATTAAACTTTTTACTATTGATTTTATAAATATGGTTATTAGTTTCTTTGAATACACTGGTCAACATGATTTTTGTCTCATGAGTACCAATAGTTGTACTTATGCAGATTTTTATCATATTTCCAAATATGTATTCGGAATTTCTCCATCGCCCACAGGTTTTTTTATTTCAATTTCAATTAATGAATTTATATAATTATTTTTTAATAAACGTTTTTCGTCCTCCTGTCCATTGTAAAATAAAACCAAATGAGCTAACTCAGGAGATTTCAGCTATGGAAAAGAGATATCAAGGGAAGTGGAATCCTAATATGCTGGCCGATTATTATCGTTGGACCATCAAGAGGGATGCTCCACAGGAGAAATATAGCAAAAATAGTCATTTCTCACTTTCTAGGCGAGTCCAAATGTTCGAATATTGTGTAGTTACGAATGTAGAAAATACTGAAGTGTTTGAAATTATAAATTCTTGTCTCTCGGAAAGCTTGCGTGATGGAGAAAACCGATATCATATTTGAATTCAGGAGAAAAAATACTATCAGAATCACATATTTTTCTTTCTGAGATAAAAAAAAAAGTTTCTCGTTAGTTTCTTTGAATATCTGTTTATCCCATAAAAATTCCATTTAACATTGGAATTGCAGATCTACCTTTAACTACATTTTTGTTATTTCCAAATCATTGTTTCCATCTTCGTTTAACGAAAATAAATGGGGAAATACCATTACGAATTTTAGGCGAAGTTGGGTCGATAATATTTGATTAAATCTTAGGGAAGTAAGCTATGTGGAAGACATGAACTTGATACAATAGGGGCCAGTGAAGTGCCTTGATTCATTTCGCATTAAAGCATAAAATTAGTAAATTATTCTTTTACTGTTTACGCAAAAGTTGTCAATCGTTGAACATTTTAAAAAGTGTAGGATTCAAGTTCAATGTTGAATTTTAATTAGTTATGTGTTAAAGGCTATCTCCTCTACAATTAAATTTTGTACTAGAGCTTGCCATCAAATCTTTGCAGAATGAAGTAGGCTTACAACTCAATGGTATTAATAAGCTGTTAGTTTATGCTGACTATATAACTCATGCCACAAATGCTAGTCAATGACCAATCACGTTTCAATGAATTTTGTTTTACAACCAATGACAGTCGTGTTTCATCTCGCTCTTTATCGATTTCTCTTTATCAGCTCCTGCTTTTGTGATAAAGAAAGCTCCTCCTTTTTAATGTTCCGAACAGGACAGGACATTATTTTTCTCCAACAAATACATTGAATATAGCAAATAATGAACAGATTCCTTGATTTTACTGAGTTGTTTACTAAAAAAATATATGAATAACCCGTAATGTTGATTATGATATATAGTTTGATGTGTTTCATTATTTCTCCACTTGGGTGCACTCTTACAATATTGCGATCTTATTTGGCAATAAATAATATGATCTAGTTGCAGTGAATGAACATAACCTCACATTTCTGATTTGTTTTCAAACATTGCCGTTTACATTAAATAGATAAATATTTTAAAATAACTATAGTTAAACAATGATTTGTGAGCTTAATTTTATTCGTTAAATAGTCCTAACAAATGCCACTCTTGATTTCCAAATTCTCTAGATAAATTCACTCCTCACTTCGTGAGTAGTGAATTTATCGATCATTTGGAAATCACTCGTGGCATTACTAATGACGAATTATTATTGAGCGGTAAAGAGGAGATATTAAGGACCAAAACGCACATTCTATTGAGTAACACTAAGGAATTGGGACTGGAAATAAACATAAATAAAACTAAGTATATGGTCACACATATAAATAAATTATATAATGGAAATGGACAATTAATGGCAAATGAGGGAAATTTTTAAGAAGTGGCTGAATCCAAATGCATACCTAGGAACAATAATTGCAAACAGGAATGAGGCGCACAAAGAGATTACACATAGGCTCAATTGTGGAAATGCATACTATTAAGTATTAATGAACTCTTGTTCCAACTTCTCTAAAAAAACGTTAAACTGAAAATATATAAAAATGTTATTTCTCCCTGTTATATTAGGCCTATATGGATGTGAAACATGAACTCTTACTTTAATAAGAGAGAAAAGAAGATTCGAGTGTTTGAGAATAAAGTTCTTAGGAATTTTGTTGGGCCAAAAAGAAATGAACAGACAGCTAAATGGAACTACATAATAATGAAGCTATATTGTATGTATAGGAAACCAGATATAATAAGCACAGTTAAGTCTCGTAGACTGCGATGGGCAGGACATGTGGCACGAATGGGGAATGAAAGAGGTGCAGGGAAGCTTCTTGTAGGAAAACCAGAAGGAAAACGCCCAGTTAGTAGATAAAGAATGAGGTGGGAGAATAACATTAACCATAATTTATGTGAAGTAGATTATGCTGGGGATGATAGGAAAACATTAGTTCAGGATAGAGATGTATGGAGAGCTTATGTCCGCGCGGCCTTGAACCTATCGGTTCGATTGAGCCAGTGAGTGAGTGAATGAGTATACGTTAAAGGAAGACCTTAAAAAGGAACTTATTTTGAACGACGTAAAGAAAAACACAAGAGGCAGAAGGGATCTTGTGTACAGTAAGGGTTGTTGTGGGTGGGGGAAGCCCTGAAATTGTGCAAATATCTGGGAAATAGAGAGAGAGAGAAGGCTAGCAGCCAGCAAAGCTAAACCACACGTGTTGTGAGAGCCTCATAAAACCCCATGATGTCCCGCCTTATTGATTTTGAAAGCTTGGCGAAACCTATTCTTGTACTAGCTATTCTTACACCGCCCAGTCCGCGCTAACTCCACTCTTTTGTTTTTTTTTACTTATCCAGCGGTGCAATGGTTAGCGCGAGATATCGACAAACTTCCACAAACTTAAATCTCTAGATCAATATTCCCCAATGTTCGCGGATTCCTTTAGACCTTAAATATAATACAAAGAAGAGCGACAGTTTCTGTTATTTGGAATCAATTATAGACAAAGATGGGACATCAAATAAAGAACTAGAGAAAAGGATCAGCAAAGAAAGAAAAACCATAGGAATGTTAAACTCTATATTATGGAGTAAAATCATGATTAACAGAACAAAACAACAATCCTCATACTAATAATCCATATATAACTTTTATACAAGGTTTATACACATCTCAGTTGAACATTCTTACTAACAAACACTGTATTAGCTGTGCAGTGTATAAGAGGTGTACAATTTACATTGGGAATCGTTATTCATGCCTACAAAATGTTTGACTTCTAGATCAACTGATTGTTTTCTTATGATATCGATGAACGTTTCCTTAAATTTAACGCAAAATGCAGCACCTTAACGATTGTTTGATGGATGCACAGGACATAAATAATATTAATAAAGCTATGGGTAGGAAAATAACGTATCATAAAATGCCTTTTTTACACTCATTCTCGATTAGGTCTAATAATATTTTTAAATTGAACATTGATTCACAAAAGAATATGTTCTACAATATTTGCTGTGAAACATGATTTAACCTGAATGTAGTTTAAATACTTCGTAATATTATTTTAACAAAACTTTCTTACATCATTAATACATAATATATAAATACTGATATAAAAATGTATTTAATTATATAAGTACTATTATTGAAACATGGACTCTTACTTTAAGGGAGGAAATGAGATTACGAGTATTTGAGAATAAAGTTCTTAGGAACATTTTTGGACCAAAGAGAGATGAACAGACAGGTGAATGGAGAAGAATACATAAAAATGAGCTACATGGTCTTTATGGGAAGCCAGATATAATAAGAACAGTTAAGTCTCGTAGACTGCGATGGGCAGGACATGTTGCGCGTATGGGGAATGAAAGACGTGCATGGAAACTTCTTGTAGGAAAGCCAGAAGGAAAACGCCCAGTCGGTAGACCAAGAATGAGGTCGGAGAACGACATTAACTATGATTTGATTGGAAGTAGATCATACAGGGAATGATTGGAAAGCATTAGCTCTGGATAGGGATGTATGGAGAGCTTATGTCCGCGCGGCCATGAACCTACGGGTTCGATAGTGCCAGTGAGTAAGTAAGTAAGTACTATTATTGCTGCAAGCCAAATGTTAGCTTGATAGTCTTGTGGTCAGACCTTCTGACTACAGTCCGTGAGGTCCTAGGTTCGATTCCCGTTCAAACTAGATTTTTTTTTTCACTTAAAGCGTTATTCTGTTGTCGCTAACATTTCCTACTATTTTTAACGTTTTCTAACGCATCATAAAACACTGTACATAATTCATAAGTAATAGGAAAATCTCTTATTAGTTTCCAAGAATTGTTCGACATTCTTGACGTTAGATGGCAGCACGTTATCTGTGAACATATTCTACAATATATTTGACATAGCCTAAAGAAAAATGTAAATAAAGTAAAACACAGTTATTTTTTCCGTGCCTCCCCAATTAGAGAATCTCTATTTATTCTTATCCATACTTATTTGTTACACAATCACTAGTTGATGTTTTCTTTCTGTTAGAAACTGCGCGTAATACGTTCTGACGTCAGAATGATAACGGATATGTGACGCATTGTGTATGCGTGCTTTATTGTTATATAGCTCCTGTACAACGTTTATTAGTAAGGAAATTATACATGGTCTCTATAAGGCTTATACATTGTGTAACTAAACAACTGATGAAAGCCTGTATAAGAGATTTTTATTACTAAGACTGCTAATTTATAAGTCATCATCATCATCATCCTTCACGGATTAGGTCTCTGACTCTTCCGATCTCACATCTGTTCAGCCCAACGCTTTCTTGGTCTTCCCACCGATCTTCGTCCTACAGGAATATACATCAGTACCATCTTTGGTATCCTATCTGTCATTCTTTGCAGATGCTCCTTCCAATTGTTCCTAATGTATAAGTCCATAGTAGAATGTATAATGTTATATGGATCGGAAGTTTGTGGCACAACAACATGTCAACAGAGTAACTGCAGTTGAAAAAGATTTTTGGATAAGAGCTGCCAGAAAACCTCGACTGTAAAGAATTAGGAATACAGAAATTATAAAATGGATAAATGGAGATGAATGAGATTGAACACAGAAGGCTAATGTGGTATGGACACGTAAGAATAATGCAGGATTGAAGACTACCAAAGGCCGTCTATAGGCCTACATGGAAAATTGAAAACAAGGAGCAGAAAAGGAAGACCAAGAACAATATAGAAGAATAACATTCTGAATTCAATGAGAAAATTTGATGTAACAAATCAAGGCACAGAGAACAGACAACGATGGAGAACTTTAATTAAGGGAAATTTGTGAACGTGTATTACAAACTGATAGTCTGTAGAAATTTATGTAGGCCTATTTTCTAAAACTCGTATTAATTATTAAAGATTGGATGGAGAAAAACCTCAATGACGAAGAAAATTCTCAAAATGAATAAACTTAAAAAATATTCACGTTTCATAAATAAGCCACATTATTTATCATATACTAGCTAATACACGGCGTGTGCAGCTGCGCCTAAATAAATTAAATATTGAGGGTTAATTAATTATATGGTGTACACTGCAACGAACCAAACATGACGGTTGCTTAAGTAAATTTTTAATTTCAAATTTCAGGTAAATCCTCACTTCTAACTGTCGGATTTAGCCGATTTTTGGATAATACATACCTCGGTTTATTTTAATAGGATAGTTCGAGTTTTGTTCTGAGACATTGAAAACTTCGATCGCTAGAGCGAATTTTAAATTTTCGTTTTAGATGAACTCCTACACCTAATGATTTTAGAGCATAATTGATAACGGCTAAACACTTGCCGCATCTGAAAACCTGTATTTTCACGAAGATTATATATATATATATATAATGTTTTGTGGGATCAGAATATAAGTTCAAAAAACAAACATTTTTAATACAATAATTAGGACTGCAATGACATACGATGCAGAAACATGGGAATTAAAATCTAGAACAGTAAGTAGTTAAAATTCAGCAGAAATGGATTTTTGGAGTCGTTCAGCTGGACTTTATAAAAGAGATAAAATAAGAAACAGTGTAATTAAACAAAATATGAATGTTCAAACTTCAATTGTTGATTTTATAAAAAAGAAACAAACAATTAAAATGGCATGGTCGTATAAAAAGAATGACAGAAGACTGATTCCCAAGAAGAATACTAGAATGGGTGTTACTTGGTAGAAGAATATGGGGACGGGAAAAAATAATGTGAATTGATTGTGTTTCGAGCAGCATGAGGGACAAAATGATACAATTTGTGTAAAATATTTTTTTTTTACTTTTTTAGTTACGTAAAACATTTAAAAATTGTAAAAAAAATTCAAAATTGTAATCGCGTGGGAAAATGATGAAATTCATGTTTCAGCCATTAGAATAAACAAGTTAATAAATTAATTATTTAAATATTCTTAAGTATTTTTGTAATTTTGATATTACATATTTATTACATATATTGTGGTTTCTTATTTGTTAAATAAATAACGTACATATTTAAGAGGCTACTATATAGAAATCGGTCCTCTATTTATGATGTACCCCAATCCATTAGTGAATCTACAAGAAATGTTGCGGGAAGAAATTCAAATTTACACCAGAAAATCTTCCTTATCTTAATATATAAAAATGAATGTTTGTTTGTTTGTTTGTTTGTTCGTACTTTATGCGCGGCCATACCGTTGATCCGATTGTGATGGGGCTTTTTGCAAAATGTTCAGGAGATTCCCTGAATGAACATAGGCTATAGGAGAGTTGTGATACTCAACTCCTACACTCTTAAAAATCGCACTTTGTAGTGGAAAACGTGAAAAACTTAGCTCTTTGGACGCTTAAATGGCTTACGCTGCCTAAACCATAATAAATACACAAAGTTAATGTACACAGAATTGAATATCTCAAAAAGCTCTACAAAAATGTCCCTGACAGCATGTGTTTATCTCTTACAGATAACTCATAATAACCATTTTTGTCTCTCATTGATGCCAAGAAGATAATGAGACAAGTACGTAGATTCCTGTGCGAGCATAGCAGCACATGGCGGGTATTCTTTTACGGATAACTCACAATAACGAATGTTATCTTTTAGCTCATTTATGCCAAGAAATCGGAGATAAGTAGATTCCCGGACAACACCGGTTATCAGCACGGGGAATCTTAAAATAATTACGATATACATTTATGATTATTTTTCATTTTACTTTTTCAACTAATCATAAGAAGTGCATTAATTTTTGTCTTTAAGCTCATTTATGCCAAGAAGATTGGGATGAGTAGATTCCCGGACAACGCCGGGTAAACAACACGGGGTATCTGAAAATAATTACGATATAATTTTTTTCTTTTACTTATTTAACTAAACATAAAACACATTAATTTTCGTATTTCAGCTCATTTATGTCAAGAAGAACGGGATAAGTGGATTCCCGGGGAACGCCGGGTAATCAGCACGGGGTATCCAAAATTATAAATTTATGATTATTTTTCCTTTCGCTTATTCAACTAAACATAAAAGCACATTAATTTTCATTTATTTAGGCGTAGCAGCGCAGCCGGGTATTAACTATTAGGCTATGTGTATAAAAAATTCAGCATGCGTATGTTTGTACTCGCAAAACTCGAAACGTACTCAATCGATTCTTATGGAAATTTGTACATACAGGTTTTCAGGTACGGATAATGTTTAACCACTATCTATTGTTCTCTAAAACCATTATGTGTAGGAGTTCACCTGAAACGAAAATTTTGAAATACCTCTAGCTTTCGAAATTTGTTATTTTTCACAACGAAATTCAGTACATGCTATTAAAATAAACCGAGGTAAATATTGTCCAAAAAATCAGCGAAATCTGGTCATTAGAAGTGGGGGTTTACAAGAAATCCGAAAATAAGAATTTTAACAAACCGCCATATTTGGTTCCTCGCAATGGATAACATTGTGTATATACATTTTCAGGTACTGCGAGTGTTTAGTTGCTGTTATCCTAAAAAAAATTAGGTGTAACATTTTAACTGAAACGAACATTTAAAAATTATATATAATTTATTTAAGTGTAGCAGCTCATGCCGGGAATTAGAAAGATCTTCCTCCGACTCGAAAGGTGTAGTGCAACCCCTAGAAGTTTGTAATAATTATTCTAAATCACAAGACACACGATATCAGCCCATTGTGTTTCGATATTCAAACTTATTTTACATTGAAATGGTACGTTTCTAGACATGGGTTCCGTATCTAAACTTTATCTACTAAGTCCCCTCTACAATCCCTAGAAGTATGTATTACTTATACTGAAACACCCTGTATATCTTTATCAAATATAACATGTATCATAGAACAAACATATAATTTAATGTTTTAAACAAGTGGATAGTTTCTTGTCAGTTAAGAATAGAAATTGATGAGTATAATGTTTCAATCAAACTGAAAATGATGGGCACAACTTTACATCAGCATTTTCTTTGTTTTGAATATAAAGAAGTCATTACCTAAGTTTGCTCAAGTGATTTAGACATCGCTGCGCATATATTAATGTAATGCGCAACACAAACACAAAGCACAGAACACTTTACGTCAATATCACATGTATTTTATATCTATTATAAGCGATAACTTGTAAATCAAATAGAAAACATTGTTTAGCTCGTGAAGGTGCTGACAAGATAGGAAGTGTTCTTACCCTATGTAGGCTAGACACTTGTCACCATTCGCCTAACAATAAGTTTATATTAATTTATGTGTTAAGAGTTCTTAGGAAAAAATTTGGACCAAAGAGAGATGAACAGACAGGTGACTGGAGAAGACTGCGTAACAATGAATTACATGGTCTTTATAGGAAGCCAGATATAATGAGAACAGTTAAGTCTCGTAGACTGCGATGGGCAGGACATGTGGCACAAATTGGGAATGAAAGACGTGCACGAAAGCTTCTTGTAGGAAAACCAGAGGGAAAACGCCCAGTTGGTAGACCAAGAATGAGGTGGGAAAATAACATTAACTATGATTTGAGGGAAGTAGATTATACAGGGAGTGATTGTAAAACATTGGCTCAGGATATGGATGTATGGAGAGCTTATGTCCGCGCGGCCATGAACCTACAGGTTCGTTAGTGCCAGTGAGTTAGTAAGTTAGTAGCTTTGAATTGTTGGGTTGTTGCTAGGATACGGTATGCTATATGCAATTGATTTCATATTACCTCCGCGAGTATTAATTTAATGTTTTTGCGCGATAGTGCGTTTTTGTCTACTTTCAGCAATGGCGACCATGATTGAAAGTTCAACTTCCTACATTTCGGGGTTGCCAACCTAAATAACTATACTGTAATAAAAAATAACAATACCCTATTTTTTTTTCTCAATGCCACCTGTTTTGTCATTCGACATTTCAGGTATTCTCTCCTGGCATTGGCGTATTATAATTCATTTCTGAGGTTGGGGTTACGCTGCCCCAATGTTATGATGGGTGATGACGATGGGTAATGATGCGCCAGGAGAGGCCTTAAACCTAAACTTAATCTAATGAGTTGAATATGATATTGATGATAATGATGGCAAGGTGACGTTCGGGGACCGTTTCGACCTTAAAGTATCCTGACATTTGTCTTATAGGTGAGGAAAAAAACTCCGAAAAAAATCTCACCCAGAAAACTTGTCATGAGCGGGGATCGAACCCGGGCCTGCTGCGTGACAAGGCAGCACGCTACTCGAGACCACAGAGGTGGACTCTACACTGTAATATTACATAAATATTACAAATACGCGTGTGAGAAGTAAAACCACTGCCCTCTATGTATACTATATACACTGTATATATATATACAAAAAATATCCAAAAGGTAGTGTTAATATACATTATACGAAACAAATCACACCATTTTAAATGAACTGGACTTTATTTGAAACAATATAAAACAATAAATACGTACCTGCCGCCATGTTATCACTAAATTGGTCTCACGGTCTCCTGTTGTTACAATTAATAAACATTATCCACACTGTTAACGTTAGTCAATTGTTTATAATGAACGCAAATATTTCCAAAAAAATATCTTATTATTTTACAATTATTATTTTGAAAACACCACCGCACAAAAATTATGTACAACGCACGTTTTTGAAGTGTTTTACAGAATCGAGGAAAATGTTTAAAAACCGAGCGATTGCGATAGGTTTTTTCTGTAAAAAGCACTTCCCAACCTCTCATCGTAATAGGCCTATACTATTTCAAAACGCCCGGGCTGACCTTAAGTTTCCCATGCATACAAACATATTAATTACAGCAATCAAACATTTCCAATTAACAAAATTAACTTTTAAACACAGTTTAGTCTGTATATAAGTTCTCTGGGAAGGACTTTAAGCCATGGGTCCCGAGACTGAAGATTTTCAGGCTCGTAAAAGATCATTAAGCTTGAATAAAGAGACCTCTCAGCAAAATTTACCGACATCAACATCCTAGTAATACCGTAGTTGCCTGTTAGATGTCTCATTGGATCGGTGTGTTGACCGCATGCCATCCATGACATCTACGAGTAAATAAGATAACTAAAATGTAAGTTGGTCTAGTAACTCCTTTACAAATGAGAGGCTATGGCTCAGCAATGGGCTACGCCATTATAGACAGATAGATAGATAGGAACTGAAATAGAAATTACATTTGTTAAATTTTCCCGTGAAACTCGTATTACAAGCACTAACTAACGATGGCTGATAAATGATGAAGTACCAGGGGAGTCATTAAATCTAAACTTAATCTAAATTACAGACAATGGCCGACCACAGCAATCATTCCATTTAAGGAAAACATATATAATAGGCCTACTACTAGCTAATACATGGCATTTGTTTCTACGCCTAAATAAACGAAATATTGAAGGTTAATTAAATTGCATGGTTTACGCTGTGACGAACGAAACATGGTGTTCAGGCAAACCTCCATTTCGGATTTCGCTCATTTTTTTATAATATCTACCTCGGTTTATTTTAATATGATATGCTGAGTTTCGTTGCGAAACATCGAAAATTGTGACCGCTAGAGGGATTTTTCTAAATTTCCACTTTAGGTGAACTCTTTCACATAATGGTTTTAGAAGGTTCAATTGTGAATCTAAACCATCGAAGACACAATCATACACACAAAAAATTTAATCAAAACCGATCCAGTCGTTTAGAAGGAGTGAGAGATGGACTCTTTATACATCGCAAGGAAATGTAATAGGCCTATATGTTTCATTTTTTTAATTTATTTATTTAGCCTGGTGGAGTTAAGGCCACGTGGCCTTCTCTTCCACTCAACAGGACAAACGTATAGTACATCAGAATATAACAATCATAATTAACTCTAATATTAAATATACAAAAGAATTAATTTAACTATTTCAATGAGTAGTTTATTTAAAATATAAGTTTTGGAGACTTATGAAGAGATATATTTCCTCTTAGAAGTTTTAAAAGATTATGTTATTTTTGGTTAAGTTGGAATATATCTAATTTGCAATTATCAATAATTGTGAATTTATGGAACCGAAATACATTTTTTTTATCGTGCGGGAGGAGGAGACCCTATTCTATATCAACATTTATTTTGATTTTTTGGACACCCAGAAGTTTATATTTTAATTCTCCCTGGATTTGGAATAATTTCCCATATTATTTGTCATGAAAGAGGGAAAAGGCCTTCGAAAGAAAACTTTTAAGACGGGTTTATGAACTGATTAAGGAAGGTGGTATATGGAGAAGTAGATACCTATAACAGTGAGCTACATGAGTTGTATAAAGAACCAATTTTTTTTATTCAGACATATATGCTACAGCCCGTGTTTTAACAAGGGGTATATGATATCACTGGGTATCTATAGAGATTTTATTATACAATTATTGTTGATGCAAAATCTTCGTGAGAAATTCTGCAACGTTGACTGTGTTGAAATCCATTTTCAGAATATTTGGCGGAGTAGCAATTTGTAGTACAGCTGGCCGATCTCTGGATAACATGTAGCATTCAATCATCAGATGGTAGCATTTCCATCATGGATAAACTCAAAAGACTTGAGTGGACAGGGCTTGTTCATTGCATGGGGAATAGACGTATCCCAAGGAAAATGCTCTATACAACTATAGGGGGCAAAATTAGAGTGGGAAGGCAGAAGAACAGACGGATTGATGCTATGGACGAGGATACAAACAAGATTCTACGAATGAAGAACTGGAAGAGGAAGACATTGGATAGGAAGATTTGGAGGGGCTTAATACAAGAGACTGTAACGACATAGAAGATGAAGAAGAAGATGGAAAAAAAAAAAAAATCTGTTGCCTGAGCGGGAAAGGAACCTTTGACTTCTAGACCAAGAGCCTGGTCAATATCGGAATTAGAGTACTTAACATTGGGTAAACTATTCTCTATCTAATAGGCCTATATAAGTGTTTTCTTGTTTATTCGTACTTTATGCGCGGCCATACCGTTGATCCGCTTGTGATGGGGCTTTTTCCAAATTTTCAGGAGATCCCGGGATGAACATAGGCTATGAGATAGTTGTAATACTCAATCCTTTCACCCCTAAAAATCACCCTTTGTAGTAAAAAAACTTGAAATAAAGTCCCTATTTTGTCGCTTAAATGGCTTACGCTGCCTAAACCATAACAAATTGGCCTACACCAAATTAATGTACACAGAATTGAATATCTAAAAAAATCTACAAAAAAGTCCGCGACAGCATGTTTGTCTTTTACGGATAACTCACAATAACCATATTTGTATTTCATTGATGCCAAGAAGATCGGGATAAGTAGATTCCCGGGCAAGCGTAGCAGCGCACGGAGGGTATTCTTTTTATAACGAATTTTGTGTTTCAGCTCATTTATGCCAAGTACATCGGGATACGTAGATTCCCGGGCGACGCTGGGTAATCAGCACGTTGTATCTAAAAATAATTACGATATGGCATTACTTATAGTGAATATTAAATTTTGGAAGGTGAAATTTTATTTACTATTTGGATTGTATGAAAGGTAATTTGGAAATGGAATTAATTAGTTTGTTTTAGCTGCAATAACGAAGAGAGCAAATTTATAATTATTTTTCCTTTTACTTATTCAACTAAACGTAAAAGTACATAATTTATTTAGGTGTAGCAGCACGCCGGGTATTAGCTAGTAAGTCTATAAATGCTAGAATTTGGAGTAGTTTTTCAATGTACGTGATGAACTAGAAGTCAATGGTAGGATGAGGAAAGTGTGTAAGAGTTTATTTTGAGACTGCGGTGTTTTGTCTATGACGTCACGGTATACTTGCGATACGGAATTCCGTTAATTTAGGGGATGTCTAGATTATGCGTGTAACTTGTTGAAACCATGAGAACTAACTCTATTACCGTTAAGGGAGTAAAGATATTTCAGACATGTTGGCTCACAGCCACAGCACAGTGGCGGATACTCTCCTTGTTGACCTTGTGCCAGCAACTTCCTTATTTCATATTTTCATTTAAAACTTATTTTTTTCACCAATATTCAGTTATAACAAAATTATGCCTGTTTAATGGCAATTAAAATATCGATGATCAATTTATTTCACCCCTTTACCAACAAGTAAAACTCCTACTTTGAAATTTCAAGTCTCCTCAACCTTATGATTAGGACTGAAAGAAAGTAGCGGTATCAGGATAGTAACTAATTTCTACACACATTGTATACAAAATGTGTGTTTCTTGAGCGTCTTCACTGCCTGCTCGGAGCGGAGAGTGTTTATGTTCGACTCTCCTCAGTAATAGACCTGTTTATGTAACGTGTGGTTGTATCAGAATGCCGAAACAAAAATTGTGCAAAGATGAGTCCATTTCTACACAAAGCGGAGTGTACTAGAAGTCTGTCCCGAGTAGCGCGCGTCAACGTGCAGTTTGTAAGCATAGCGGTCTAAGTACGATGAAACCTAGCCTATATTACCCGTTTAAGGAGTAAGCGCAGTTGTTGACGGAGGGCACTGCAGTCGTGTTTATGCAGGAATAGAACACGTGACACTGCTATCTATGAGTGCAGAGGGGAATGGGACGTGGGACGCTGACAGTATACACTGCCTTATATGACGTCACGTGTAGCAACAAACAGAGCTTCACAATTCTTCCGCCTGCAGAGATATTTTGAATGACTAATAACCAATACTTTTTTACAGCCCTACTTATGATAATAATAATAATAATAATAATAATAAATAATAATAATAATAATAATAATAATAATAATAATAATGATAATAATAATAATTAGAAAAATAAATACTGTCATATGAGAAAAAATGAATACTAGATATTCAATAGTAGATTGTATAAGATATAAGTAATTAAATTGGTAAGGACACGTACGACGAATGCAAGAAAAAAGGTTATCCAGAAAAACATTGGAATGGTGTCCACCTGGAAGAAGAAGGAAAGGAAGACCTCTAAACTCGTGGATGCAAGAAGTAAGAAATGGAATGAGAACAAGAGGACTGGGGGGCATGGAGTGGATGGATAGAGACCAGTGGAGAAGGAAATAAAACTTTAGGTACATTAAAAATCTGTATATAAATAAATAATAACAGCTTTTATTTTTGAAAGTATTCACAATTCAATAAGAAATTCCCCTTCTCCATTTATTACTCTTTATGAATCCGAATTTCAAAGAATTTTGAAGTTACACAAACCATTTATTTTTCTCAGATAAATTAATCAAACGTGAAAACCAAAATGTATTATTTTATTTGCTGAATAGTACAGTAATAGCTGAAATTCCTAAAACAAAGCCACTTATATCTGATTAAAATGAGATTCAATTGTGGAATTAAAAAAAATGTAAAATGCTGTAATATTAGGCAATATAATAAAGCTAGGTTGAGAAGTGATTTTTAATTTCCGAGATTCTGTAAAACACTTTACTAAATGTGTGTTGTAGGCCTACATAATTTTTTGCACGATGGCATTTTCAAAATAATAAATAATAGGCCTAGTAAAATAATGACATCGTTGTTGGAAATATTTGCCGTTCATTAAAAACAACTGACCAACGTTGACAGTCTGGCCAGTGTTTATACGGTAAATGCCGAAACAAAAAAAATTAGTTGAGGCTACTGAAGGCCGTGACATCAATCAGGAATAAAATAGTGGCAAGTACGAATTTATTGTTTTATATTGTTTCAAATAAAGTTCAGTTAATTTAATATGCAATGATTTGTTTTGTATAACGTATATTAACACTACCTTTTGGATGTAATTTTGTATATACATTATACGTTGTATACATAAAGGGCAGTTGTTTTACTTCCGCACTAGGTAGGTAGTTTGTAATATTACAGTATAGGTTGGCAACGTCGAAATTTAGGAAATTGAACTTTCAATCATGGTCGTCATTGCTGTAAGTGCGACAGAACGCACTAATGTGCAAAAACAATATTTTAGAGTAGGCCTATAGGGTATTCATGCTTATTTATCTTACAAGGGAACTGTCAACCATTATATGTCGAAACCTACCTTGAAATTTCTCCCAGAGAAGTGTTGTGGTGTTCATAGTCTCTCTCTCTCTCTCTTCGAGGTCGATGTGCGACCACATATCACTCGCTGATATCTGTAGGGAAATAAGCACAACTAAATTATGCTTGGTTAAATAACTCCCGATAGGAGTACCTTTCTCACCATGTTGTGATGTAGCCCACAGACTGTGTGTGTGTGTGTGTGTGTGTGATATTTATTTTTAGAGCACGGCAGATTACTAATTTCTTCATCTCTATTTCACATGTTTTTACATAATAATCAAAGTAATTCTCCCCGAGGGCAGGTCTTTCCCTACAATCATAGCATTTTCATGCTATGCTTTGCAGCTTTTTTAACTATGGAATTATACGTGTGGTAGCTTCTCGTTGCTTTCCACACCGGTGAAGGATTTTGATGATAAGGATGATGATGATGGCTGGATGATTTTTTCGGGGACCGTTGGGCCCTCAGCTTCCTGACATTTGTCTTATAGATGAGGAAAAGCCCCGAAAAAAACCTCACCCAGGAAGCTTGTCCCCACCGGGGATCGAACCCGGGCCTGCTGCGGGACAAGGCAGCACGCTATCTCGAGACCACAGCGGTGGACATATTTTTATATAACGAAGAAAATTTGAACAGTTCGAACTACGTTGTGTAAAGTATTATTTTTATCAGTTTCTTAATAATAATTCCGAGCTAAATTTCAGTTGTACTGTAAACAAACTTTCATAAGGTACTTCGCTGACTCCTCCTATTGGGGGAATCGTGGTGCTACTTTTACCCGCCATATGACTGAAATGTGTACGGAACTATTATCGATAGAAACATTGTTCTTAGGCAACATCGTATTTTACTGAAATAAGACTGAATACAAGGTAAGATGGTACAAATAATTAGGAACTTTATATATTTATTTATGACAACAGTTATATATGGGTCTACCTAATTAGACGTTAACGCCTTTTTCATGATTTCGATATATATATACTTAATTTACAATTTCATACGAGCAGAATTTATGTTCCGTGCTGAATAACCTTTGAATTCTGCTGTTACCGTATTTTCAATCCACCCTCAATGGCTAATTTATGATATTTTTTACTGAACTATTTGAAAACATTCAAAATAATTTGTTTCTCTCCGCTTTTCAAATTGTTTCTTTTCCAATGTTTTAATAAATTAAAGCGGCTATTTTTAAACAATTAAAATGCCAACGTGTTCTGCATTACGCATGCGTAAGAATAAAACAATGCTCATTTAATATATTAATATTGTAATTAAATGTTTTAAGATTCTCAAGCATAAATTATCTAGACATGTGCTAGATAATATTTTTTTTGTTTCCTTTATTTGGAGTGTTAGGGAGTGAACTTTTTTTTCTTACACGCTTGAAGGTAAAACCATTATTCGATAAATCAATGTTACAAGTATTTTAGGAAATATCCTCACCTTAATTATGAGATGATAATATTGAGGCTCTGGAATATCAGATTCCGTTTTATTGGAGGATAATTTTATGTTGCGGAAATTGGACGTGTCAAATTTATTTATTTGTTTATTACAACTTTACGATTTTAGGTATACAGTAAGAAATTACACCAATGACATTATTTTTTCTTTATTTTCAGGTAAGTTCGATTAAGAAGTAATGACACCAAACAAATAAGCGCAACTGCACAAGTATACCATTTATCACGGATGAACATACAAAATATGGCAAGTTTTAGGTAATGACTTAATTCGCACTCAATAAAAATACATTATACTTATTCTTATTTCTCATTTCCTGAATTTGCTGTCAGAAAATGAAAATTTCCGGTAGTCTTGCATATATATATATATATATATATATGTGTGTGTGTGTGTGTGTGTGTGTGAATTACATGGTAACTATCATAATAATTTAAAAAAATAAAATAAAATTTTATTTATTTATTTATATTTATTTTAATGTTCAAATAGTAGGACATTACTATTTCCTTCCAAGACATTTGTACATATATTTCAACCTTTTTTAACAAATTTAGTACGAGAAAATACAAATTGTAATTGTGGCATTAGCAACCGAAGTGAACACATTATCTTTGATTGTCCTTCGTTCTGGAATGAAATATTCAAATTCTCATGTCTACTAAATAACACTGCCTATTTAAGTGAACCACCCATTACAGAAGTGCTTAGACAGAAAAGAACTACAGATTTTTTGATGATTTTATAAATAAAGTTAATATAGAAACTTTAATTTTAGATAAAATTATATAATGACTCACTTTGTAACAAACTATAATCCTAATGTATCTTCGTAAAATAGCGTTTATAAATTACGGATATTAATAATAATAATAACAATAATAATAACAGAAAATTATGGAGTTTCTATTTATATTAACTGTACTTAAAATAAACTGTTTATTTAGTAAATTACATAACTGTGAATCACATGTTTTACAGAGTGAAAGTAAAATACAGTAAAAGCTCCTTGTTCGCGGTTCCCTTATTCGCGGGTTAAAAATTTGCGACACATTTTCTCTATTCACGGGTAGAAAAGTATTTATTCGCGGATCCAGTCGGTATAGTAGAAGAATTAGTAACCTTTATTAAGGCATCGGCAACCTCTTTTAACTGCAGGCACGTATCAAGGTGGCTTTTAGAAAGCGTTTTTTCAAATCAAATGGACAAAATTAATATCAATGTAAAACAAACCTTATTGTCACTAAGCATAAAGTTCGTTGTTAAGAGCCACCGCCACTGTATTTCACTTACCGCTATGTCCGTTGATAAATGTCGCCCTCGCCACGATCGGTGATTTATTATTTCAACTTGTCATTTGTTGCAATAATTTTAACTTAATGATACACGTCTCTTCTGCTTTGTTGCCTATTTATAATGTCGAGTAAAAGGAAAATTGTTCAAAATCTCTCATTAATTGATTTTATTTTGATTATTTTATTTATTTTGGAACCTTGGAACATATCCCCTATGTACCCATACAAATTAGTATTCCATTCCATACTCGCGGTTTCTATATTCGCTGCATATTTGCGGAACATATCCCCCGCGAATAAGGAGTTTTTACTGTAATAATCTCTGTAAAGTTTTAAATTTTATTTCAACAAACAATATTGTGAATGTAGTATATAGGCTATAGCAGGAGTTACAAAATACATGTTTTGAGTTTTATATTCTAACTTTAAAATTAAAATATAAATAATGAAATATTTACCTAAAATGTCCGTCTCCTCAACTTTATTAGTTATTTATCTGTAGCGCTTTCGGGACTAGTCCCATCATCTGCAGGATTCAAAACTGGTGTTCCACTGAAGATCTGGTAGAGGGGGTTACATGTACTGGGTGCGTTTTCATTTATCAGATGGTCGTTTTTGTTAACTGCCTTCAAAATTTCCAACGACAACAACGACGGCCATCTGATAAATGAAAACGCACCCAGTACGTGTAACCCTCTCTACCAGAACTTCAGTGAAATACCAGTTTTGAATTCTGCTGATGATGGGATTAGTCCCGAAAGCGCTACAGATAAATAACTAATAAAGTTGAGGAGACGGACCTTTTAGGTAAATACTTACTCACTGGCACTATCGAACCCGTAGGTTCATGGCCGCGCGGACATAAGCTCTCCATACATCCCTATCCTGAGCCAATACTTTCCAATCATTCCCTGTATAATCTACTTCCCTCAAATCATAGTTAATGTTATTTTCCCACCTCATTCTTGGTCTACCAACTGGGCGTTTTCCCTCTGGCTTTCCTACAAGAAGCTTCCATGCAAGTCTTTCTTTCCCCATACGTGCAACATGTTCTGCCCATCGCAGTCTACGAGACTTAACTGTTCTTATTATATCTGGCTTGCTATAAAGACCATGTAGTTCATTGTTATGTAGTCTTCTCCATTCACCTGTCTGTTCATCTCTCTTTGGTCCAAAAATTTTCGTAAGTACTTTATTCTCGAATACTTGTAATCTCCTTTCTTCCCTTAAAATAAGAGTCCATGTTTCGCACCCATATAATATAACTGGTAGAATAATACTTTTATATAAATATTTAATAATTTTATATTTTAATTTTGAATAATACCTCATCGGAACTTCATCATGAATCTTATTAATGTTGAATTCTAACTTTAGTCAATCATTACACAAAATAAAGGCAACTGACGTAACTAACTAACTCTTCTGCGTGGTATAAGAGTTTTAATTAAAATAAATAACACTTCGTTACGTATGAGTTTGTTTATATTTTACAATTTTTTGGGATGTAGCCACTTGAAAATATTTTTAATAGTCCATATAGTACTTTGGGAAGCAGAGAAGAAACTTTAATTATCATGTGTTATGTCAAATTTTACGTGGGATTCACCTAGACCGATAGGATTTATATAAACGAATATCATTATACTTGTAGGTCTCTGTCCCAACATAAATCTCGAACGAATGGAGCATTTTCATCCAAATTTGATACACATATGAGTAACAGTCTGGCGAAGAGGCTTTAAGGAATATGGGATCCTATAGTAATTCCTAGGTAAGTTACAGTTGTACTGTAAACAAAATGTCATAAGGTAGTCTATTACTCTGTCTATTTCAAGGTGAACCCTGGTATTACTTTTACCCGCCATATGACTGAATTGTATTCAGAACTGTCATCGATAGAAACATTGTTCTTAGGCAACATTGTATTTCACCGGAAGAAAGACTGAATACAATTAAGATGGTACCAATAACTAGGAACTTCCTCTATTTCTTATTTGCTTATGACAAAAAATTACACATGAAGCTACCTAATCAGACGTTTACGCATTTTCCACGGTATTGATATATATCCTTTATTTTGCGGTACAATTTCATTATGAGCAAAAATTATGCTCCATGCTGACTCAGCTTTAAATTCTGCTCTTATTTTCACAACATCCTCAATGGCTAATATGAAATATATTTCACTAAACTGTTTGAAAATATTCAAAATAATTTATTTCTTTCCGCTTTTCAAATTATATCCTTTCCGATGCTTTACAAATTATTCTACAGAAGCGGGCATTTTGAAACAACTTAAATTCCAACGAATTATGCATTGCGCGTGCATAAGAATGAAGCATTGCTTATTTATTGTAATAAAATTGTAATTATATATTTTAAGATTCTCCCAAATAACTTGTGCTAGGTAATATATATTTGAAGGGCTTAAGGCAGTAACATGTATCCTCCTGGAGTTCGGAATTCCTAAAAAGTTGGTTAGACTTATACGAATGTGTCTAAATGGCTCAAAGAGTAGGGTGCGTGTAGGCAAACAGTTTTCAGACACTTTTGAAATCCAGAATGGGTTGAAGCAAGGAGATGCACTATCTCCTCTACTATTTAATTTTGTACTAGAGCATGCCATTAAATCTTTAGAGAATGAGGAAGGCTTACAACTCAATGGTATTAATAAGCTGTTAGTTTATGCTGATGATGTAGTACTACTGGCCGATAGCGAGGAGATACTAAAGGCCAACACGCACACACTATTGAGTAACACTAAGAAATTAGGACTGGAAGTAAATATCAGTAAAACTAAATATATGGTCACACGTAGAAATTCAGTATATAATGGAAATGGACAGCTAATGACAAATGAGGGAAATTTTGAGGAAGTGGCTGAATTCAAATACCTAGGAACAATAATCACAAATAGGAATGAGATGCACAAAGAAATTAAACATAGGCTCAATTCTGGAAATGCTTGCTATTATGCATTGCAGAGACTTTTGATGTCCCAACTCCTTTCAAAAAACGTAAAGCTGAAAATATATAAAACTATTATTCTACCAGTTATATTATATGGGTGCGAAACATGGACTCTTACTTTAAGGGAGGAAAGGAGATTACGAGTATTTGAGAATAAAGTTCTTAGGAAAATTTTTGGACCAAAGAGAGATGAACAGACAGATGAATGGAGAAGACTACATAACAATGAACTACATGGTCTTTATAGGAAGCCAGATATAATAAGAACAGTTAAGTCTCGTAGACTGCGATGGGCAGGACATGTTGCACGTATGGGGAATGAAAGACGTGCATGGAAGCTTCTTGTAGGAAAGCCAGAGGGAAAGCGCCCAGTTGGTAGACCAAGAATGAGGTGGGAGAACAACATTAACTATGATTTGAGGGAAGTAGATTATACAGGGAATGATTGGAAAGCATTAGCTCAGGATAGGGATGTATGGAGAGCTTATGTCCGCGCGGCCATGAACCTTCGGGTTCGATAGTGCCAGTGAATAATAATAATAATAATAATAAAGGCAGTAACATGATAAGCCACATTCTGTTAAGAAATGTCATTTATTACAATGATAGCAAATAAATGTATTGAAATATCCATCAAATCATTTGTAAGTGCGCCAGTGATGAGTTAAAAACAGACACACAATGTATTAACAACAATACTGCCCAATTGTCTAGAACAAGTGGGTGCCTTAACCTCCTAATACCCCAAGGGCCTCCGGGCCTGTTGTGGAATCACTTTACTTTACTTTACTGCCCAATTAGTATTTATAATTTTTTGAAACATTAAAATCCTTCTATCTCAGAAAGAACAATTTGTGGCTTATCACGTTATTGCCCTAAGCCCTTCATTTTTATTTCCTTTATTTAGAGTGCTAGAGAGTGAACTACATTTTCTTACATGCTTAAAGGCAAAAAAGGTTATTGGACCAATAAAAAATGCAGTCATACATATGATTTGTTTACATTACAATTGGAATTTAGCTCGGAACTTGCGAAATTAATAAAGTTTGAATATCAGACTTTATAGGTCTAATAATAACCAAGCTAAAACAATGTTGAAAACTATATAAAATCGTTTATGTGAGTGGGCAATGTTATGGCCCTAGAAGAATTCAGGAAGTGGACGAACAAAAGAAAGTGGTAAAAAAATAACAAAAGAAAATAAAATTTTAGTAAACAATTTAATTGCTACATGAACCAATTGTAATACAATAGTAAACTCAACATAGAATGGAAATGGAATAGTTCTGAAGTTTTTTTGGTCATATATCGATTCGTATTTAACAGGTTAATAAAATTTTTAAAAAAGTCACTAAGTTATGGGGTTTTGTGATAATTTTTGTCATTTATCACTGTTGAAATTACACAATTAAACATGATTGCATTTTTTTAACTTTGAAGTTTAGTGTTTATGAAAACATAGGAGTTTCTTTGTGTAATGACATGTAGGCTCTTTGAATGTTTCTCATCTAATAAAGAACGAATTAGGAGAATGGATGTCTTTATTCAAATTTTTACTCTGCTTGATCTTTATATTGAAATAATAATCATTTCAGCTTTATTATTCGCTGACGATGTTGTACTTTTAGCAGAATCTGAAAATGAGCTCCAAATGTTAGCATATAAATTTAAATTAATAGCCAATGGATATAATGTTGTGTGATTCCGGGTTCTGTGGCCGTGGTCCATAGTTGGTGTTGATACCAGACGTTTCGCCCTCAACTGCGGAGGGCATCTTCAGTGGCGAGTGCTTCTAGGCGTGTTTCCTGGTCGGAAGATCTACTTAGAGTGAGCTCTGCTGACGTTGTGGACGTTGTATTGATACTAGTGGTGGGAGCAGGGTGAGTGAGCGTGGCTCTTGCTGATTGGCTAATGGTCGTCTCCTTGTTGTCCCTAGTGTTGATGCATTTATTTTCTAGTGTATGGTACCAGGCCTTAGGCAATTTGATACCTTCCTCTTTTCTGTTAATATTTTCTTTATGCTTGTATATTTTTATAGCCTCTCGATATCTAGATTATACCGAGAGGCTATAGAAATATACAAGCATAAAGAAAATATTAACAGAAAAGAGGAAGGTATCAAATTGCCTAAGGCCTGGTACCATACACTAGAAAATAAATGCATCAACACTAGGGACAACAAGGAGACGACCATTAGCCAATCAGCAAGAGCCACGCTCACTCACCCTGCTCCCACCACTAGTATCAATACAACGTCCACAACGTCAGCAGAGCTCACTCTAAGTAGATCTTCCGACCAGGAAACACGCCTAGAAGCACTCGCCACTGAAGATGCCCTCCGCAGTTGAGGGCGAAACGTCTGGTATCAACACCAACTATGGACCACGGCCACAGAACCCGGAATCACACAACATTATGATTACCGGCCGTGAAAGCCTGCATTCAGCCAATGGATATAATTGTAAAATATCAATAAATAAGTCAAAAGTAATGACATTTATTGGTAAATATGGAATTAGATCAAAAATTGTACTGGATAACAATATAATAGAACAAGTATCACATTTCCAATATTTAGGATGTGATATAACTTATAGAGAAAATAAAGATATAGAAAATAAAGAAAATAAATTTCAGGTTATTTGTGGAACCATAAAAAGAACCTTAGGTCGGAAAACAAGGAAAGATACGAAACTTAAATTATATAAAAAAATGGCTGTTCCTTTGTTGTTGTATGGAAGTGAAAATTGGATAATGAAATCAAGGGATAAAAGCAGGATACAGACTGCGGAAATGCTGTTTTTACGTAATGTGAAAGGATGCACAAGAGCGGATAGAATAAGGAATGAAACTATACGAGAAGAATTAAATATATATAAAATTGAAGATAAAATCAGCGAAAATAATAAGAAACAATTTAATTTATGGACAGAACACTTAATGAGAATGAACAATGAAAGAATACCAAAAATAACCTTCCTGTATAATCCCAGAGGAACAAGAGACGTTGGCCGACCACGTAGAAGATGGACTCCACTTTTAACTTCGCCGGAACAGGCTGCATAGCCTAAACCTTGTAGTAGAAGAAGAAGATAATCATTTCAGCCATACCAGAATTTTAAATGAAAAGATCTGAAATAAGAAATAATTTGTCTGTGGATATTTCTTGTGCGTCTAGCGATCCACAAGCTTAATTCCAACATTATATTGCGTCTAGTATGAACACATTTCAGATTTCTTATAACGGATTTGTCAGTATGTACACTTAGCAAAAAAAAAAAAAAAAAAAAAGAGCGGACTCTTGATCTCGAACAATTACAGTTTTAACGCGCGACTCACACGAGTAAACTAATTGCACAGTAGAGCTATTACACTGAGCAACAAAACAAATATTTTTTTTTTTTGTCTCAGAAAGAAAAATATGTGATTCTGATAGTATTTGTTCTCCTGAATTCAAATATGATATCGGGTTTTCTCCATCACGCAAGGTTTCCGAGAGATTCCAACCTTTTAGCCGGAAACCAAGCATTTCAGACTGGTTTTTGGATAACTTTAAATCTCGTATGAGATCGTTAAGATCTTCTTGAGACAATAAATCAGGCTCAGATGAACAGCTTTGTTGAAAAGTTGTATCACCAAAATCTGTTTCTTCTTCTTCCTTACTTCCATCAGAATCTGAGCTCTCTTCATCTAATGTCACATGTTCTGGAGGCTTTGGTATGGGCAATTCTTCGCAGTGTGGAACTGGTCTCATTGCAGATTGCAAGTCAGGGTACGCCACTGTATGTTTTGATTTTGACGTAATCCCTTTAATGTTTGTTAAGCAGAAAATAATTTTTTTTAATACATTAATTGAAATTGAAATAAAAAACCTGTGGGTGATGGAGAAATTCCGAATACATATTTGAAAACACGATAAAAAACTGCATTAAGTACACTATTGGTCCTCATGAGACAAAAATCATGTTGACCAGTGTTATCGCCCCACTTAGATGATTGTCCAGCGACTCGCTTTGTTTCCCCGCAGCTGTTATATATAATTGAATATAATTAAATACAAGGATGCCGACTACCGCCACTATAATAATTCCGGATGTTAAATCATTGTCAAGCATTTTAGCCCAGCACCCGATTTTATATAAACGGACAACCGTCATAGTGCGGCTATAATACAATACGCACCCTTTCCTCCGATGAAGAGCATTATTTTATTCACAGCAAGTAATAGAACGCTTAGCTCACTGCCGTATTGCGTGCTTCCTATGCAAGAGGTCACAGGTTCGATTCCCGGTGAGGTTACGGTTTTCTAATGGTTAAAATGCTTTCTATTTTATTCTGTCTGTCCACTCTTGAAGAAAAAAAGTATTTGGAAGTATTACTATTTTATTATTACTATTATTAAGCTGCACTTGACTTATATAAACTTAAATGTTTTAATTGAAGGGTGAAACTTTTTCGTCACTAATATGTAATAAATAAATACGTAAATATATGAAGCTATATTATCTTTTATTTCACAAATTTATATCATTATTATTAAAACGCAGTAGGCTATTGAACACACAAATTTTTACCGGTAGCTAAATAGTGTTATAGAGTTTACGAAGGCAGGGATATTACTTAAAATAGTGTAAAGTGGACATGGATTACGTGGCTGGAATTAAATGTTACAGGATGAATTTTGCGGAAATACAAATAAATATAAAAACATCATTGTGGAGAGATTTGAAGCATGACTGTCATATGCATTTCATGTTTTCATAATTGGTTTAACGACCTACACTATTCGAACGTTGGATACTATTCTAAATCCTGGTTGTCTTGTTTACTTTTGCACTATGCACTGGAGTTGAACTTTATTCTAAATGTCGCAATTTAAGTAATATTGTATACGTCGAACACTCGTAAATATCTACGAGTAGAAACATGTCTCCATCACTGATCTTTAACTATTTGAGACTATTAAAACCAAATACAACGTATTAAGAACATTTAACAATGCGTTACCTCGTGAACCACAGCTTTAGCTCTTCGAGTATGCGCAGTGGGTCATAACAGGGAAGCCGCTCTTTTTTTTAAAATTGAAATCTGAAGATTGTGAGTGTGTATCTGTATCATACGAATATTTGGTCCGTTCCGGTGATGAGTTCGAGCTATTATTGTATAGCTGGCTTAACTTGGCAGAGAGAGAGAGATGGAGATACAAGGGTAGATCGTTGACCACTTTAGTCCAGATACAATAGAAAGAACCCATCCTGTTGTCAGTTTTCCTCTTCCCCCTTTTCCCCTATTAACATCTGGTGATGAAAACCGTAAACACTGGTGCGAGTGAGAGAGGTGAGTACAGTGGTCTCATTCTACAAATTTCTCGTAAAGTTAAACCAGATATACTACAGTGGATAGAAAATAAAAACTTACAAGAATGTAAAAGCCAATCACGAATAAGAACGTGTATTCGCTCAACATATGGATTGTAATTTGAGAGTCAATACAAATGAAAAATAAACATCTAGTAGAAAATATTTTAAAATGAAATAGCCATCATAAAATATTTCTCCAGGTGGGAGAAGCATATAGAGTTGGTGCCTACAGATTGAGAGAGTCCGGACTTACAACATCAGAATAGTATAAATCATTGCATAAGATATGAGAATAAGGTGTAAGGAAGGAAGCTGTGTTTTGTATCGGGCTGTTCTAGAGATGCGCTCAAACGCTATTTATAAGCTACTGCCGCCACCCGCAGTTATTTGGCTGACTCTGTTGCCAGATCACATGACAATACACCAATTATAATGTGCCAGCTCTTTTCTTTCACCTTATACTCTAATTTCATTTGCATTTTTTCTCAGAAACTTTACATATATTATAGCGCATTAAAATAGCTATCTTTTGTGCTCAGTTAAAATTTGAATTGATCACCGTTGTGATCTCGAGGTAGCGTGAGGCCTTGTCATGCAACGGACCCGGGTTCGATTTTCGGTTGGGACAAGCTTCCTGGGCGAGGTTTATTTCCTGGGTTTTTCCGCGCCTGTAAATACACATGTCAGGAAGCTTCGGGCCCAACGGTCCTCGAAAATCATCCGGCCATCATCATCATTATCACCATCATTCACTGGTATGGAAAGCAATGGGAAGCTACCACGCCTATAATTCCCTAGAAAAATTTAATTGCAGTGAAAGACCTGCACTTGGTCAGAACACTATATATACAAGCAGTGATCATTGTTGGTGTTGAAATGGAAGGTTCCAGCCCTTCTCCCAAGTTTTCAATAGTGAAACGTAATTTAAGAAGAAGAGATTAACTCTTCCTCTATAGTCAAAATTAAAATCTTAATAAAACTGTGAATCACATTAATATAAAATCAAATTATTCGTTAATTCATTCATGCAAATATAAATGTATTATTTTATTTATTTATTCTCATTTATTTATTAACATTTTTATTTTTTTTAAATTTTTCTTTTCTTTTTTATTAATTGATATATATATTATCACTTGTTTCCTCCATAGAATTCCTATGATACTCTTTCAATGTGTAATAATCAAACATAAAAATTTAAATATATATATATATATATATATATATATATATATATATATATATATGTTGATCAGTCCGGTTACTCACTTGATGATTCTCAGAAAATGTAAATATCTCCTGGCCATGTTACGAGCGTTGCGCAGGTGAGAATTGGACTCTTAACCGTTCAGACAGAAGAAAAATAGAATCTGCAGAAATGAATTTCTTACGTTCTGTAGCAGGCGTGACAATTTTGGACAGAAAGAAATGAAGACATTAGAAAATACTTAAATATTTTTAATTTAACAAATAGAATTGACAACATGAGAAACAACTGGTACGAACATGTTAAAAAAATGCCTGCAGATAGAATCCCTCAGGTGTTATTAAAGTACAAACCAATAGGACATGGAAGTGTTGGACGCCCATTTACTAGATGGGAAGATTCATTAAATCCCACTTGATGTGGAAACAGGTCAAAAGGCCTAATTTCATGAAGTAGTAGAAGAAGAAGAAGAAGATATATATAATTTATAACTGAAAAAAAAAGAGAATAAATATGTAATTTAGAATTGAAAAAATAAATAAATTTCATCATCATCATCATCAACAACAATGATTAAGCCCAATGGCCTGTTCCGATCTCATTATAGGTCGAATTGGTCCTTCCATCTCTTCAATGGTCTTCCCAACATTCTTCTCCCTTTTGGTTTATAATTATACATTCTTCCTGGTATGCGCTGTTCATTCATTCGTAATACGTGCTGAATATAAGCATTTTGATAGTATTTTATCCTTTCACAGAGATTAAATAAATTAAGTTATGCTCTTATATCTTCGCTTTTCTTTTTATCGGTCCTTTGGTATCCTGCTATTGCTCTCAACATCTTCATTTCAGCAGCCTCTATTTGTTTACTAATCTGCCTTTGTTAATGTCCAAGTTTCACATCCATAGATAAGAGATGGAACTGCCAATACTTTGTAAAACTTAAAAATAGTTTCTTTTCTAGTCTTATTCAATAAAGTGCGTTTAATTGTGCCACATAGATAATTGAATCGTTGTATTTTAGTGTGTTTATCTACATTTCTGTCATTGCCTAAATGACATCCCAAATAATTAAAATTCTGAACTTGGTCTATAATTACATTGTTTATCATTATTTTTGTTCTTATTGCACATTTTCCTTTCAGAGCTAATATTTTTGTTTTAGATGTAGATATTCTTACACTGTATTTTAGAGATATATTATTTAAAGTATAATAAATATATAATTTACAATTGAAAAAAATAATTAAAATTTAGTATAAAAATATAATCTAGAATTGAAAAAAAAATAGCATTTGAAGAAATGATAAAATTTAGAGTATATATATATATATACTTTACAATGAAAAAATAAATAAAATTTGGAATAAATATATAATTTAGAATTTAAAATAATGTATTAATATCTTAAGGACTTAATAGAAACGAATAAAATGTTAAAAGAGGAGTTTACTTGCAGTTAATTAAGAGCTGAACCTGCATTTCCCATCTGGTTGTTGCAAATGCCTTGATGAAATGAACTCTGGGTTTAAAATTTTATGGCTTGAAATATACGTGATGCTGTAAGCTTGTAAAACACACATGTATCGTATTACACGTGGTGCAGGACCTGTAGGGATCAAATTTTTAATAAAAAACACGATAACTGCCGAACCAACCATTTCGTTTTACGAGTTCTGCTCTACATGTTTTATTGTTTGGCCTTACTCTGGTTATATCAGTGTTTCTCAATGTTGCGACTTGAAATGAGAGTGCATACTTTATAATAAACTTAAAAAAAAAAAGAGCAACCATTAAAATTATTACCTTCTTTATACATGGACGGCGTTATGCATCAACCGGCTATGCCTGTTATTCACAATGGGGGCTAGTTTTAGTTACTGCGTATAAAAAAAATAAATTACACTGTATATGCCAATTAATGATTGAACTGCTGCATGTATAGTTTTTGTTTGTTGAAAATGTATACATTCTCGTAGATATGTTAAATAATATGTATTTTTTGCGCGATAGTGCGTTTTGTCGTACTTACAGCAATGGCGACCATGATTGAAAGTTCAACTTCCTACATTTCGGGGTTACCAACCTAAAAATTACACTGTAATAAAATAACTATACTGTCTTCTTCTTCACTTCACGGGCTAGGCAAAAATTGCCTGTTCCGCCTCACACTTGTTCTGCTCATCTTTTCACTGGCCTTCCTACATTCCTTGAACCTCTTGGCTTGTAGTTGAATGCTGCTCTTGGTAATCTTGTTACATTCATTCTTTCCACATGTGTAAACCATTTCTCTCTATATTCTCTGATTTTCTCATTCAATGGATATATATTTAACTCTGTTCTTATATCTTCATTCTATATCCGATCCAATCTTGTGCAGCCTTTTGTTCTTCTAAGGAAGTTCATTTCTGCGCTTTGTATTCTACTTTGCAATTTTTTGGTCATTACCCATGTTTCGCTCCCATAAAGTAATGCAGGAACTGCCAATGCTTTGGTTAGCAACATGCCTAGGAGAAGGAAACTCCGAAATAAATCCCCGATCCACTAGGAAGGTGGTTGCGCGTCTAGGCTGGTAACCCGACCATGTAAAAAAAATTTCCAATCTCATCTCTCTCACAGTGTTCAACTATACAGTAATATTACATATTACAAACACGCGTGCGGGAAGTAAAACCACAGCCCTCTATGTATACTTACTTACTTACTCACTGGCACTATCGAACCTGTAGGTTCATGGCCGCACGGACATAAGCTCTCCATACATCCCTACCCTGAGCTAATGCTTTCCAATCATTCCCTGTATAATCTCTTTCCCTCAAATCATAGTTAATGTTATTCTCCCACCTCATTCTTGGTCTACCAACTGGGCGTTTTCCTTCTGGCTTTCCTACAAGAAGCTTCCATGCAAGTCTTTCATTCCCCATACGTGCAACATGTCCTGCCCATCGCAGTCTACGAGACTTAACTATTCTTATTATATCTGGCTTCCTATAAAGACCATGCAGTTCATTGTTATGTAGTCTTCTCCATTCACCTGTCTGTTCATCTCTCTTTGGTCCAAAAATTTTCCTAAGTACTTTATTCTCAAATACTTGTAATCTCCTTTCCTCTCTTAAAGTAAGAGTTCATGTTTCGCACCCATATAATATAACTGGTAGAATAATTGTTTTATATATTTTCAGTTTAACGTTTTTTGAAAGGAGTTGGGACATCAAGAGCCTCTGCAATGCATAATAGCATGCATTTCCAGAATTGAGCCTATGTTTAATTTCTTTGTGCATCTCATTCCTATTTGTGATTATTGTTCCTAGGCATTTGAATTCAGCCACTTCCTCAAAATTTCCCTCATTTGTCATTAGCTGTCCATTTCCATTATTTAATGGATTCCTATGTGTGACCATATATTTAGTTTTATTGATATTTATGTATACTACGTACAATGTATAATACAAAAAATATCCAAAAGATAGTGTTAATATACATTATACTAAACATATCACTGCATTTAAAATGAACCGAACTTTATTTGAAACAATATTAAACAATAAATACGTACTTGCCGCTATTTTATCACTAAATTGGTCTCACGGCCTCCTGTTGTTTCAACTAATAAACATTGCCCACATTGTTAAGGTTATTCAATTGTTTATAATGAACGCAAACATTTCCAACAAAGATGCTATTATTTTACTGTTATTTATTATTTTGAAAACACCATTGCGCAAAAAATAATGCACAACGCACGTTTGTGAAGTGTTTTACAGAATCTCGGAAATTAAAAACCTCGCTATCGCTCGGTTTTTAAACATTTTCCTCAATTTAGTTAAAACCACTTCCCAACCTCGCATCGTAATATACTATTGTAAGTGAGTAAATTGATTAATCTTGATTGTATTAACTTCATTAGAAGACACACAGTAACTCGATGAATTATATTTGAAGAGACTATTTAACTCATGCCACAAATGCTAGTCAATGACCAATCACGTTTCAATGAATGTTGTTTTACAACCAATGACAGTCGTGTTTCACCTCGCTCTTTATTGATTTCTCTTTATCAGCTCCTGCTTTTGTGATAAAGAAAGCTCCTCCTTTTTAATGTTCTGAACAGGTCAAAGCATTATTTTTCTCCAACAAATACATTGAATATAGCAAATAATGAAAATATTCCTTGATTTTACTGAGTTGTTTACTAAAAAAAAAATAAATGAATAACCCGTAATGTTGATTATGATATATAGTTTGATGTGTTTCATTATTTCTCCACTTGGGTGCACTTTTACAATATTGCGATCTTATTTGATCAAGCAGCAGTGAATGAACATAACCTCACATTTCTGATTTGTTTTCAAACATCGCCGTTTACATTAAATATATAAATATTTTGAAATAACTATATTTAAACAATGATTTGTGAGTAAACAGTTTAATTTTATTCGTTAAATAGTCCTAACAAATGCCACTCTTGATTTCCAAATTCTCCAGATAAATTCGTAATCACTTATGAAAAAATATACGCTCGGGCTTTTTCTCCTCAAATATAATTTATCCTTCATTGAGATGTATTAAATGAATAAAAAACATCGAAAGAGGCCGTACTGGCTTTAATAATGTAATGTCAAATTCCCAATAAGGTCTTCTTAATAAAGAAGCCGCCATTTGCAAAATGGAGCAACGGTTCGTAGCATTTGACACTAGGGCATTAACAGCATATATAAGAGAAACTTTTGCGTTTAGATTGGAGTACTCAGGTAGCTACTTAAAATTTTATTGAGTAATACAATACAATTTTATTGTATCACACTTATTTCTCACTTTGATAATTCAAATTTATTGTGATTGAACAGTTGTTACTATTATTAACATTAGCCACAAATTTTTGTTGATTTTCACTAGTATTTTTCTTATTTATTTCAATATGTTTCTCTACTTTATGTAACTCATCTTTTATGACTTCCATTGAACTAACACATATACTTTTTCATACCTATTTTTCGACTTTGCTGGTAATAGAAAATGAATCGCAGTATTCGCCGCTTCCTCTACATCACAAATAATCATAGGCCTATCTGTAGGCCTAATATTAATATGCAGTCTAAAACTGTTATTTAAAATGTCATCATCTGCATTCATGGATTAGGTCTGTTGACCCGTTCCGACTTCAGCCCATCTCTTTCTAGGTCTGCCCACATCTCGGGTGCCTTTAGGTTTGTATTTTGTTATTTGTTTTGGATATCTATCTTCATTCATTCTGTCTATGTGCTGCTTCCATTTTTGTCTATATGTATCTATTTTATCAGTTATTGCAAATATTTCAAGTTCCTGTCTTATTTCTGTGTTCTTGATTCTGTCTTCCTTAGTGCACCCTTTAACAGATCTCAAAAATTTCATTTCTGCCGCCTATTTAGATCTTGTTTTTTATGTATCCAGGCTTCTGAACCATAGAGCAGTACCGGTACTGCCAACGTTTTATAAAATTTCAATTGGGTCTCTCTTGTTGTTTTGTTATTTAGTGATCGTCTGCCACTAATTCAGACAACAATATACAATTGCAGTTGTTTTATCAAATACTCCCTTGCTATCGAACAATTAAAGTCTTTAAACCAAGATATAAATTCAGACGAAATATAAATATCAAACATAATAAATTACACTGGTCAACATGATTTTTGTCTCATAGCTGTACTTACTGCTGTTTTTACTGTGTTTATTCGGAATTTCCCCATCACCCACAGTTTTTTTTTCATTTCAATTTCAATTAATGGATTAAAAGAATTATCATTTTAATAAACGTTTTTTCGTCCATTTATTATCTTGGCGCAGTGAGCGATTAGCACGGGGAACACTTTCATCAGGAGATTTCAGCTATAGAAAATATATATCAAGGCAAATGGAATCCTAATATGTTGGCCTATTATTGTTGGACCATCAAGAGGGATGTTCCACAGGTGAAATATAGCAGAAAATCGTCATTTCTTACTTTCTAGGTGAGTCCGAATGTTCGAATATTGTATAGTTACGAATGTAGAAAATATTAAAGTGTTAGAAATTATAAATGTCTGTCTCTCGGAAACCTTGCGTGATGGAAAAAACCCGATATCATATTTGAATTCAGGAGAAAAAATACTATCAGAATCACATATTTTTCCTTCTGAGACAAAACAAAAAAAAAATCTTTTTTGTTGCTCAGTGTTATTAGTAGACCTATAGGAGTGAAAAAAAAATTATACATGCAATTCGGGAAGTAAGAATATTACTAGTCGCGAACTTATTTGCTAGCCCTCGCTAAAGATCGGGCTCAAATACGTCGACTAGTAATGTACTACTTACTTCCCTTGTTGCGTACATAACTACTGTACATTTTCAGTTTAACATTATTTTGAAAGGAGTTGGAACGACAAGAGTCCCTGTAATGCATTTGCATTTGCAGAATTGAGCCGATGTTTAATTTATTTGTGCATTTCATTCCTATTTGTATTTATTGTTCCTACGTATTTGAATCAGCCACTTCTTAAAAATTTCTAACATTTGTTTATTTTGATTAATGGAACATAGCTGACGAAACCCCCTGTAGTGTGAATAATTTTGCATTATTTTGGTATATTAATTGGCGCCTGCGCCAGGCCCTTGTAATTATTTACTATCTGGGAGCGCAGAACCATTAAGAAGGTAGGCGTTGATGTAATTGCCAGCATAATTGCTATCTTGCTCGTAATTCATGACTGCTACCAAACATGGCGCCCCATTCCCTTATCTCGTCATCTCTATTAACAGATTCTAACTTCTACACATGTCGCAAGTTTTTAATAAATCAACCAGTTTCAAGTGTGCCTTAACAAAGTACTATAGTAGCAAAGCTACTATTGCCATAAAATATATATCTTTATATATAAATATATAATCTTCTGTATGCGTGTTTGTCACTGAACTCCTCCTAAACTACTGGATCGATTTTGATGAAATTTGTTGTGTGTGTCTGATTGGCTCCCTCGATGGTTTAGATTCACAATTGAAACTTTAAAACAATTAGGCGTAGGAATTCACCTGAAGTGAAAATTTAAAAATAGCTCTAGATGTCACATTTTTTTGTTTCACAACGAAACTCAGTATATCATATTAAAATAAACCGAGGTAGGTATTATTAAAAAAAGAGCAAAACCCGACAATTAGAAGTGGAGGTTTGACTTGAATTCCGAAATTAAAAATTGCCTAAACGACTGGACAAATTTTCATGAATTTTTTTTTGTGTGGTTTGAGTGGGTCTCTGTACGGTTTAGATTCGCATTTGGACTCGGTAGGTGGCACTGCGAACGGGTTATAGGATTTTTTTTATGTCAGATGTGTAGTCATCTGCGTTATCAACATATTCCGTGTGATACTATGACGTCATAATGCACGCTTCTTGAGTGACTATAGATGACAGTGAGGAGTTTTCTTGCGAACTTATTAATTAGTGAATTTTATGATAAAAAAGTAACATTTTTATCGTCCGGCCATGACACGACAACATCTGCCGGGTCCGCTAGTCTATATACATATACTATGTATATAAAATAATGTATGTATGTCTGTTTCTCCTTTATGAGCTGCCATACCGTTCATCCGATTGTGATGGGGCTTTTTGCAAAATGTTCAGGAGTTTCCCGGGAAGGTTTTAGGCTATAAGAGAGTTGTAATACTCAACACCATCACCCTTTAAATCACCCTTTGTAGTGAAAAAGGTAACTTTTTGGACGCTTAAATGGTTTACGCTGTCTAAACCATAACAAATAGGCTACACAAAATTAAGGTACATAGAATTAAATATCTAAAAAAAAAACTACAAAAAAGTCCAGGACAGCATATGTTTATCTTTTATGGATAACTCACAATAACTTTTTTTGTCTTTGCCTACAAGATCGGGATAAATAGATTCCCGGTCAAGAGTAGCAGCGCACGGCGGGCATTCTATTACGGATAACTGAAAATATCGAAATTTGTCTTACAACTGATTTATATCAAGAAGATCGGTATAAGAAGATTCCCGGGCAACGCCGGGTAATCAGCACGTGGTATCTAAAAATAATTACTATATAAATTTTTCCTTTTACTTATTCAACTAAATATAAAAAAAATAATTTTCATTTATTTAGGCGTAGCAGCGCACACCGGGTATTAGCTAGTAGTTTATGAAATTCGATACAAATTTTGGACTAAACTTTACAACCTGTGAAGCTAATTTTTTAATTCCTTCATAAACTCCTGTCAAATTTTATTCTTAGGGTTTAAATTTTCAAATTATTTCCCACAATTTACAATGGTTTTTACATGTTTTTCTAACGATTATTTCAATATATTTTTTCACGATATTAAACTACATGAAGACGTGGCAGCCATATTGATTTTAACGAATATTCTGTGTTCCGGTGCAGCCAACATAGAGTCTGTACCAATTAAATTACACTAAATAAAATCAGTGTGCATTCATTCACAGGTTAGAATACTTAAATTGTATTAGGTAGCTTTTAGATTGGCCTTTCACAGGTTAGGGTACTTATATTACGTTAGGTTAGTTTTTAGGTTCGTTGGCAATGCAAGTTCAAATATCGTGTATATGTTGGCTGCAACCCGTGATTCCATAGCCTAAACCACTTCGCGTCTGTAGGCATGAACATGGTGTATGATTGGAACTTAGAAAAAATTCTTTGCGTCACATGTTTTAAAGTATTGCCAAATTTTGATATTCAATCTGTCAACAAATTTGCTTTACTAAACAACTATTTAACCCTAGCATTAAAGTTTCATTTTATATAAATAAAACAAACATAAGATACACTACTATAACTAAATCACTTTCGCAATCAAACCGTAGGATCATGGCTCTCCATACATCCCTATCCTGAGCTAATGTTTTCCAATCATCATGGTTAATATTATTCTCCCACCTTGTTCTTGCCTGTCTACTGGGCACTTTCCCTCTGGCTTTCTTACAAGGAGATTCCATGATCCTCTTTCATACCCCATTTGTGCCATTTGTCCTGCCATCTCAATCTAAATAACTAACTAAATAACTAACTTACTGGCACTATCGAACCCGTAAATTCATGGCCGCGCTGACATAAGCTCTCCATACATTCCTATCCAGAGCTGTTTTCCAATCATTCCCTGTATATTCTTCTTCCCTCAAATTATAGTTAATGGTCTACTAACTGGGCGTTTTTCCTCTGGTTTTCCTACAAGGAGCTTCTATGCACGTCTTTCATTCCCCATTCGTGCCACATGCCCTGCCCATTGCAGTCTACGAGACTTAACTATTCTTATTATATCTGGCTTCCTATAAAGACCATGTAGTTCACTGTTATGTAGTCTTTTTCCATTCACCTGTCTGTTCATCTCTCTTTGGTCCAAAAATGTTCCTAATAACTTTATTCTCAAATGCTCGTAATCTCCTTTCCTCCCTTAAAGTAAGAGTCTATGTTTCGCATCCTTTTAGTATAACTAGTAGAATAATAGTGTTATATACTTTCAGTTTAACGTTTTTTTAAAGGAGTTGGGAGATCAAGTGTCTCTGTAATGCATAATTGCACGCATTTTCAGAATTGAGCCTATGTTTAATTTCTTTGTGCATCTCATTCCTATTTGTGATTATTGTTCCTACGTATTTGAATTCAGCCGCTTCCTCTACGAGACTTAACTGTACGAATTGAATTACATATGGTTTCCTATAAAGAGTACATAGCTCACCATTCACCTATATGTTCATCTCTCTTTGGTCCAAATTTTTTTTCTAAGAACTTTATTATCAAAATAATAGTCGTAATCTTTTTTCCTCTCTTATTAAAGTAAGAGTCCATGTTTTAATCACAAAATCGCAATTTATTTCGGTAGCTAATTATGTTATGGTAAATTAATTTGAATAATAAATATTTTCACGGACACACGAAGGTCAAATTTCCAACACAAATATGTACACTACATACATACCATATAAGCTGAGTATGTTTTACATAAGAACAACACAGTTATTAGCGAAAGACACGGTATACTATACTGTACCACTTACCTGGAAGTCTATTAGCAAAATTCAACTGAAAGGACCACTACAAACATTCCTTATAAGTGGTTCTGTTAGTTCAAAAAATAACACTGTTTATTTTAACATTTTAACATCTATACATTCAAAACACGACATCAATAGCTCATAATTTGGTATTTTATGGAATCGCCTCTTACACATTCCCATTCTTAATTAATACTCAACTGTTTACATATCTATCATCATCCCAACTTCTCTAAAAAAAAGTTAAACTGAAAATATATAAAACTGTTATTATCCCAGTTATATGGATGTGAAACATGGACTCTTAACTTTAAGGGAGGAAAAAAAATTACTAGTATTTGATAATTAAGTTCTTAGGAACATTTTTGGATTAAAGAGAGATGAACCGACAGGTGAATGGAGGAGACAGCTTAACAGTGAGCTACATGATCTTTATAGGAAACAGTATATGTAGTAAGAACAGTTAAGTCTCGTAGACTGCGATGGGCAGGAAACGTGGCACGAAAGAGGTAAATGGGAGCTTCTTGTAGGAAAACCAGACCAATGGGATGAGCAGGACATGTGGCACCAATGGAGAATAAAAGAGGTGCATGGGAACTTCTTATAGGAAAACCAGACCAATATGATGGACAAAACATGGGGCACTAATTAGGGATGGTCCAATATGTTATAAGGTGAAATAATGATAAAAAATTAAAGACATATAAAGCATGAACTTCGAATGGAATGCCAGCAGAACTTATTAAAAGAAGAGAAAAGAAGGGCGGCAAACTGATGGATAAAATACACAGATTGCTTCGTATGATTTGGGAAAAAGAGGCTCTTACAAAATAAAAGATAATCAATAAATTATTCTGTAAGTCTACATGAAAGGAGTAAGAACGGATTGAAACATCGTTGGGACATAATACATTATTTTCAACTTCTACACAATTCTTACAAATACGAGTATATTAGTGTAGAGGCTTAAATAGTGCACTGGCCACAAAATAGGTAATCATCAACGTGGATTTAGAAGAAATATGTATACAATACATCAGATACTATTTAGTATAGAATAGATTCTGGAAGGAATATGATGGGCATGTACGTCATGTGGGTTAATAATTACCGGTAACGGTTTTTTTTCTGTCAGTAACAAAAGACATTTAATAACAATGATTATTATTATTATTATTATTATTATTATTATTATTATTATTATAAAATTGCAATAGGAAGTAACATTATGAGGTTCTTCTCAATAAATGAGGTGAGTGTGTTTTCATCTTACCTCATAGAAGTTGAGTTCTTTTAGTACATGTTTCAATACAAACGTATTTTTTATCTTCGGCTTGTCCAAATAAAACATAAGTTTGTTTTTAAATATCTCCTAAAAACTCTACATCTATGAGGCAAGATGTAAACGAGACTCACCTTATTTATTATTACCAGATTATTATTATTATTATTATTATTATTATTATTCATTATTTTTATTATTAAGTAAAATATTAAAATAAATAAATACCATGGCAGGTGCCAATGTTCTCAACTAGGTCAAACGTTTTAATAATGTAGGCCTTTCAGAAACTGGCTTCCATATTCAGTACAAGGGTGTGCGCAAATGTAGATTTTATTATTATTATTATTATTATTATTATTATTATTATTATTATTATTATATATTAAGGCGGCTACGTGGCGCAAGCGGTTATACGCTCGCTTCTCACAGCTAGGTCCCGAGATTGAGTCTCGGTCACCCCATGTGGGTTTCATGGGGAGCTTGGGCAGGTTTTTCTCGGGGTTTCTCCCGTTTTACCCTGCCACAATTTCAATCCACCACTTATCCATACTCATCCCATACATTTCGTTCATCTGCCCCTGTGATAGTGTATCAGGTGTGGTCGACCTGCACTCTTTTCATTCATACACGTCTATACAGCGGCTTTATCTCATCTCATTGCTAGACCCGACCCTGAATTGGACACGAGTTGAGGATATTTATTATTGTTTAATATGCATTTTTCCCCAATGCCACCAGGTTGTCATTTCGACATTTTGGTATTCCCTCCTGGCATATCGTTATCGTTTCCCACTTCTGAGGTTGGGGGCGTTCGGAAGGCGGAGTTACACTGACCCGATGACATATGATAGGTGATGGAAATAATTGTATCGATGCGCTAGGAGAGGCCTTAATTATAAAGTTAATGAATATGTTAATGATGGCCAGATGATATTCAGGGACCGTTTGGGTCTTAAAGTTTCCTGACATTAGTCTTACAGGTGAAGAAAAACCCCGAAAAAAAATCATCCAGGAAACTTATCTCGACCGGGTATCGAACCCGCTGCGTGACAAGGCAGCACGCTACCTGGAGGCCACAGCGGTGGACATTTAATAGGCCTATGTATTATTATAATTATTGGAAAAACTACCTATATTGAGTGGCGGACCCGACATATTAACTAAATCTCAGCCCTATGCTGGCTAGACGAAGGTCACATCTATGATTAGAAAATGTGGATGTGAGGCCAGCAGCCCGCTGGAAGACAAAAGACATTAGGCCTTTCATGCCATAATAAACATAATTGTTGTATTATATGTTAGGGATTGTCAGTCTGTATACCTTGATAACACCTGAGTAAGAAGCAAGATTATAATAGAAATACACTCTGTATTATCGAGAAAAATATGTAGAAGGGTAAGATGATTGGAATTACAGTGATTCATCACAGAGAAGGGTTTCTATTAATTACACAGGTGCTTTCACTATCCTTTCATATCCATTTCAGACAGATCAAAAACATAACAAGGGTGCAGAAATACTAGGTACTGTATTAAAGTAGCTATCTTACGAATGTATTTATAGATTTCAAAGTTTATTTCCTCAAAAGTAGGAAATTATGCAAAATATATAGGCCTAATTATTTTAAAGAAAAACTAAAGTAAGCTATTATAGAAATACATTATATAATGGAAATGAACAGCTAATGACAATTGAGGGAAATTTTGAAGGAGTGATTGAATTCAAATACATAGGAACAATTATTACAAACAGGAATGAGGTATAGAAAGAAATTAAACATAGGCTCAATTCAGGAAACGCATGCTATTATGCATAACAGGGACTCTTGTTTTCCCAACATCTCTCCAAAAAAATATTAAACTGAAAATATATAAAACTGTTATTCTACCAGTTACTGTTATCTACCAGTGTGGATGTGAAGCATGGACTCTTGCTTTAAGGGAGAAGAAAATATTACGAGTATTTGAGTATAAAGTTGTTAGAAAAAGTTTTGGACCGAAGAGAGATGAATGTAGACTGGAGAATGGAGAAGACTGCATAACAGTGAACTACATGATATTTATAGGAAACCACGTATAATAAGAACAGTTAAGTCTCGTAGACTGCGATGGGCAGGACATGTTGAACGAATAAGGATTGAAAGGCGGGCATGGTCGTTTCTTGTAGGGAAAACTGAGGGAAAAGTCACAGTTGGTATACCAAGAATGAGGTGGGAGAATAGCATTAACCATTATCTGAGGGATGTAGACTGTATGTGGATGATTGGGAACTATCAACTCAGGATATGGATGTGTAGAGAGCTTATGTCCGCGCGACCATAAACGTACGGGCCAGTGAGTTAGTTAGTTAGTTAATCTTATTCCTGTTTGTAATTATTGTTGCTAGGTATTTCAATCCACCAACTTCTTCAATATTTCCCTCATTTGTCATTAACTTTCCTTTTTTACATATAATATATTTCTAATGCTTCAGTAGTTATGTACGTAAGGAGGGAAGTAAGTAATGTACTTACTTCCCGAATTGCGTATATAATTTTGTTCACTTCTATAGTAATAATTATGTTTAATTTTTATATTTCGTGTGAATTTATATCTTTGTTTGAAGAGCTCAATTGTTTGATAGCAAGGGAATGTTGATAAAACAACTGCAATTGTATATTGTCTGAATTAGTGGCAGACATTTTAAATAACAGTTTCAGACTGCATATTAATTAAAAATATGATTCATCAATTGTGTTGGTGTTTACTTGATGAAAATCCATATTTATTAATTAAATAAAAATAAAACGTAGTTTTATTTGATTTTCATATTTATTATATAATTCAGTGACAGCTGTTTCGGTACACTGTACCTTCTTCAGACATGTTAACAAATTTTATTATATAATAAATATGAAAATCAAATAAAACTACGTTTTATTTTTATTTAATTAATAGTAATATGATTAATTGTGATGTAGAGGAAGCTGCGAATGCTACCATTCATTTCCTATTATCAGCAAAATCGTAAAATAGAAATGAAAAGTATACAGAATATTTAAGGACTGGCGTAAATTAAAAAAGCGTAGCACAGGAAGTAGAGAAAGATATTGAAATAGTTAAAGAAAAATACTAATGAATAATCAACCATATTTTGTGGCTAATGTTAATAATTGTAACAACTGTTCATACACTATAAATTTGAATTATCAAAGTGAAAAATAAGTGTGATAAAATAAAATTGTAGTGCGCTACTTGATACAATTTTAAGTAGATAACATGTTTACATTATTAATTAAGTCAATTACTTTTCTTTTCTAGGGAAGTAAGTTGAGGTATTGCATGCCTTTGTCAGTGGATACCAAGGCATGTCTGGCAAATTCAACTTATTTCCCTAAAAACAGAATGATAATATTAGGCCATTATTAGTATAGGAGTGAACAAATATTTACTTTTATTCATGTTTACTTCCAGCCCCAATTTCTTGATGTTATTTCAACTAAGCATGTCCTTCGTAATATAGATTAAAAAAAAAGTAATTTTTAAATATACTGTTGATCAACCCGCACGCCACTGAAATATTTAAGTTGTTGACGTAGTGAGCCATGGGTTTGTGTTAACAAGTGTCCTTGTCCGGTACTTGCTGAGGTGTTTATGCAAATTAAGGGCCAGGAAATTAAGCAATTATTACTTAAAGCGTTTCCAATTTCCGCTAAAAACACAAGTTTGGTTTCCTTCACATTTGGCGGTTGCGTTACAAGAAAATCCTCTATAAATAATAACACTTGCGAGAAAAGAGGGCTAACAAGGTGTTTTTTTTACAAATAGGTTTACAGTTTTTTCTCCGAAAAACGCAAGAATGACGTGTATGCATCAAATAACAATTAATGTTTCCCTTTTTGTTTCCTTCCGTCGTCAGTTTTTTGGCTGTAGATATGACCTGGAAACAACTTCCCATAGCGGTTTCACACAATTTCTGTTAAAACTTGAACCACAAACATGAGGGTCATTCCGGTTGTGACGGGTGTAACCATTTACAAATATGACTGACAACTTTTTTAAATATTCATATTATGAATACATAGTCTTTTATATATATTTTTTATTGTTTTATAGATTATTTTAATTATTTAAGCAAAGTCTTTTGAAATAGAGTTTAGACATTCAAAGTCTGTTGAGATAGAGTATAGTTCAGAGCAAAGTCTTGTTTAAGCTAACTGTAAACATCCCTACATTTAGTTCATTGGAATGTTAGTTGGTACAGTTAGGGTGAATTGAGGTCATTTTTAGTATATAACACTTGAGAAGTGAGGGTCTCGTGTCTGTCTGTGTGAGTAAACGGCTGAAGGGTAAGTCACCGACCATTTTTCTTAATAATGTAGTCCATTTCTTTTATATTTGTATCAAGTACCATTAACATTTTTGAAACTATATTTTAGAAAAGGGATATAACATTTTTAATCATGTAGATTTGGTTAGATTTAAAAATTCCACAACTCCCTCTTCTCAACCCCCCAAGAAAGTACTGTAGTATTTAATATAGGCTTAGTTTAAATTTAGGGCTAGAATATTAAGGGTTTCTAATTATTTATACTTTAGTAATAAAATAGTTTAAAATAAGACTCCATTTGTTTATTTCAAAACATGTATAACTGTACATCCTCATACTAACGCTCGGCTAGATAAACGCTACCAGATTTTCCAAGTCCCGAAGGTCCTTTAAGCCTAATAAATCCAGTTGGGTTTATAATAATTCACTTTCTCAAAATCCACAGTTAAACAGTTTTGTTCACTCATACTAATAATGGCCTAATAATCATTGTGTTTTTAGGGAGTTAAGTTGAATTTACCAGAGACGCCTTGATATCCATTGACAATGTCATGTAATTGCTCAACTTACTTCCCTAGGGAAGAAAAATAATTGACTTGATTAATAATGTAAAAATGTTACCTTAATTAATAATTTTCATACCTATTTTTCGACTTTGCTGGTAATATAAAATGAACCGCAGCATTCGCCGTTCCTTCTACATCACAATTAATCGTATCTGTAATTAATATGCTGTCTAAAACTATTATTTAAAATGTCTGCCACTAATTCAGACAATAAACAATTGCAGTTGTTTTATCAACTTTCCCTTGCCATCAAACAATTAAACTCTTCAAACCAAGATATAAATTCACACGAAATATAAAAATTAAACATAATTATTAGTATAGGAGTGAACAAAATTGTAAACGCAATTCGGTGAGTAAGTCCATTACTAGTCTCGAACTTATTTGCTAGTCATCGCTAAAGCTCGGCCTATAACACGTTCTCGACTAGCAATGTACTATTTAGGCCTACTTCATTTGTTGCGCACATACAACCTATTTCCAATCATCTCCTATATAATCTTCCTTCCTTCCTTCCTATTTGGCACTACAACCCGTTGTGAGTTTTGGCCTCCTTCACAATTTTCCTCCATTCATCTCGATCCTGTACTTTCTCTTTCCATCCTCTTATTTCCATCTGTCTTAAATCTTGTTCCACATTCTGCAGCCATCTCTTTCTCGGTCTTCCTCTCCTTACTCTATTATGTCATCGTGTATTAATCGTTTTGGCATTCTTCCATCTTCCATTCTTTCAACGTGTCCTATCCATCTCAATCTCAATGACTTGATGTATCTCCTATAAAATCTACTTCCCTCAAATCATTCTCCCAGCTCTTTCTTTGCCGGCCTACTGGACGCTTTTCCCTCTTGTTTTCCAACAAGGAGCTTCCATGCCCCTCTTTTATTCTCCATTCGTACGACATGCCCTGCCCATCGCAGTCTGCAAGACTTGATTCTTCTAATTAATCTGGTTTCCTGTGAAGATCTTCTTTTTAAGCCGGCTAAAAAATTCGGTTCAATTGGGAAATCGAACCCGCGAGCGTCCGGCTTGTGGCGTAATGATTAACAGCAGTAGCAGCGTTATTAGAGTGGTAGTAGTACCAACATGACAGGCGTACATTACCTTTATATATAAAAATTGAGCCCTGGCATGTTTGTGCTCGCAAAACTCGAAAAATAGTCGTCGATTGTTATGAAAATTGTTACACACAGCTTTTCAGTACGGCGAGTGTTTAGTCGCTATATATTATTCTCTAAAACCATTAGGCTCTGAAACGAAAATTTGAAATCGTTTAGCGGTCGCAAAATTTTATGTTTCACAATGTGTCGCACGTAAAAGTACAGTAATAGTATATTACGATGCGAAATTGGGAAGTGGTTTTTACAGAATGAAGGAAAAATGTTTAAAAACCGAGCGATAGCGAGGTTTTTAATTTCCGAGATTCTGTAAAACACTTCACAAATATGCGTTGTACATTATTTTTTGAGCGATGGTGTTTTAAAAATAATAAATAATAGTAAAATAATATCTTTGTTGGAAATATTTGCAGCAATCATTACAAACAATTGACTAACTTTAACAGTCTGGGCAATGTTTATTAGTTGTAACAACAGGAGGCCTTGAGAACAATTATTAGGCCTATTGATAACATAGCCGCAAGCACGTATTTATTGTTTTATATTGTTTTAAATAAAGTTCAGTTAATTTAAAAAGCAGTGATTTTTTTTCGTATAATGTAGGTCTATATTAACACTACATTTTGGATATTTTTTATATAGGCTACATTGTACATAGTATACATAGAGGGCAGTGGTTTTATTTCCCGGACATGGGTGTAAATGTAACATTACAGTAGGCCTATAATTATTTAGGTTGGCAACCCCGAAATGTAGGAAATTGAACTTTCAATAATGGTCGCCATTGCTGGTAAGTACGACAAAACACACTATCGCGCAAAAAAAAAAAAAAAAGAAAAAAGCTCCTTATTCGCGGGGGATATATTCCACAGATATGCCACGAATACAGAAACCGCGAATATGGAATGGTAATTTGTATGAGTATATAGGGGATACGTTCCAAGATTACAAAATAAAATAAAAATTATCAAAATAAAATCAATTAATGAGAGATTCTGAACAATTTATATTAATTATTACTGTCAGGTTTAGACAAGGGCTTAAATAACTTACTAATTTTTTTCCTGTTTTGCAACTTTTAAAATATCTTTCAATTAAAATTGACATTCAGCTGTTAATTCTGCGTGGAATTCTTTATTTTGTTTTTTTAATACACAAGTGATCTTCTTGGTGATATAATATTAAAATATATATGTAGTCAATATGCCCATTTCACCAATTAATGTTTTAAAATGGTCAACAAGTTTCTACAGCCAAGCTGTCATTCTCAAGACCAGATATTGACTCAATATCTGGTCTTGAGAATGACAGCTTGGCTGTAGAAACTTGTTGACCATTTTAAAACATTAATTGGTGAAATGGGCATATTGACTACATATATATTTTAATCTTTATTTTGTCTTCGGATTTCTTGATTCATTTAACATTGAAACAGCGTGATATAGATGAAAACGACTCGCCAACGCGTAAACCGCCAAGCATTTATATTTTTACTTTAAGCGGCAAAACTATTTTTTCCGCCGCTTCGGAACAAATTTTCTTTCCTTTTATTCGGCATTATAAATTGACAATAAAACAGATGAGATACGTGTTATTCAATCAAAATTGTTGCAACGAACGACAAGTTGAAACAATAAAACACCGATCATGGCGAGGGCGGCATTTATCAACGGACATAGCGGCACGTGAAATACTGCAGCGATGGCTTTTAACAATTAACTTTACGATTAGTGACAATAAGGTTTGTTTTATTTTGATATTAATTTGTCCATTTGGTTTGAATCACTCTTTGTAAAAGCCGCCTAGGAACGTGCCTGCAGTAAAAAAAATTGCCAATGCATTAATAAAGGATACTAATCCTTCTAATATACCTACTGGATCCGGGAATACAGAAACTGTGTCTAAAAATTTTTAACCCGCGAATAAGGAGCTTTTGCTATACGGGGAGAGGTTAAACTGCGTTAATGGAATAGGATAAATAAATAAATATATATATATATATATATATTTATATATTGTGTTCATTTCCCTTACTTACTTACTCACTGGCACTATCGAACCCATAGGTTCATGGCCGCACGGACATAAGCTCTCCATACATCCCTATCCTGAGCAATGCTTTCCAATCATTCCCTGTATAATCTACTTCCCTCAAATACTAGTTAATGTTATTCTCCCACCTCATTCTTGGTCTACCAACTGGGCGTTTTCCCTCTGGCTTTCCTACAAGAAGCTTCCATGCGAGTCTTTCACTCCCCATACGTGCAACATGTCCTGCCCATTGCAGTCTACGAGACTTAAATTTTCTTATTATATCTGGCTTCCCATAAAGACCATGTAGTTCATTTATATAGTCTTCTCCACTCACCTGTCTGTTCATCTCTCTTTGGTCCAAAAATTTTCCTAAGTACTTTATGCTCAAATACTTGTAATCTCCTTTCCTCCCTTAAAGTAAGAGTCCATGTTTCGCATTCATATAATATAACTGGTAGAATATTCCCTTAAGTAATTTTAATTTAAAAATCTATGCACTTAGCCTCTGTTATTCTTATATTGTATACCTGTATAATAGTGCCTCTTAAACGCATTAAATGAATGAAATTTCTTTTAGAGTGAGCGGCGATTGGCAGAATGCGGGACAAAGGAATGCGTTTTATTGGTTTTCATCTCTTTCTGAAATGTTGATAATTACATCGAGACCATTAATGTTATCAATGTGTGAGTTAATTGTCCTGTATGAGGGTACATTAGCTATGTTCATCCTGTTGATTAGTTTCATCAACCCTTCACTCATTACCGCTTGTTTAGCAGAAAATCCAAACTTAAACATTTTAACACACGGCTTTCAAATCTATTTGTAACAGTAATAGCACATACAACATGCTTCTCGTTATATATATATATATATCCATAGTAATTCTGCCCGAGGTCAGGTCTTCCACTGCAATCGTAGCATTTTCGTGCTATGCTTTGCAGCTTTACTAGGGGATTATAGGTGTGGTAGTTTCCCGTTGATTTCGACACCGGTGAAGGATGATGATGATGATCGGATGATTTTCGGGGACCATTGGGCCCTAACCTTCCTGACATTTGTCTTACAGGTGAGGAAAAACCCCGAAGAAAACCTTACCCAGGAGCCTGTCCCGATTGGAATCGAACCCGGGCCCGCTGCGTTACAAGACAGCACGCTACCATATATATATATATATATCCATCCATAGTAATTCTGCCCGAAGGCAGGTCCTTCACTGCAACCATAGCATTTCCATGCTATGTTTTGCAGCTTTACTAGGGAATTGTGTAGGTGTGGTAGCTTCCCGTTGCTTTCCACACCGGTGAAGGATGATGATGATGATGATAATGATAATGATAAGGATGATGATGATGGCCATATGATTTCGGGGACCGTTTGGGCCTTAAAGTTTTCCTGACATTTGTCTTACAGGTGAGGAAAAACCCCGATAAAAACCTCACCCAGAAAAACTGCCCCAACCGGGTATCGAATCCGGGCCCGCTGCGTGACAAGGCAGCACGCTACCTCGAGACCACAGCGGTGGACATATGTGTATATCTTCTTCTTCTTCTTCTTTCCAAGTATTAGGCCAAGCCTGTTATGATCCTATAGAAAAATTTCCTTCCAGCGTTTCATAGGACGGCCCAGAGATCTTCGTCCTCTTGGTGTATATATATATATATATATATATATATATATATATATGCAAGAAGTAATGAAATGGATACCTCATGGAAAAGGGAAACGTGGTAGACCAAAGCCAACGTGGTTGAAAGGAATTCAAGACAACATGAATAAGAGAAATATGACAGAAGCAGACATACAAGATCGGGAAGTGTGGAGGAAAAGAAAAAAGTTGTATATTTTGGTTGAGGATACCTGTGTAAATAACTGAAACAATCCTAAATAAAATTATATATATATATATATATATAGGGAAATAAGAGTAAATAAATTAGTCTGGTTACGCCCATTTACTAGATGGGAAGATTCATTAAATCCCCTTGATGTGAAAACAGTTCAAAAGGCCTAATTTCATGAAGTAGAAGATGAAGAAAAAGAAGAAATTCCCCATTTAGAGGCACATATGTTCCACAGTAGGATGAACAAAGGTCAATCTACTGCACATATGCCTGCAAGATGAAGATAAATTTATATATAGGTATATCAATATACACGTCGACACCTTTCCCCCAGTACTGGCCAGCGAAATTAGAACTGCAATAGATGAAATGAAAAATGGCAAAACACCCGGAGAGGATGGAATATACAACGAATTGCTAAAACTGGCTTCAGATCAAATACTACCATCACTCACAAACATCTATAACAAAATTTTGCAGACAGAAGAGATACCCGAGCAATGGAAATCAAGCACAATCATTCTTCTCCACAAGAAAGGCACAAAAGATGACATGAATAATTACCGACCCATAAGCCTGATGTCCAATCTATACAAACTATTTTCAAAAGTGCTAACAAGAAGACTAACAAAAGTCCTGGACGAAAACCAGCCAACAGAACAAGCCGGATTCCGCTCAGGCTTTAGTACAACAGACCATCTCCAAGCAATTAACCAAATAATAGAAAAGACAGTCGAATACCACCATACATTATATCTAGCATTCGTCGACTACAACAAGGCATTCGACTCAGTAGAACATTCAAGTGTCCTCCAGGCATTACACACCCAAGGAATCGAACACAAGTACATCCGCGTTCTGGATAAGATCTACAGCCAAAGCTATGCCAAGGTGAAGACAGAAATTGTGGGACAACCATTCAGTCTCAAAAGAGGAGTACGACAAGGCGACCCAATTTCTCCTAAACTTTTTACATGCGTGCTTGAAGACATATTTCGAAAACTAAACTGGAGCAAGAAATACGGAGTAAATATAAACGGGAGCAGGCTATCCAACTTAAGATTCGCTGACGACGTGGTATTGTTTCGCCAGATCCCCTAAACAACTCCAATCAATGATACAAGAGCTCTCAGAAACTAGCAAAATTGCAGGCCTTTCGATGAATAAAAGCAAGTCACAAATTATGTCAAATGGTCCGGAAAACCCAATCAAAGTCGATGGAATGGATCTTCAATATGTAAGCGAGTACATATACTTAGGACAACTACTCTCCTTCCATCAGAAAGTAGAGAAGGAAATAAGCAGAAGAATAGCTCTCGCCTGGAAGGCGTTCTGGTCACTGAAATTTATACTGCTGGACAAGTCACTCAACCGGAAACTCAAAATGGAAACACTACAAACCTGTGTTCTTCCAACACTGTTATATGGCTGCCAAACTTGGAATCTTACTGCCAAACTGAAGTACACACTCCAAGTATGCCAAAGGAAAATGGAGAGGAAAATCTTAGGCATAACTCTGAAGGACAGAATCTCGAATACAACACTTCAAGCGATATCCTCAACAACTGATCCCGCACAACAAGCCATCAGGAAAAAATGGAAGTGGGGAGGCCACGTCGCAAGAATACAGGACGACAGGTGGACAATAAAAACAACCATGTGGGACCCGTACACAGGCAAGAGACAGCGCGGAAGACCAAGACGACGATGGGCTGACATCTTCAAAGAACGAGCAGGGGCGCAATGGTCCAGAGTCGCCAGATGCAGGAAAAGATGGAGAACGATGGAGAGCCAACTGTGTATTAACTAATCACAGAACAGACATTGTATACAAACCAAGTGCTACATCCAAGTCAACTTCTCACCACGGAGTAGCTCACCTGGTGACACTCTCAAATAGAGCTTAACCCCTGTACAGGGAGGCCTTTGCCCTAAAGGGACATATCAGGCTTTATTTATTTATTTATTTATATTTATATCAATATAATAATAATAATAATAATAATAATAACATAATAATAATCAATTTAATCTATAGTATTCTGCCCTAGAGCAGGTCTTTCACTGCAATCATAGCATTTTCATGTTCCGCTTGCAGCTTTACTAGTATATAGGTGCGGTAGCTTCCTGTTGCTTTCCACACTGGGGATGATAATGTTAATGATGACCAACGGGTACCATTTGGGCCTCAAAGCTTCCTGGCATTTGTCTTACAGGTGAGCAAATACCCCGAAAAGACCCCCATCCAGGAGCGTGTCACGACCAGGAATCGAACCCGGGCCCACTGCTTGACAAGGCAGCACGCTACATAATATAATAATAATAATAATAATAATAATTTGTATTTATATACAGATTTTTAATGTTTACATATCTTTGTGTGCCTAAAGTTTTATTTTCTTTCTCCACTCTTCTCTATCCATCCACTCCATGTTCTCCAGTTCTCTTGTTCTCATTCCAGTTCTTATTTCTTATGCATCCACGAGTTTCGAGGTCTTCCTTTCCTTCTTCTGCCAGGTGGACACATTCCAATGTTTTCCTGGGTTTTCCTGTGGAAAGCAACGGGAAGCTACACACCTACACAGTAAAGCTGGAAGCATAGCATGCCTTCGGGCAGAATTACTATGGATGGATGGATATCTTATATAATCTACTATTGAATATATATTATGATAAAATTTTTCACTTTCTTCTTCATCTCCTTCTACAGGTGCATATATACCTATCACTGTTAAGTATCCTAGTGATAATTTTATTCGGATTTGAATTATTCTTTCATTCTAAAAATTATAGCTATGTATTGAATTTCTAAATTACTAGTTATAATAAAAATTTGGGAATTATTAATCAAGTTATGAAACCATCCCTTGTACAAAAAAACACCAGATTACGTTTATATAACACTTTGGCTAGACTAGTGTTGACCTATGGTAGTGAAGCATGGACACTAAAAAGACAACATGGAAGCAGAATAACGGCTTGTGAAATGAGATTCATGCGCAGAACAGCGGGTTACACCAGATGGGATCGGAGAAGGAACACCGATATCCTAAAAGAATTGAAGACTACGCCAATTTTGGAATATATTAAACAGTACCAACTATATTGGAAACACCATCTAGAAAGAATGAGTTCAAATCGGATCCCCAAAGCTGTTTATACCAAGAGGACGAAGATCACTGGGCCGTCCTATGAAATGCTGGAGGGAAAATTTTGTATAGGATCGTAACAGGCCTTGGCCTGATACTTGGAAGGAAGAAGAAGAAGAATAAGACGAAGAAGAAGAATATATATTATTCATTTTAAAAATAATAATAATAATAATAATAATAATAATAATAATTAGTAGTAGTAATAATTCCTTTTAAGTAAAAAATCGTATAGTATGACCGGGAATAGGACCCATGATTTGATGAACTGCAGTCTAACCACAAGACCATGAGCCTGGTCAAAAATGGGCTAATAACAATACATTTTATAGGGGCTAACACAAACATTCGTTGTTCGTGAGATGTTTCCATAAAACTGATGTAACTCTCCATGGTTATTCACAAATTTGCAGAAGCGATGTGTTGTGAAGACTTGAGACTGGGGACCATATGTTGGTAGGATGTCTCCCCTTAGTGGGTAAACTTTCGTTTGGCCCTTGTTTACCTACCCTCGGATGAAATGACTTGGACAGTCTATTTAGAAAGTTACTACCATCATTATCATCCTAACACAATTTTCTCGTTGGGTGACATAATTTGATATCGTAGAAATTAAACATAGGCTCAATTCTGGAAATGCATGCTATTATGTATTACAGGGACTCTTGTCATCTCAACTCATTAAAAAAAATGTTAAACTGTAGGTATATAAAATTGTTATTCTCCCAGTTATATTTTATGGATGAGAAAACACGGACTTACTTTAATGGGCAGTTAATGACAAATGAAGGAGATTTTTGGGAAAAGTTTACAATATTTGATAATTTATAGTTCTTAAGAAAAAAATTGGACCAAAGAGAGATGAACAGACAGGCGAATGGAGAAGACTATATAACAGCGAACTACATGATCTTTATACGAAACCAGATATAATAAGAACAGTTATGTCTCGTAGACTGGGATTGGCAGGACATGTGGCACGAATGCGGAATGAAAGAGGTTTATGGAAGCTTCTTGTAGGAAAACCAGGGTGGAAACGTCGAATTGGTAGACCAAGAATGAGGTGTGAGAACAACATTAACTATAATTTGAGTGAAGTAGATTATAACGGTTTATTTATTTTTCCTGATGGTCTTGTTTTCCACTTCACCAGGTTGAATTATACATATAATAACAATTATTAATTATCTATATATCTAAGTCCATGTTTTTCCCTTTACAGAGATTTAGGCGCTGTCCCCCTACAGGGAAGAATTTGAACCATACTAATTTAGTTATACTTGTTTTCGTATAGATGTCATTTTGAGTGGTCCGTGGTCAGCGTTCCGCCTCATACTGACATCTATTAATTATCTACAACTTGATTAATAATATGTCCCCTAGCCGACTGGTTAACCCTTAAATTCGTAATGTATCCTTTTGGATTCATCAGTTCCTTCTGTTAATTTAATATTTTTAATAAATCAGAAGAAAACGAACAAAAAGAAACCACTTAAATGTGTGTCTAATTGTACAATATACCTAATAATAAGTTACACAAGATACAGTTTTCACTGCGGTCCGCCACATTCAAATAACTGACAGAAGAAATTTGTGATTTGCCAATATGCTACAGCAACGTGCTGTACACCGAAACATATTCACCAGAGACCCCGATGACGGTCCACTTCCATGATATGTGTGCTGGATTCCAGCTAGAGTAGTGTGGCTCACTCCATGTCGCCGGCTTTCGGACTCTCTGCTTGTCCGGCGACTATGGTTTATGATGACCCTGCTCTGGTGAGGGACCATCCTCATATCATCCATACCTGCTACGGAAATGAACACATAAGCCGCGAGACAGCAAGGCTAAGGAACAAAACCCCTACTGAATAAACACAATGGAATTTGGCCGCCAAGGGACCTCAACTGGTTCCCAAAAAGCGGCACACTGGGCAATGCTAGTCATTGCCACAAAAAAAAAAAAAAAAAAAAAGTGATTTGCCAATTTAAGGGTTAAGGAAAGAAGCCTTGGCGCAGAGCTACGGGACTTGCGCTGATACGAGCCTCCATGGGGGAAGAAATTTTCTCATGGAATTTTAGTCAGTATGGGACCGGTGCCCACCCTGCATCGTGAGGAATTTGGATAGCTACAATAAGTAGCGGCTCCACGTTGAGAAAACCAGCTCTAACGGCTAGGGACCCTACATGTTGAGCACATGACACCTCTACACTGGTAGGATATGATTAACACATGTTGACGTGAGGCGAGCAGCCCACTGGTACGCCAAGGAGTTTTGAGTTTTGTTGATTAATAATATATCCATCCATAGTAATTCTACCCGAAGACAGGTCCTTCACTGCAATCATAGCACTTTCATTCTATGCTTGCAGCTTTACTAGGGAATTGTAGGTGTGGTAGCTTCCCGTTGCTTTCCACACCGGTGAAGGATGACGATGATGATAAGGATGATGATGATGATGGCCATATGATTTCGGGGACCGTTTGGGCCTTAAAGTTTTCCTGACATTTGTCTTACAGGTGAGGGAAAACCTCGATAAAAACTTCACCCAGAAAAACTGCCCCGACCGGGGATCGAACCCGGGCCCGCTGCATGACAAGGCAGCACGCTACCTCGAGACCACAGCGGTGGACTAATAATATATAATAGACAATATTGAGTTGCAATATACAGATAAGAAGGAAAGAACAACAAATATTAAAACAATCTTCTTCTTCTTCCTTCCAACTATTAGGCCAAGGCCTGTTACGATCCTATAGAAAATTTTCCCTCCAGCGTTTCATAGGACGGTCCAGTGATCTTCGTCCTCTTGGTATATAATTATAAACAGCTTTGGGGATCCGATTTGAACTCATTGAAACAATAATAATAATAATAATAATAATAATAATAATAATAATAATAATAATAATAATAATAATAAAATAAATATAAAAATATACCTAAGACACGGTTAGCCATATATTGTCTTAAGGAAATGTATATTTTTTAAATTGTTTTTGAGTCGAGCAGTCCTTGATATAATAGGTGAGGGGTGGCTGAAGTAATTATAGGGGAATGAGTGGAAAATACTATCACAGGATAATAATAATAGTAATAATAATAATAATACCTTAATTTTACCTGATAAAGTTAAGGCCTTTTGTACCACTCAACCAGGTTAAAAAATTTAAAACAATATTCTTACATGTTATTACAATAAGCATAAATGTTACATGGTATGTCTACAATATAATTATTATTTACAAAATATTTTGATTTAATCTAGATTTAACAAATGAGATATAAAATATACAAGGTAGAAAATTAGAAAAAAAAATATAAAAAACTATTAATTACATAGAATAAATTTAGTTTTGGAGAAAAAAATAATTATTTAACAAAAGGTATTTTTTATCGCCTCACTATGATGGTTGTCCAGCGGCTCCCTTTGTTTCCCCGCAGCTGTTGTATATAATTAGATATAATTATAATTTAGGAATGAGATGCACAAGGAAATTAAACATAGGTTCAATTCTGGAAATGCGTGTTATTATGCTTTACAGATACTTTTGTTGTCTCAACTCCTTTCAAAAAACGTTAAGCTGAAAATATATAAAACTATTATTCCACCAGTTATATTATATGGATGCGAAACATGGACTCTTACTTTAAGGGAGGAAAGGAGATTACAAGTATTTGAGAATAAAGTACTTAGCAACATTTTTGGACCAAAAAGAGATGAACAGACAGGTGAATGGAGAAGACTACTTAACAATGAACTACATGACCTTTATAGGAAGCCAGATATAATAAGAACAATTAAGTCTCGTAGACTACGATGGGCAGGACATGTGGCACATATGGGGAATGAAAGACGTGCATGAAAGCTTCTTGTAGGAAAACCAGAGGGAAAACGACCAGTTGGCAGACTAATAATGAGGTGGGAGAATAACATTATCTATGATTTGAGGGAAGTAGATTATGCAGAGAATGATTGGAAAACATTAGCTCAGGAGAGGTATGTATGGAGAGCTTATGTCCGCACGGCCATGAACCTACGGGTTCGATAGAGCCAGTGACTAAGTATAATTAAAATTGCCGCCACTATAATAATTCCGCATCTTAATCATTGTCAAGCATTGTCGCGCGGCACCTGCTTGTATGTAAACGGACAACCATCATAGTGAGGCAATAATAAATTGTATATGCGTGACTTAAACATGTCAAGTGTGCGGCAACCCCTGATGGAGGGAATTCCAGGAACGGGCAGAAGCTACTGTGAAATAAATAGAATAAGAGGAAGTGCTATGAAGAGGGATTGTTAGCAGACTATTCTCTTGTGACCTAGTGCCAATATTGTGTTAAAAAGATAACTTCTCAAATACAGGATAGGGATGTATGGAAAGGATGTCCGGACGAAAATGTCCTCCATGTTCAATAGTGGCAGTGAGTTAATTAGTTGTGTTACTGTTAACAACATTGTCTTGAAACTATAAATGTTCTTGATTTCGTAAGTTATGTAGCTTTTGAAAATATGTTGCTGGAGATCAATTTATTCTCAATAAATAATATGTGCATACGCGCACAATGGTGGTGTATTTTTGCTGGCAGAGTTTCAGTTGTGAAGGAAATAAAACGTGTGATAATATTATGTTCGCCTTGTGGCGCGCTATCAAGTTTCAGGCTCTAGAAAGCTCCAAATAAACGAAAAACAACAGACAGTCATATCCAGTTCGCAACTCGATCTCTCTGTCAATTCGTCATAAAACTAAACTTTTGCAGCGCCATATTAAATATTCCTGGTTTTTCTGATCAATGTGCCGTTACACTGATAGGGAATACATCTAATACTTTGTTCCTGTTTACACAAAAAAATTGTACATTTTATTAGAAGTCCCGGCCACGCGTAGCTGTGGCTAAGTTATACGTTAAAAATTTAAATTAAGTTAATGTCTTTCAGCCAGATTACTTAAAACTAATACTTACACACGAAATTAATAATATTGAAAATAAAACAAACACTGAACGCACTTAAATTATGAAATAATCAATATTTGTAATTCAATTGAAATTCGCGGTTGCAACAAAAAGTACAACCACCTGGATCTCTCTCTTTGTTAAATAATAAACCAATCTCCTTACCAAATTACCTTACGCCGCCATCTGTTAGAATCGTATGGAACTCACAGATAATTATAACTCTTTGTTAAATAATAAACAAATAATTTGCAAATAATGCGACTATAAATTTAGTTATAAACTACCCTAAGTCTCAAGTTGGATCAAACTGCACACAGTGTGCAAGATTTTATTAAAATCGGTTCAGTAGTTTAGAATTCCATCGCGGACAAACAACGTGACACGTAATTTTTATATATTAAGATATATAGGCCTTATTCATCATCATCATCATCATCAACACCAAGGATTAAGCCCAATGGCCTGTTCCGATCTCATTACAGGTCGAATTGGTCCTTCCATCTCTTCAATGGTCTTCCCAACATTTTTCTCCCTTTTGGTTTATACTCATACATTCTTCTTGATATGCACTGTTCATTCATTCGTAATACGTGCTGAAGATAAACATTTTGATATTTTATTCTTTCACAGAGATTAAATATATTAAGTTCTGTTGTTATATCTTCGTTTTTCTTTTTATCGGTCCTTTGGTATCCCGCTATTGCTCTCAACATCTTCATTTCAGCAGCCTCTATTTGTTTACTAATCTGCCTTTGTTAAATGTCCAAGTTTCACATCCATAGATAAGAGATGGAACAGCCAATATTTTGTAAAACTTCAAAATAGTTTCTTTTCTAGTCTTATTCAATAAAGTGCGTTTAATAGTACCACATAGATAATTGAATCGTTGTATTTTAGTGTGTTTATCTAAATTTCTGTCATTGCCTAAATTACATCCCAAATAATTAAAATTCTGAACTTGGTCTATAATTACATTGTTTATCATTATTTTTGTTCTTATTGCACATTTTCCTTTCAGAGCTAATATTTTTGTTTTAGATGTAGATATTCTTAAATTGTATTTTAGAAATATATTATTTAAAGTATAAAGGCCTTATTACAGACTGAATTCAAAATACTGTAGAGAAAATCTTCTTCTTCTTTCTTTCATATCATAGACCTCGTGCTCTGTTTCTACCTCAATCCAACGTTTGAAGAGTCTGTCCAAAGATCTATTTCCTGGTGGCTGCTAATTTATGATTTGAGGTGGTATTCTTGTTCTGCTCATTCTTCTTACGTGAGATTTCCAGTTGTTTCTGTATTTTTGAACATATTTCATGACCGATTTTGTTTGTAATTCTCTGAGAATCTCAGAATTCCTTTTATGGTCTGTTCTTCAGTAACCTGCAGCACGTCTCATAAATTTCATTTCTGCCGCAGTTAGACTTTGTTCATCTACACTGCGAATTGTCCAGGCCTCACTGCCGTAACATAATATGGGTCTGGCCAGTGTTTTATAAAGTCTAGTTCGTGTGTGTTGCTGTACTGTGTTTGGCTTGAAAATATTATTTATAATTCCTGTTACTCTGTTAAATGTTATAATTGTTTGACTAAAATCTTTTTCCTCTTCGCATGTAACTTGGTATCCGAGATAGTTTAATGTGTTAGTTTGTTCTAATATCTTATTATTAATAACAATTTTACTGCGAACTGGGTCTTTTCCTAGGAAATACATGACTTTAGATTTTTCTGTTGAGATTTCGATGTAGTAGTTTATTGTAATTTGGTGAAAAGAGTGGACTGAACGTGTAGGTCATCTTCTGAATTAGCTATAAACATAATGTCATGTCCAAATAGTAGGGTGACTAAAGTATATAATCTATTAAGTGGTATACTGCCATGTGGTTATAGTCTCCATTCTTTAATAATTGAGTTCATGTATATTATGAAGAGCATTGGTGAAGGACCACATCCTTGTCAAACTCCTTGATTAATTGATCTGCATTCAGAGATTTTATTTTCAATCTTAAGCTTGGATGTAATTTTCCTTATAAATATAATATATATCTATTATCTGTTGGTCTGGGATTCCATCATATTTGAGGATTTCTAATAATAATGTTTAATAATAAAAATGGGATAAATGAGGGAAAATCTGCAATATCACATTTAAATGGCATTTCATGTGATCAAAATACAATTTCTAAAATAAAATCAAACATTTTTAGTACAATAATAAGGAATACAATAACAGAAATATAATTAAAATCTAGAACAATAAGTAAATTAAATGCTGTAGAAATAGATTTTTGGAGGCGTTCAGCTGGAATTTCTAGAAGAGATAAAATAAGAAACAGTGTAATTAAACGAAGGTGAATGGTCAAACTTCAATTGTCGATTTCATAAAAAACAAGTAAAATTGTATGGTCATGTAAAAAGAATAACATAATCTCAACAACAATACTAGAATGGGTGTCACTTGGTAGAAGAAGAGGACGGTAAAAATAACATGGATTGATGGTGTTTTGAGCAGCATGAGGGAAAAAAGAATTGGACAATGGACATTAGAATGACAGAGAGATGTGGATGAGAATGACAGTAGATTAATTAGACGCAGGAAGAATGTGTGAAACCTGCTAAATAAATAAATAATAGGATATTCACCAACAATTAATACATGAATATGAATATTTGTATATTTACGTACATCTGATCTATAAAGCAAACACACTCTGGAGGATTCTATACTACCATGCCGCCTACACAAATACAAATAGAACAAACGAAAAACAGACAATTTATTGCTGCAGTATGTGAATAATTGCCTGAGAGAAATATATGTCGATTTTTTACCAAAAAAATGCGAGAAATGCCTTATATCATTGTAGTTATTTAGACGACTAGTTACAAAACATAGGTTTAGTAACAAGTTAGAACACGACCGAAGACAGTGCAGCGAGTAACTGAACATAATTTTGTAACATGTTGTCTACAATATTTTATCTACCTTCAGAGTATTTTAGTATATGTTGTATATTTAGTATATTTAATTTAATTTACTTATTTATTGAAGAAACGATATGTTTAGAGAAAGAGTAATGTGGGCTTTGGAGGGGGGGAAGACACGATAAATCAACAAACATTGTTATAATTTAATTAAGGTGTATTTTCGTTTTGTTGAACCTGTATTTTATGTTTTGATAGAATATAAAGTATATGTTTTGTTGCCTAGTAACTACGAACTAAAGTGTCATTGATTGTCGTAATACTAGATAAATATCACTATGTTATCGATCTTAATCTTATGGATGTTATCTTATTGATCAAATATTCATTTAGTATTTACTATTAGAGTTAATTGTGATTGCCATAGTCTATTCTAATGTAACGTATGTTTGTCCTGGAAGAAAAGTGGAAGAAAAGGCCACATGGCTTAACTCACCAGGCTAAATAAATAAAAAAAATTATAATCATCATCATATATGGCATGACAGCTAATTTTGAGCCCTAGCCTTTCTCAGAATGCCCTTCCTGACTTCTCTATTTGCTCCTAAATTCTTCCAATTTATAATTTTACTAATTCTAATATCTTGCAAGACGCCTTCCTCCCGTCTGAATTTTCTAGTTTGTAATGGTTGTGTCATATAGATCTTTTAACAGTTTTATTATTGTCCATACGTATCAAATGTCCAGCCCAGGCCAATCTATTAACGTTTATATTCCGATTGAGGGTCTTTCCACTTTTCAGCGGTTGCCCTTTTACCAGCCGGCTGCTGGCCTTTCAAATCCACATGTGTCAATCACAGAGGTAGATGATCAACAGCCAGTGTAGGGGTGACATGTGGTTAGCATGTCGAGACCCCCAGCCGTTATAGCTGGTTCCTCAACCTGGAGCCGCTACTTATTGTAGCTACCCAATTGCCTCACGATGCTGGGTGGGCACCGGTCACATACGTTTATATACTTCACTAAATCGGGTTCCTTATATAAATCATACAATTCACAATTTCTCCTTCTTCCCCAAACATCACCTTCTTTCACAGGCCCAAAAATAGCTCATAATATCTTTCTTTCAAAACTACCTAGAGATTTCTCGTCTGATTTAAAAAAGTCCAAGTTTCTAACGCATATGTAATTACTGGTCTTATAAGAATTTTATAAATCAGTAACTTAGTTTCTTTGTTATTAAGTGTGATCTTAGATATTATCTAAGTCAAAAAAAACATCTGTTTGTAACTATTATGCGTTTTTGAATTTCTGTACGGTTGCCATTCTTACAAGAATTTCTGACTCCAAATATTTAAACGTATGCACAGTTTGGAATTTGTATAAATCTATTGCAATATGCAATGGATAATATGTAGCCTACATTCCTTACTGGAAGATGACATATATTTAGTCATATAGGCCTATTGGTTAATTTGCAAATTCATTTTTGTAGCAGCATTTTCAAGTCTTATAAAGACTTCCTTCGTTGCTGACCGAGTTCCTTTAATTATTTTAATGTCATCTGCATAGGCAAGAATTTGCACAGATTTATAAAATATAGTACTTCTTATGCCCAATTCTGCATTTCTGATAATCTTTTCTAATACTATATTAAAAAGTAAGCAGGAAAGAGTATCTCCCTGTCTTATACCATTTTAATATCAAATAGTTCCGTCAACATTTTTTGTATACTAATTTGACCCATAGTACCATATAATGAAATAAAAATTATAATCATCATCATCATCCAGGGATTAAGCCTGTTGGCTCGTTCGGGTTTCACGAAAGCTAGAATTGTTAGAATTGTTCAGATCATCTTCTGTGTGGACAACCAACATTTCTTCTTCCGCGTGGTTTGTAATTCAGCAATAATTTTGGAAACCATTCTTCTGGCTTTCTATCAACATGATCTTTCCAGGCGTTCCTATATTCAACTATTGCATCTGTAAGTTTAAATATATTTAGTTTCTTTCCTATATCGTCATTTATTTTCTTATCCAGCAGAGTGTGTGTGTGTATATATATATATATATATATCCTGCTATATTTCTTAAAAATCTCATCTCAATTACTTCCTAACTTTGTTCTTGTCTTTTAGTGATCTTCCAACATTCTGATCTATACATCAATACAGGAACATCCATTACTTTATACAATTTAATTTTAGTTTCTATTCTGTATTTTTAAGGGTTATTTTAATAGTGCCACACATTAGATTAAATCTATTTATTTAAAGTTATTAAATTTAATTTAAATACATTTATTTAGGCTTATCAGCGCACGCCATATATTAGCAAGTAATAAAACAGAATAATTAAAGTATTGTAAAGAGATAGGTTTTAGGATTGCATTTGCTCGCACCTAGACGATCAATCAATGGTGAGCTGCTGCAAGGCTGGTGAGTGTATGTTTGGTGAGAAACCCGACACCACCTCCCATTACCCATCCAGTCTACTTTTGGCTCGCTGCCTCCTCCCGCTCCCTGCTTGCTCGGGTCATGGAACACTACTCACTACTACCCGTGCGAAAACATCCCCTGCTACTAGCCTATCTCAAAAACATTTAACCATTTTTTATTTATTTTCTTATTCTTTTTCACTTCCTGCTTTAGGCATTGATTGCCTGTTCCGTCTTCATTAATATATCTAAGACCATTTCATCCGAGGATGTCCGATATCCCTTCTTCCTCTCGGAAAATAACGTAAGATTTTCTTTGGTATAAGATAAAAATTAAATTATATACCTGTTGGCAAGTGCCGTCGTTCTCAACTGTGATAAAATATTATATTAAAAATGTTATCTGGAGGCCTTTCAGAAGTTAACTTCCAGCATCAGCAGGATGAGTGTGCTACTAGTTGTTGTTTGTAGACGTGAAGTGTCGTTAGTAGCAAGTGACCTGTTTTTAATGATTTGTATAATGGGTCGTACGACTGGGGTGTATTCTCGTTGAGTAGTAAGGTGCTGTTTATTTCTTTTATAATTTCAAGGTCTTCAAAATATTTATCTTTGCTGGATTTTTTCTTTGTGAACTATTGTTAAAATTAATATAAAATTATAGAATATTCACCTGAAAGGACCGTCTCCTCAACTTAATTATCATTTAACTGTAGCGCTTTCGGGACTTGCCCCATCATCGGCAGGATTCAAAACTGGTGTTTCACTGAAGATCTGGTAGAGGGGGTTGCATGTATTGGGTTCGTTTTCGTTTATCAGGCACCCATACTGCTGATGACAGAAGTTAACATCCGAAAGGCCTAAAGATAACATTTTAATACAATATTTTTTTAACACAGTTGAGGACGACGGCATCTGCCAACAGGTATATATGTCCACCGCTGTGGTCTCGAGGTAGCGTGCTGCCTTGTCACGCAGCGGGCCCGGATTCTATCCCCGGTCGGGGCAGTTTTTCTGGGTGAGGTTTTTATAGGGTTTTTTTCTCACCTGTAAGGCAAATGTCAGGAAAACTTTAAGGCCCAAACGGTCCCCGAAATCATATGGCCATCATCATCGTCCCTATTATTATCATCATCACCATCATCATCCTTCACCGGTGTGGAAAGCAACGGGAAGCTACCACACCTACAACTCCCTAGTAAAGCTGCAAGCATAGCATGAAAATACTATGATTGCAGTGAAGGACCTGCCTTCGGGCAGAATTACTATGGATGGATATATATATATATATATGTATATATATTAATGTTTTATCTTATGACTATTCAACTCAACATAATGTCATATGAATTTTATTAGCATTTCTTTGGTAATCTACTCTCTTCCATTCTTTCTACAAGTTCTTTCCACTATTTCTTGTTATTAGATATATATTCTTTTGTGGAGTAGATCTGCAGTTCTTCACGAGTATCAATGATTCTTATCTAGTCTGTTCTAGTACACCCTTTTACTCTTCTTAAAAATTTCATCTCGGCTGCTTGGATTTTAAAATTCAAATATAAAATTATGAAATATGTACCTAAAAGATCCGTCTCCTCAACTTAAATTATATTTTAATTTTGAATAATACCTCAACGAACTTTATCATGAATTTTATTAATGTTGCTTGGATTTTACTTTTTTCTTTGGTAATGATAATCCAAAAGTTGCTCCCATATATAAGGAAAACCTTTGAAAAGCGGAGAGAAACAAATTATTTTGAATGTTTTCAAACAGTTTAGTGATACATATCCTACATTAACCATTAAGCATGTGGTGAAAATAACAGCAGAATTTACAGGTGAGTTAACATTAAGCATAAATTCTGCTCGTAGGCCTAATTAAAATTGTAAATAAAGTACATGTTATCGACGTCATGGAAAAAACAAAAAACGTCTGATTAGGTAGACCCATATATAATTTGTCATAAATTAATAAGAAAAGGAAGTTACTATTTATTGGTATCATTGTATTTCGTATGGAGTCGTATTTCCCTTAAAATACAAAACAATCTAAGAACAATGTTTCTATCGATGACAGTTCCGTATGCAATTCAATCAAATTGCGAGTAAAAGTAGCACCACGGTTCCCCCAATAGACGGAGTCGGTGAAGCAATACTTTATGCAAGTTTTTGTATAGTAAAACTAGAACTTAGCTCGGATACAGTATAACTGGTCTATATGGTTACTTCCATTGTAAATAACCTATGTATACCAAATACTTCTTTATATCTAGAATAATTTGTCCAGTGTTAAAAAAACTCCAAGCTATTTTCTGATTGATTCATTCTTTAATGTGTACCTTGCTGCTATTTTTTTAATCTGATCTCGTTTTTTTTTTTTTTTTTTCGTTTGTCACTTCTATTTAGTGCCCAGTTTTCACCACCGTACGTAAGCAATGGTACAGCTATTGCCTTATAAAACTTCATCTTCGTATTTTTTTTAACTTTATAATTTAATGTTCTTTGTATGGTTCCACACATGTATTGAAATTTATACAATTTATTTTCTAAATCTTCATGATAATAGTAGGACACCCCACAGCCTCTTTAATTGGTTCCACTACATTATCATTATACAGTAAAACTTGCTCAAAGCGCAATCGCGTGGGACCATTTTTTTCCACATTAGACAAAATTCCGCATTATAAAAAACTAAAACTTATTAATAATCTTAGATTACAGAGTACCGTATATGTACTTCTACGTACCTTTGATTAATTGTAGTTCTGCTGCCGTTGAAAAATGAAGTATAGTATGTATGAGCGACTTCGACGCGAAAGAACAGTTCCATTTCGTCAGCGTTAAAAATGTATCTTAGGTGCGTATCCTGAAATTAAAGTATGCAGTTTCGGTTTCCGCTCACTAACTACACTATCGTCCACATCCTTTGATTCTCCACAAATTTCATTCCACACTACATTGTGTCGTCTTTTAAAACTGTCCAGCCAACACAAAGATGCCTTGGAATCGTTATTCCCTAGGGATTTAACAACAGCTAGAACTTGACTTTGGAGCATCAGTCCGGAAATTTGGAGTTATATCTTCAATCACTTTCACTTTTCGTTTAATGACAATGATACATACGGTTTAGCCATCTTTATTTCGTAAATTCAGAAAGCTACATGTGAAAGATTGGGGGCACGCCGTAGCGTAGTGGTTAAGGCACTGAGCTACAAGCCGGAAGGTCGAGGGTTCAAGTCCCGGTGGGGTAAGGATTTTTAAACTGACCCAAACCTTTTGGCGGCACTATGGCCCTGGGGTCGACTCAGCCTCTAACGGAAATGAGTACCAGACGCTTGTTCTGGGGGTAAAGGCGGCCGTCACGCAGGGCTGACATCAAGTGCCGATTGTCCAGAAATAGTGGGAGCCTTAACCTCCTACTACCCCAAGGGCCTCCTGAGGCCTGTAGTGGGATTACTTTACTTACATGTGAAAGATTGGTCTCAGAACTTAAAACTAATTTAAGTTTTTACAGAGATTGTCTCAGAACTTAAACTAGTTTAAGTTTTTACAGTGCAATGGTTATTTGTAAGACATGTACCTGAATTTCGCATAATGGGTGTGCAGTGAGGCCGAAATAACATTTCAGGTACAGGTAGAATCTTTATTTCACCCTACGGCAGCAATCATTCCTTATTGTTTTTTTTTTTTTTTTCATATAACGGAAATTCAATGAAGTGGAAACTAATTTATTTCTTTGTCTTTCCGCTTTATAAACATTTTTTTCATGAACTGTGTAGAAATATCTTTCCATTTCCGCATTGGATAGATCCGTTTTATGCAAAACAAATACACGTAAAATTACTATTATTTCGTCGGGACCAATACATTTGTTCACATTGGACAGATTTCCGCATTATTCACGTTCCGGATTAAACACGTTTAACTGTATTTATAATCTTTGACCGTATAGCTTCTTTACCATAAGATACCATGACTTTTGATTTAAGTTCTGTGGAGAGTTAACAAAATTACAGAAGAATATAGATTGAAGATATCTACAGAGAAAACTAAAAATTATAGCATTTCAAGGCGCTGATCCTGTCAGAAGTAAAACTGTACTTAACAATAACATTTTGGAGCAGGTGAATAATTTTACACATCTAGGATGCAATATCTCATATGAAGAAGATATGGAAGTAAATGCAGAAATATGACTTTTTAGAGGATATTAGGGTTAATAAATTATATTTTCAAGCCACAGTTAGTCCAAAAACATTCAAGACTAAAAGTGTATAAAACACTGGCTCTTCCAACTCTTTTTTATGTTAGCCAAGTATGGACATTGAAACAGAAGGATATACAGAGATTCATTTAGATCTGCTGAAATGAGATACCTTCGGAAATCTGCAGGATACACACTACTAGATTTAAGAAAAATGAAGACATCTTAGAAGAACTACACATGGAACCTTTAGGAAACAAAATTACTGATTATAAGCCAGATATACAGAGATTCATTTAGATCTGCTGAAATGAGATACCTTCGGAAATCTGCAGGATACACACTACTAGATTTAAGAAAAATGAAGACATCTTAGAAGAACTACACATGGAACCTTTAGGAAACAAAATTACTGATTATAAGCCAAGATGGGTACAACATGTTCATCGAATGGAAGATCACGTGACACCCAAACAAATGTTATGTTTTCAATCAGCATGAAGAAGAAGACCAGGACGTCCACTCAAAAGACTTTTGAATGGTGTTTATTTTGAGGTCGAAACATGTCAACAAGTGGCTTAAATTCTTTAATGGACTACGATGATATTATTAGGTTATATATGCGGAAATAATAAGATCTTCTTCTGACTCTGTTTACCCCAGCAGTGATCCGTTTTGGGTCGTAACAGAGTTCTTCACAACATGGATTATCATGGATTTGAAATTAATTAAGTGGTCTATTAAATATCACTTAACGATACATACAGAGTGTCTATTTTGTATTGATCATGTAGTTTGTCCAAAAATATAATTTTACAACAAAATAAAGATTATTTTATAAAAAATGTAACCCGATATCTCCCCGGTATAATCTACTATATATTTCTTCAGTACACGTGTTTGTCACCGAACTCCTAAACGACTGGACCTATTTTGATGAAATTGTTTGTGTGTGTCTGATTGGGTCCACGAATGGTTTAGATTCACAATTGGACCCTCTAAAACCATTAGGTGTAGGAGTTCACCTGAAGTGAAAATTTAAAAATCGCTCTAGTGGTAACATTTTTCGATATTTTACGACGAAACTCAGCATATCCTATTAAAATAAACCGAGGTAGGTATTATCCAAAAATAAGCGAAATGCGACAATTAGAGTGCAAATTAAAAAATGTCTATACTACTGGACCGATTTAGATGAATTTGTGTGTGTGTGTTTGAGTGGGTCTCTGGATGGTTTAGATTCACAACTGGACCCGATAGGTGGCGCTACGATCGGGTTATAGCATTTTTTATGTCAGATGTGTAATCGTCTGTATTACCAACATTTCCCCGCGACAACAATGTGACGTCATAATGCACGCTCCTTGAACCACAATAGAATGCAGTGAGGAGTTTTCTTGCGAAATTATTAATTAGTGAATTTTATGGTAAAAAAGCAACATTTTTATCGTCCGGCGGCCATGACACGAGAATTGAACGTTTGGGCACGACAACGTCTGCCAGGTCCGCACATATAGCCTCTATAGGGCCTATATATATATATATATATATATATATATATATATATATATATATAATTTTATTTATATACAGAATTTTAATGTTTACACATCTTTCTGTGCCTAAAGTTTTATTTTTCTTCTCCACTCGTCTCTCTCCATCCAATCCATGTCCTCCAGTCCTCTTGCTCTCATTCCAGTTCTTATTTTTTGCATCCACGAGTTTCGAGGTCTTCCTCTCCTGCTTCTTCCAGGTGGACACCATTCCAATGTTTTCCTGGTAATCTTTCTTCTTGCATTCGTCGTACGTGCCCATACCAATTTAATTGCTTATACCGTATATAATCCACTATTGAATAACCAATATTCATTTTTTCTCTTATGACAGTATTTCTTATTTTGTCTAATTTTGAACATCTTGCTGCTCTCCTCAAGAAATCCATTTCCATCGACATACGTTTTTGTTGAATTTCCTAATTTCAGCTCCATAGGTGACAGTACTTCTCACTATTGAATTATATATTTTTCCTGGTTAAATGTCTGTTCCTTAAGACTCCATTTATCATACCTTTATTTCTTCTGTTCTTAATATCACTTTCTTGTTTATCCCCTTCATCTAATTTTACTCCCTGATACTCAAATTCTTCACATCCTCTAATATACCCCTTTTCATATATATATAATTCTTAAACACAAAAAGAATTGTTAGAAATATACATTTTTAAGTCATTTTAATTTCCTATAATAAATTGTCATAATTTTAGTTGAAAATTGATGTAAATGTTAGTTTTTTTGTGTGTTGGTTACGTTAAATTTATAATGTATACTAGTTGTAAAGTTTATGATGTTTTATAACCAGTATATTACATGACAAATGTATATGTTTTACAGCTTCTCAAATTGTGTTATGTGATAAAAAGCTTGTCTTTTAAATACCAACGAGGACTCGTTTACGGACACTAAAATTTCATGGTAATTTTTTGTCTATTATTGTCATTCCTTAAGTCCACAAGTGTAACTTATACTCGTCTATAAAAGTAACGTTAACCTCAACATAACAATGTTTATAAACCGACTAACTCACTGGCATTATCGAACCCGCTGGTTCATGGCCGCGCGGACATAAGCTCTCCATACATCCTTATCCTGAGCTAATGTTTTCCAATCATTCCCTGTATAATCTACTTCCCTCAAATCATAGTTAATGTTATTCTCCCATCTCATTCTTGTTCTACCAACTGGGGGTTTTCCCTCTGGTTTTCCTACAAGAAACTTCTATGCAAGTCTTTCATTCCCCATTCGTGCCACATATGCTGTCCATCGCAGTCTACGAGACTTAACTGTTCTTTTTATATCTGGCTTCCTATACATATCATGTAGCTCACTATTATGTAGTTTCATCCATCCACCTGCCTCTCCATCTCTCTTTGGTCCAAAAAAAATTCATAATACTCGTAATCTCCTTTATTCCTTTAAAGTAAGAGTCCATGTTTGGCATCCATATAATATAACTGTTAGAATAACATTTTTATATATTTTCAGTTTAACGTTTTTTGAGAAGAGTTTAGATGACAAGAGTCCCTGTAATGCACAATATCAATCATTCTCAGATTTAACTCCATGTTTAATTTCTTTGTGCATCTCATTCCCATTTGTAATTATTGTTCCTAGGTATTTGAATTCAGCCACTTCAAAATTCCCCCTAATTTATCATTAACTGTCTATTCCATTATACGTATAATATATATTTCTATGTGTGAACATATATTTAATTTTACTGATGTGTTCTTCCAGTCCCAATTTCTTAGTGTTACTCAATAGGGTGTGCGTGTTGGCCCATAGTATCTCCTCGCTATCGCCCAATAATAGTACATCATTAGCTGAAACTAACAGCTTATAAATACCATTGAGTTTAACTATGTTTATTGTTCATAAAAGTACGCATTTTCACGTGTCATTAGTGAAACAATTTCCAGGATGTCTGACTGCTACTTACTGCTATAAATTAAAATAATCAAGTAACCTACTGGAGTTTGAAATTCCTAAAAAGTTAGACTTATTCTAATGGCTAGAGTCTAAACTTTTAAAACATTTGGAAAAACCTTTGGAATTGACGGTTTGGTAATATATATATATATATATATATATATATATATATTCAGAAGAACAAACTTAGATCCATGAATTTTGAAATTCCCGGTGAACAGGACTTGATCTCAAGATTCATCAAATCACCTCCAGATGGCAACGCTATAGATGAAGATTCAAACGAAAATTCGGTAGTCATGATATCGGCTGAGGTGAGAAGGACGCCTCTTGAAGATTGCAGTTCCGGTGTTAAAAAAATTAAGTAGGCCTAAGAGTTAAGATAAGATTTGACTCATTCATTATTCGAATGTGTCTAAATGGCACAAAGAGTAGGGTGCGTGTAGGAAAACAGTTTTCAGATACTTTTGAAATTTACAATGGGTTAAAGCAAGGAGATCTAGTATCTCTTCTACTATGCAATTATACACTAGAGCATGCAATCAAATATTTAGATGATGATGAAGGCATACAACTCATAGTTTAAGGTAAGAGTTAAAAACCAATAATAATATTAATAACAATAATAATAATAATAATAATAATAATAGTAATAATAATAATAATAATAATAATAATAATAATAATAATACTTTGTTTTAACTGGCAGAGTAAAGGTCATAAGGCCTTCTCTTCCACTCAACCAGCGAATAGTAAAATCATACAAAAATTACATACATATTACAATTTTAAAATATAGACTAAACAAAAGACAATGGGAATGTGATCTAATACTAGCTAATACTAACGAAACATGGAATATAATAAAATAAAATAATAAAGCAATTCATTGCTATAATATCAAATAATCAAATATCCTGCTGGAGTTTGAAATTCCTAAAAAAAATAGTTAGACATATTGGAATGTGTCTAAATGGCACAAAGAATTGGGTGCGTATAGGCAAGCATTTTTCGGATACTTTTGAAATTCACAGTAGGTTAATGGAAGGAGATGCACTATCTCTTCTGCTACTCTATTATGTACTACAGCGTGCCATCAAATCTTTAGAGGATGAAGAAGGCCTACAACTCAATGGTATTAATAATGTGTTAGTTTAAGCTGATGATGTAATATTATTAGGCGATAGCGCCAACACAAACAAACTCTATTGAGTAACACTAAGAAATTGGTCCTAGAAGTAAACATCAATAAAACTAAATATATGTTCACACATTTAAATACATATTTAATGGAAATTCGCAATTAATGAAAAATGAGGGAAATTTGGAAGAAGTGGCTGAATTCGAATACCTAGGAACAATAATTATAAACTGGAATGAGGTGCACAAAGGAATTAAACATAGACTAAATTATAGAAATTCATGCTATTATGCATTACAAGTTTACTCCAGCGCCAAATCTCTCATTTAAACTATAGGGAAGTAATACAACTCCTCAATTGGTAAGATTGGATAAACCACACTACAAGCCGTCCAAGCCGCGTCTCGTCTCATTACACTCCGCTCTTACGTACGTAGGGACGTCCATTCCGTTCGTGCAATGGGTTGCCATTGCTGGATTTTGACTTCGATTTATGCTCCCTACAGTTGAAAACGGCAGATAATTTTCCTACAGCGCCCTGGTAAATCACAACGCTTCTCTGGGAGAAATTTCAAGGTGGGTTTCAATATTTGCATTCCCCTTGTTTTTGCTCTCGGAGAAGGATATATTATATTTCAAAGATATTAAATAGTGTATGATATATATATATATATATATTATAATACATATGTAAGAAAAATAAGTGTTTGAATTGGATTCGCCTGGTGGTGTAATGTATAACACGTTGAGGTACAGACTCAGACTTCCGGGTTCGAATCCCGTCCAGGCATTTATTTTAAACTGAAAATATATAAAACTATTATTCTACCAGTTATAGGCTATTATATGAGTGTGAAACATGGACTCTTACTTGAAGGGAGGAAAGGAGATTACAAGTATTTGAGAATAAAGTACTTAGGAATTTTTTTTGGACCAAAGAGAGATGAACAGACAGGTGAATGGAGAAGATTATATAACAATGAACTACATGGTCTTTATAGGAAGCCAGATATAATAAGAACAGTTAAGTCTCGTAGACTGCGATGGGCAGGACATGTTGCACGAATAGGGAATGAAAGACTTGCATGGAAGCTTCTTGTAGGAAAGCCAGAGGGTAAACGGCCGGTTGGTAGACCAAGAATGAGGTGGGAGAATAACACTAACTATGATTTGAGGGAAGTGGATTATACAGGGATTGATTGGAAAGCATTAGCTCAGGATAGGGATGTATGGAGAGCTTATGTCCGCGCGGCCATGAACCTACGGGTTCGATAGTGCCAGTGAGTAAGTATAAGTTACTATATATATATATATATATATATATATATATATGCAAATGCTATGATTGCAGTGAAGGACCTGCCTTCAGGCAGAATTACTATGGATGGATATATATATATATATTTTTTTTTTTGAACGTGTGTATGTCACTGAACTCTTCCTAAATGACTGGACCGACTTTGATGACTTTTTATTGTGTGTATTTGAGTGGGTCCCTTGATGGTTTAGATACACATTTGGACCCGGTAAAGTAATTAGGTGTAGGAGTTCACCTGAAACAAAAATTAAAAAATCGCTCTAGCAGTAGCAATTTTCGATGTTTAACAACGAAATTCAGTATGTGATATTAAAGTAAACCGAGGTAGGTATTGGCCAAAAACCATTGAATTCGGACCGTTAGAAGTGCGGGTTTACCTGAAATTCGAAATGAAAAATTGACTCAAAACAGCAATGTTTGGTTTGTCGCAGTGTATACCATATAATATAGGTAACTAATCCTTAAGGATTAAAAACCTCGCTATCGCACGGTTTTTAAACATTTTCCTCAATTCTGTAAAAACCACTTCCAACCTCGCATCGTAATATACTATTAAAATTTTCATTCAACAGAGTGCGAGTGTGTTGAATACGGAAATACAGTGAATGGATGAAGCAGTGTGGATGGTTGTTCACACGTGTGGAGCGTTTTTAAACACGAGTGCACTTCATTTAGAAAGTTGCTGTACGCGTCGAGTGAATGTAAACACTCTACGCAGCCCCCTACAGGTGCGTGCCACAATATTGCACATTTTTTGCTGTCTCACGCATGTTTTTTTTTCTTTAACCAACTAAGTAATGTATTAAACACTCATATTTTACAGTAACTCGTTTAATTTCTTGTAGCTTTAACCTTCTTCGTCTTCTTCTTATTCTTCTTCTTCTTCACGGTTTAGGCTTATTTACTAGCCTGTTCCGGCTCCAAATTGCTGCTATTTCCATCTTTTCCTTGGTGTATGCTGCTTTTGGTATTCTATTCTCAGTCATCCTTGCCAAGTGTTCTTTCCAGTTTGTTATGTTTTTTGTCTGTTCTTTGATATCCTGCTATTGGTCTGAGGAATCTCATTTCAGCAGCTTGTATCCTGGCAGATTGTTGTGTTGTCACTGTCCATGTTTCGCATCCATAAGTAATAATAGGCACTGCCATTGTAGCTTTAACCTTAAATGTATATTACGATGCGAGGTTGGGTAGTGGTTTTTACAGAAGCGAGGAAAATGTTTAAAAACCGAGCGATAGCGAGGTTTTTAATTTCTGAGATCCTGTAAAACACTTCACAAACGTGCGTTGTACATTATTTTTAGCGCGATGGTGTTTTCAGAATAATATAAAATAGTAAAATAATAACCTCTTTGTTGGAATTATTTGAGTTCATTATGAAGAACTAGTCCACCGCTATTGCCTCGAGGGAGCGTGCTGCCTTGTCACGCAGCCGGCCCGAGTTCGATTCCCGGTCGGAACAGTCTCCTGGGTGAGGTTTTTTTCGGGTTTTTTTCCTCACCTATAAGACAAATGTCAGGAAGCTTAGGGCCCAACGGTCCCCGAAAATCATCCGGCCATCATCATCATCATCATCATCATCCTTATCATTATCATGATCACCTTTCGCCGGTATGGAAAGCAACGGGAAGCTACCACACCTATAATTCTATAGAAAAGCTGCAAAGCTAAGCGTGAAAAGTGCTATGATTGCAGTGAAAGACCTGCCCTCGGGCAGAATTACTATGGATGGATGAACAACTGACTAACGTTAACAGTGTGGCAAAGTTTATTAGTTGAAATTACAGGAGACCGTGACAATAATCTAGTCATAAAATGGCGGCAAGTACGTATTTATTGTTTTATATTGTTTCAAATAAAGTTCACTACCTTTTGGATATTTTTTGTATATACATTGAACGTAGTATACATAGAGAGCAGTGGTTTTACTTCCCACACGAGTGTTTGTAATATGTAATAGGCTATTACAGTATAGTTATTTTATTATAACATACTTATTTAGGTTGGCAACCCCGAAATATAGGAAGCTGAACTTTCAATCATGGTCGCCATTGCTGTAAGGACGACAAAACGCACTATCGCGCAAAAAAGTAATGTAAGTCTTCTCCATAAATGAGATACGACTATCAATGGTTTACACATTTATACATCTTTATAGAGAAATTACTTGCATGTATATACCTCATTCATCCCTCGTGGTGATATGGGTGCTCCTTAGCGGGAGGTTCTTTGCAACCTAGTTTCTTCTTCTTCTTCTTCTTCTTAATTCCACTACAGGCCTCAGGAGGCCCTTTTGGTAGTGGGAGGTTAAGGCTCCCACTTTTTCTGGACAATCGGCACTTGATGTCAGCCGGGTTGTCAGCCCTACGTGACGGCGGCCTTTACCCCCAGAACAAGCGTCTGATACTCATTTCCGTTAGAGCCGCCAGAAGGTTTGGGTCAGTTTAAAAATCCTGACCCCACCGGGACTTGAACCCTCGACCTTCCGGCTTGTAGGGCAGTGCCTTAACCACTACGCCACGGTGTGCCCCAAAATAAGATTCTGCAAGCTAGTTTAGCTACGTTTATTTACCTACAGATGTCAACTAGTGACATCTGGTTAACAGATCACCTCAATGACACATCTAATAGGCAACTAAGGTAATGCTAGGATAGATGAATGCCAGTTAGATTTTGTACAATGATCTTTTTATTCGGGCTTGCAGTTATTTTACGAGCCCGAACAGCTTCAGACTCGTTCTACAGAACGAACCAAACAACAACAATTTTATAAAATCTCAGAATTAAAATATGTTTGAGTTGCCATTTTTCTCATGAAATCGAGCTCTTTCATATTCTGTTGTTTGAAACATGTTCTAAAAAGTAAATGTTTATTTTCATTCATGCATTTTTTACTGACTTTTAACTTTAATTGCTTTTTTTTCAGTTCAGTTATCTTGTGGCTCGATTCCTTTTTTGCAGAAACGGTCCAAATGTAGTTGGTTGCTATTGTGTATCTGGCTTAACTTGGCAAAGAGAGAGATGGAGATATAAGGGCAGATCCTTGACCGCTTTAGACCAGTTACAAAAGAAAGAACCCACCCTGTTGTCTGTTTTCGTCTTCCCCCTTTCCCTATTAACATCTGTTGAAGAAATTCCGACAACACTGGTGCGAGGGAGAGGTGAGCACAGCTGTCTCTTTCTACAAATGTATTGCAAAGTTAAGCCAGACGAATAATAAGCATCTAATATGAGTTAGAAAGCAATGGTCTACAAATAACATTGTAAAAGCTTTACTGAATTTAGTAAAATTGTATGGTATCTATGATTAGCTGTCATCCGGTTATTGTAGGCAAGTTCTTCATTCCTGAATGTGTATCGATGTATGTCAAATATCATTGATGCAGTTTGAAAATTTAATTTAATTTATCTGGATCTCTCTACATGAATACAGTTTTTAAAATACAATATTTTTATGGATTAATCTATCATATGTTTTTAATCAAGGCCACCCGTTTGTCGTTTCGACATTTCTGGTATTCTCTCCAGGCATAGGCGTATTGTAACCCACTTCTGAAGTTGGGAGGCTGGAAGACGTGGTTACGCTGCCTCGATGATATGATGGGTGGTGATGATGGTAACGATACGCCAGGAGAGGTCTTAATCCTAAATTTAATCTAATGAGGAGAATATGATTACGATGTTAATAATTGCTAGATGCTGGCCTTAAAGTATCTTGACATTTGTCTTACAGGTGAGGAAAAACCCAAAAAAATCTCACCAGGAAACTTGTAACGACCGGGGTTCGAACCCAGGTCCTCTGCGTGACAAGGCAGCACGCTACCTCTAGACCACAGCAGCAGGCATTTATCATAACTTAACCGAAGTAAAATTCACAAAAATTACACAGTATATTGTAAATAAAAAACGACATTTACATATCTGCCTAAAACTGATATCAATGGTTATAAATCTTGTAATAAGGCCAGAAAGTTCATGCTCTAAAAACTCACCAGTCTGCATGTATTGTTAAGAACTTTAAAGTATACCAACAAATATACATAATTCCTTATTAATTGACATCGCAAATACATTTTAAATGAATGCAGGTGGGGCATGAAAACTTCTTGTAGGAAAACTAGAGGGAAAGCGCCGAGTTGGTAGCCCAAAAATGAGATGGAAGAATAAGTTACCTAGATTCGAGGGAAGTGGATCAGACAGAAGATGATTGGAGAACATTAGCTCAGGAAAGGGATGTATGGAGAGTTTATGACCGCGCGGCCATGAACCTACGGTTTTGATAGTGCCAGTGAGTTAGCTGGTTAATGCATTTAAATAATAATAATAATAATAATAATAATAATTTTTATCAGGAATATTCCACAATACTGTGTTTCTCCTTCAACCCAAATTGATTTGTCGCCAGAGGTTCCTGTCTAAAGCATCTTCTTCCCTCATATCTCTAGCTTCCATACTTCTCCTCACTTCATCTATCCAACTTTCTCTAGGTCTGCCTCTTCAATTTCTTCCATTAGCTTTCCAATCAAGGATCTTCTTTGGTATTCTATCTTCTTCCATTCTTATGTGGTTTCCATACCATTAAGATCGTTTTTCCTCTGTTTTTTGTAATATGTTTTTTTTTAATTTACATAATTTCGCTTATAGTTCTGTTTCTGACTATGTACCTTCTTGAAATTCTTGTCGATCGCTTCCAAAAATTAATTTCTACTGCTAACAGCTTATTGGCTTGTTTTCTACTTATTGTCCAGGTTTTGGACTCATGTAATAAAATGTAATAATAATAATAATAATAATAATAATAATAATAATAATAATAATAAAGTTAACTAATACAATTCGAAATTGATGAGATTAAATTTACATTTACAAATAAAAAAGTAAGTTTGAAGTACAGCACAGACAATTTTAGATTAAAACAGCTGTTAAAATACTTGCGATAAAGTGTGTTATTTTATAAATCCAAAATATACATTTTATGCAACAGAAAATCTGCTCTAAGGAGTTTAAGCTTGAAAATATGCCTCAAGACTACCATTATAATGATATAGTGTGCATTTATAAAAATATATCCAGGTAGCAATCATCAACTTCTTGGTATATGCCTTCTGATTTGACTCGTTATCATTCCACCGCCTTCTTCCTCTTCCTTAGGATATCTTTTGCTACAGGTCCATATTTTCAGCTCTTTTGGTTATTTGGGTCTGTTCCATTCTATCAATATGTTGAATTAATTTTGTTCTGTAAGTTTTAACTTTTGAACAGACAGGTGAATTGAGAACAATAGTGAGCTACATGGTATGTGTAGGAAGCCAGATACAATAAGAACAGTTAAGTCTCGTAGACTGCTATGACAAGGACATGTGGCACGTATGGGGAATGAAAGACATGTACGGAAGCTTCTTGTAGGCAAACCATAGGGAAAACGCCCGGTTGGTGGACCAAGAATGAGGTGGGAGAATAACATTATCCACGATTTGAGGGAAATAGATTATGTAGGGGATGATTGGAAAACAGCTCAGGATAGGGATATATAGTGAGCTTATGTACGTGCGGTCATGAACTTACGGGTTCGATAGAACCAGCGAGTTAGTTAAGATGTAACTTTTATGTGGGAGGGGTGTAATTTGCAATTCTTTACTTATATTTTCACTTCTAATCTGGTCTTTTAACGAACATCCCTTTACTGCTGTAAAGAATTTCATTTCCGATGTATTTATTCTGTTTTCATCCTTTTAGCACATTCACTCTCATAGAAAATGACTGTTTTATACAATTTTAACTGAGTGCCCTTTCTTGTTTTGTTTGTTCCTTATTTTTTTTTTTATTGTTCCACACGTACTTTGAAAACACGAGATTTTTATTTGCATGTTTTTATCATAGCTAGCCTATAAGAAATGTGATTTCCAAGATAGTTAAAATGTGAAATTTGCTTCAATATTGTCATCTATTACAATTTTAGATCTAATTGGATCTTTACCCTTAAAATACATTACCTGGGTGTTGAAGGAAACTAATCATCATCATTAACAATCACGGATTAAGCCCATGTGACTTGTTTCTGGCTTCATAGATTCTCATTCAAAATGTTGATTCCTTCTCTTTTTCGGTCTACCAACATTCCTGTCTCCTTTTGGTTTGTAATTAAGTATAAATTTTGGTATGTGTTCATCTTTCATTCTATGAATACGTTCTTTCCAGTTTTTTCTAGATTGTTTTATTTTATCTAATAGTTTTAAAATATTTAGCTCATTTCTAATATCTTCACTTCTTTTATCTAGAAATTTGCAGTTAGCTACACTTCTCAGAAATCTCATTTCAGCTGCTTCTATAACCTTCTCTTCTCTTTTAGTTACAACCCAAAACTCACTGCCATACAATAGTGAGACTGCCACTGCTTTATAAAATTTCAGTTTTGTTTCCTTTCTTGTGTTTTTAAATATTCATTTAATTGTGCCACATATATTTTTAAATTTATTAAGTTTGTAAAAAATATCATTTTTAAAATATGAGATTTCATAATCCAGGTATTTCAAATGGTTCACTTGTTCAATGGGTTTCCCCTTCAAAATTATTTTTTATTCTTACGGTATCTGATCCTTTAAAATCTAAGATTTTCGTTTTACTAATGATATTTTGAAATTATAATTCTGCATAATGAAATTAATCAACAATTAAAGGCAAATGAAATAAACGAATATACATTTATTTTCTAACCTAACTAATAAAGTATTCGAATAAAATGGACAGATTAAAAACAAAGAGTCAACATATTTTAACATGTATGCCTTGCAAGATAAGACATTTCAAAATGTGTGTATATTACAGAGTGTCAGATCGAGATAAATCAAAGAGATTAAAAATGAAGAGACGAATATAATTTGCAAACAACACTTGCTACGGGCATAGGGTGTTCTTTCTTACTTTGTGCTTGTAAGAGGTTAAATATCGCTTTGATATAGGGTTCATGTAAACAAGATCCCAGTTCGATTGAACTCCTCTGCCTGACATCTTCTACTTTATCTTGTCAACTTCAAAAAGCTCCACATTAAAAAATAAGTCAAGATAAAAATATGTTCGCTTTGTACTGACACTAAGTTTGATTTCTTTTGATGGGTGCGCATGCTGTCAGTCTGGTATGAAAATAAGTTTTTATCCAGCGAGTGTTCCAGTGCTGGACTGCTGTAAAATACACTTCATTGCCAAAATGTGAGCTTACTGTATGTCCGTGCGGTCATGAACCTACTATAAAAGTACAGTAAAAGCTCCTTATTCGCGGGTTAAAAAATTGCGACACAGTTCCTGTATTCGCGGCTAAAAAATTATATATTTATGGATCCAGTCGTTACATTAGAAGGATTAGTACTCTTTATTAACGCATCGGCAACTTTTTTTACTGCAGGCACGTGTCAAGGCGGCTTTTATGAAGAGTGATTCACACCAAATGGACAAATGAATATCAAAGGAAAACAGACCTATAATGTTGGTTATAACATACAGTTTGATAAGTTTCATTTTTTCTCCACTAGGGTACATTCTTACAATATATATTTGGCAATAAATAATTTGAGGGGCACGCCGTAGCGTAGTGGTTAAGGCACTGAGCTACAAGCCGGAGGGTCGAGGGTTCAAGTCCCGTTGGGGTCAGGATTTTTAAACTGACCCAAATCCTCTGGCGGCACTATGGCCCTGGGGTCGACTCAGCCTCTAACGGAAATGAGTACCAGACGCTTGTTCTGGGGGTAAAGGCGGCCGTCACGCAGGGCTGACAACCCGGCTGACATAAAGTGCCGATTGTCTAGAAAAAGTGGGAGCCTTAACCTCCTACTACCCCAAGGGCCTCCTGAGGCCTGTTGTGGGATCACTTTACTTTACTTTAATAAATAATTTGATCTGATTGCAGTGATTTATTATTGTAGCAATAGTAATAATTCACTATATTATTTTTACATCAAACGAGGTGGATGTACAAATGAAACATAACAAAACGTTTCTCATTTGTTTTCAAACATCGCCGTTTACATTAAATATATAAATATTTTAAAATAACTATATTTAAATAATTATTTGTGAGTAAACAGGTTAATTTTATTTGTTAAATAGTCGTAATATGGCCTTTCGGGGAAAATATGCAGTTCGATTCAAACTAGTTATCAACGATGAAATGTTCGAACAAGTACAGCGTTTTAAATATTTAGGATGTCACATATCTTACAACTGAAAAGATTATAAATTTCAAAGTATGTGTGGGCCCCTGTGGGCCTATTAAAATAACACTGCAAGTAAAAACAACAAAAGAAACAATGCTAAAGTTTTTTAAAATAATGGCAGTTCCCATTATGAAACAATTAGACAAGAACTCAAAATTTGTAATCAAAATGAAAAAATACAAAACTATGAACAAAAATGGCATGAACATATTTTAACAATGGACTATTCTATATAATGTTATGGCGGTTCCCACAATATTGTATGAATGTGAAAGTTGGGCTCCAGTGAAAAGACAGAAGGATAGAATACAGACGGCAGAGATGCGGTTCCTAAGACAAGTAAAAGGGTGTACAAGACTTGATAGAATAAGAAATGAGGATATAAGAGAAGAATTGAAAGTACAGCCTTTATTGGATAAAGTCACGAATTACAGACAGAAATGGATTGATCACATGGATGGAATGAGTAAGGAGAGATATCCATTGTTAGCCAGGAACTATCAAGCAAGAGGAAGGCGTGATGTTGGAAGACCTAGAAGACGTTGGGCTGATGCAATATGAAGTCGGAACGGGCAATTGCCTAATCCCTGGAGTGATGATGATGATGATGACTATTCTAGGCTAACAAAACATGGACTGTTGTACCAACCTCAAGGCTATAGATATGTGGGACTCCCATAAGATGATAGGAAGATGAATTCTGAGAGCGAACAGGCCGACGGCCTATCATGGAGAAGAAGAAGAAGAAGATGATGATGATGAAATAGTCCTAACAAATGCCATTCTGATTTCCAAATTCTCTAGATAAATTGGAAATCACTCATGGCATTACTTATGAAAATTAGGGCGTACCTGAGACATATCTGACCAAACATTTGGTGATGTATATAACTCCCAATAAAGCAAAACTTGAGCAAAACTTCAACGAAATTGATGTTAATGGGACCCATAAGAGATGGATTAAGACAAAGATTTTTATCTCACGCCAAAGTTTTATTCCACATTCAATACAACAGCAAGTACAAAAGGGGAAGGGATCTATGCCACCGTACCACCAATATAAATTCAAGTAAAAAACGGAAAAACGCACAATTTATATAAATATATATATATTCATTTCATAGTGTTCTGCTCAAGAGCAGGTCTTTCACAGCAAACTCAGCATTCTCCACTCTTTCCTTGACTCAGCTTTCCTTTTTGTATCTGCATACAAACCATTTATTTTAATATTGTCTATCATCTGATGTCTTTTTCTGCCTCTAACTTTCTTTCCGTTGACCATTCCTTCTAGAGCATCCTTCAGCAGGCAGTTTCTTCTTAGCCAGTGGCCAATCCAATTTCTTTTCCTCTTCTTTATGAGTTCCAGCATTGTTCTTCTTTCACCCACTCTGCCTAGCACATCTTCATTTCTTACTTTGTCTGTCCATTTTATACGTTCCATTCTTCTCCATATCCACATCTCAAAAGCTTCCAGTCGCTTTTCCTCATTCCGTCGTAATGTCCAAGTCTCCGCACCATACAATGCTACACTCCACACAAAGCACTTCACTAGCCTCTTCTTTAATTCCTTTGCCAAAGGTCCGCTGAAAATGCTTCTCTTCTTGTTGAAAGCTTCTTTTGCCATTGCTATCCTCTGCTTTACTTCTTGACCGCAGTTCATGTTACTACTGATAGTACAACCCAAATATTTGAAGCTCTCCACTTGCTCAATGGCCTCATATTTAATCCTCATGGTTATTTTCCTTGGTTTCTTTCCTATAATCATGGTCTTCGTCTTATTTATATTTATCTTCATCCCATAATCCTCGCACTTATCATTCAGCTCCATCAGCAAGTTCCTCAATGTCATTGCATCTTCTGCTAGCAAAGCCATATCATCAGCAAATCTTATGCACTTTATTCTTCTTCCTCCCATGTTTACGCCTCCCGTATTACTAAAGCAGTTCTTCATTAGGTCTTCCAGGTAGATGTTGAAAAGGGTAGGTGATAGAGGACATCCTTGCCTCACCCCTCTTCCAATTTCTCTTCCCTCTGACATTTCTTCTCCTATCTTCACTTTTATTCGCTGTTTCATATAAAGACTACTATGAGCCTCCTCTCCTTCCAGTTCACGCCAATTTTCTTCAAGATCTTCAGGAGTTTATTCCAATTTACTCTATCAAAGGCCTTTTCCAGGTCAACAAATACTGCATAAACGTCTTTATCTTTTTCTATATATCTTTCTCCTATTGTTATTATCAATCCAATTGCATATATATATATATATATAATGGCGTAGCCCAATATTGAACCATAGCCTCTCCTTTGTTAGGAGTTACTAGACAAAGTTAATTTTTTAGTTATCTTATTTGCCCATATATGTTATGAATGGCTTAATGAGGCATCTAGCAGGCAACTAAGATATTACTAGGGCATTGATGTAGGTAAATTTTTCTCAGAGCCCTTTTTATTCAGGTTTAAGGATCTTTTACGAGCACGAAAATATTCAGATTCGGGACGCACGGCTTAAAGTTCATTCCGGAGGACTTGCTCCCTGGATTTTTCCGTCCTAAAAGAAAACAATCCACTGACCCCGACCAGGTTTGAACCCGCGATCCTTGGAACCAGTGGCAAGAAGCATAACCACTAGTCCATCGTGGCCGACTAAGAGAAGCATATTTCTTGATTTTCCCCCCAAAAAAATGTGAAAACTGCCTTAAAATGAAGTGAAAAAATGAGCTCAAACTAAACTAAAATCAGCATATTTGCAATGTAGTCATTGGTCAGACAGTGTAACCAACTTATCACAAAGACCGGCTAACGAACGCTAAAACTAATCTGGTGCACTAACTCGTCCATTTTCTCATCCTAACTTGCCTAAACTAACACTAACTTTTCGATCTAACACTAACTTTTCGATCTACACTAACTTTTCCATCTAACACTAACTTTTCCATGTAACACTAACTCGCCCATTTTCTCATCCTAACGTGCTCAAACAAACACTAACTTTTCCATCTAACACTAACTCTGTTCCATGTATACTCTTATTGTTTCTTTATATTTTAAACTTTCTTTACCAAGCCATTCATTTAATATAGTTATAGGTTATTATTTTTGTTATTATTATTATTATTATTATTATTATTATTATTATTATTATCATTATTATTATTATTATTATTATTATTATTATTATTACTATTTTTCTTTCTTATCCTTGTCAACTTTATATTGTGTAGTCTATATCTATTATGTATCAATCATAATATCAGGTAAAATAAATAAATAAAACTCGCCCATTTTCTCACCCAAACTTGCCCAAACTAACACTAACTTTTCCATCTAACACTAACTCTGTTCCATGTATACTCTTATTGTTTCTTTATATTTTAAACTTTATTTGCCAAGCCATTCACTTAATCTAATTGTAGGTTATTATTTTTGTTGTTATTATTATTATTACTATTATTATTACTGTTATTATTATTGTTATTATTATTATTATTATTATTATTATTATTATTATTATTATTACAATTATTTTTCATTCTTATCCTTGTCAATTTTATATTGTGTAGTCTATATCTATTATGTATCAATCATAATTCTTATTGTATGCAGGAGTAGCGTCAGCTTTTACCCCCAGACTTGGGACGGTTCATGAATGTAGAACATCTGTGGCAGTAATAATGATTCGGATAAATGTATTTATAGGAAGGGCTTAACTTCATTAGATAAAATAAATAAAAAAAACTCTCCCACTTTCTCACCCAAACTTGCCCAAACTAATACCAACTTTTCCATCTAACACTAACTCACTACTCATTTTCTCATCCTAACTTGCCCACTAATGTAGGTCGGTCTTGGAATAGAATTCCCTTATATGTGAGGAAACATTGGTAAATTACTCCAACGGGAACTTGTGTTATCACATTTTCCAATACGACGTTAAATGTCACTTATTCTGCGATCGAATGTTCACTTGTGGCACGATGGCATATAATATCCGAAAAAAGTTTCAAAAAAGGGAAGAAAATTACAGTGCGACAGTGAACAGGAGTCCCGTGACGTCATCGCTTATGTTGGCTCCAGACTTGCAGTGACGTCACATTGCACTTGAAGACGTGAACATGCACACCGGAAATAGCGTTCGCTTCCCTCTTCGAATCACATAATTCTTCAGGTTTTCTATTTGCTGCCAATGTAAATCTGCTTCAGTTTATTGGATGTAAATTCAACAAAACGGTTTATGTATTTTTAGTTCCTTTGTAGCTCAAGTGGATGGGGAGTGAAGCACCACCTAACTCCCAGATTACCACATAAACTTATCAAAGTATTGCGTGTTTTCAATTTCAACAGCAGATATGACTTCATTCATTCAAATCATGGCTACGCTATAGTTACACATTCTATCCATTTCAGCAATGTTTCTTCAAATTTCTATAGTGTATCCGAGCGAAGTTCCAGTTGTACTGCAAATAAGCTTTTTATACTCTATCCGAGCTAAGTTCCAGTTTTACTGTAAACAAATTTGCATAAGATATTACTCCGTCTATTGGGGGAACTGTGGTGCTACTTTTAACCGCTATATCACTGAATTGTGTACGGAACTGTCACCGATAGAAACATTGTTCTTAGGCAATATCGTATTTTACAGGAAATAAGACTGAATACAAGGTAAGATGGTGCCAATAATTAGTAACTTGCTTCATTTCTTATTTATGTATTTATTTATATATGACAAACAAATTACATACAGGCCTACAAAATCAGAGGTTTACATTTTCTCCTTGATGTCGATAAATGTATTTTATTTGTAATTTCATTACGATGAGAATATATACTCTATGCTGACTCATCTGCAAATTCTGCTGTTATTTTGAGTACATCCTCAATGGTTAATGTGGGGTATTTTTCACTAAATGTTTTGAAAATATTCAAAATAAAATTTTTCTCTACGCTTTTTCAAAGGTTTTCCTTTTTTTCATTCTTCTAAAACTGTATGTGAGAAGCAGCCATTTGAAATAATTTAAATTAGAATGTTAGTTTTAAAATAAGATATAGTGAGCATTTCACTGATTTTATAAAAAAATGAGGCAAATAAAGTTTCGCTAAGCATGTTACAAATACAAGCCATCAGTTCAACACAATAGAAAACAACCTCTCAATAATGTACAAAGAACACGATAACAGGATAATAAACATCTTAGAATAAATAGAAATTATGAAGCAAACAAGAAATGATAACCTGCTGAACACGCCCTATCAGATCAACCCACTATACAATATATTCGTTAAACATAACCAGTGCCCAAAGAACAGCTTTGAAAATGGAACCGGTTCCGATAGGCCTAGCTGAATATTTTATACAAATATAATTTGTTGAGGACGACTGCCACAATAGGTACAAATGTTATCGTTTTAATTGTTTAACAATAACCTCAACGGTGCAAAATGTTTCTTAAAAGTATTGCACTTAGATGTCGTGAATGACATGCGGTCAACACACCGTCACAATGGGTGGATTTCTCAACTGAAGTCTGAACCACGATCGCTGTTTTCCAAATTCTTATTATTTCCATAACGCCTATAAAAATGACTGCAAATTCACAGAAGTTATGAAACTATAGATATAATTCAGATATATAGGCCTATATATATATATATTTTAACAGCAGTAAATTTTCAGTTTTTATAGTTGTTATGGAAATTATACCGGCCGCGGTGGGGACTAGTGGTTATGCTCCTTGCCTCTGGTCCCGAGGGCCGCGGGTTCAAACCCGGCCGGGGTCGATGGATTTTTTAGGACGGAAAAATCCAAGGAGCAAGTCCTCCGGGAGGGACTTCAAGCCGTGGGTCCCGAGTCTGTAGATTTTCAGGCTCGTAAAAAATCCTTAAGCCTGAATGAAAAGGCCTCTAAGCAAAATTTACCGAATTTCCCGTCCTAGTACTACCTTGGTTTCCTAGATGTCAGTATGAGGCGGAACGCTGACCACGGACCACTCAAAATGACATATATACGAAAACAAGTGTAACCAAATTAATATGGTTCAAATGCTTCCCTGTAGAGGGAGAGCGCCTATATCTCTGTAAAGGGAAAACATGGGCTTACAGTACAATATAAATATGGAAACAATAAAAAATCGGAAAATAGACTTCGGTTGAAAAATCCACACAATAAGACATCTAACAGTCAATTGATGTATTAGAGGACGATGAGGCCGGTAAATTTTGTTTAGAGGTATTTTTATTTAGACTTAAGGATATTTTACTAGCCTGAAAATCTTCAGACTCGGGACCCACGGCTTAAAGTCCCTCCCGGAGGACTTGCTCCTTTGATATTTCCGTCTCTAATGGAACAAGAAAAGTACATTTTCCATTCAGTATTTTTTATTGAAAAGTGTTCAAGACTGATAGAGATCAAATTGTCTTCGTCGTAACTGAATTTGCTTTCTCTCAGGCCGATTCTAAATATCTGCAGTTACAACGCTTTTCCCTGTAAATTTTGACGCAACTGGATTGGAACCTAATCCACTGTTTACAAGTCAAGAATATCGATGACCGAGGCGGTAATTAAAGAAGGAGATGACCACTGTGTGTACTGCTGCCTGGGAAACAGTTTCTGGCACATGTCGGCGTGATGTCACGGCCAGTAATTCTCAGAATACAACACACCAGACATTTAGACAACATTTCCGGATATAAATAACAAGTCCGGCTCCCTACACTCTTCATTATCTTGCAGTCACAGTTTAATTACCGAACAGGGCAAAAAAAGGGTTCCTTTCTTTGTTTTATATTGGATTTCTCAAATTTTACCCCTTACGCTTTCTGTTTGTATACCACCAAAGCGTTTATATATATATATATATATATATATATATATATATATATATATATATATATATATACTTGCTAATACCCGACGTGCGTTGCTACGCGTAAATGAATTAAAATTAATGAGCTTTTATATTTAGTTGAATAAGTAATAGCAAAAATAATTATAAATTTATATTTTTTAGACACCCCGTGATGATTACCCGGCGCTGCCCGAAACTACTTATCCCGATCTTCTTGGCATAAATGAGCTGATATATGAAAATTATTGTGTTTTATGTTTAGTTAAATAAGTGAGAAGAAAAGTTTATATCGTAATTATTTTTAGATAGCCTACCCCGTGCTGTTTACCCGGTGTTGTCCGGGAATCTACTCATCCCGATCTTCTTGGCATAAATGAGCTGAAAGATGAAAATTAATGTACTTCTTATGATTAGTTGAATAAGTAAAATGAAAAATAATTATTAATGTATAACGTAATTATTTTAAGATTCCCTGTGCTGATTTCCCGGTGTTCCCCGGGAATCTACTTATCTCGATCATCTTAGCATAAATGAGCTAAAATACAAAATTCGTTATTGTGAGTTATCCGTAAAAGAATACCCGCCATGTGCTGCTATGCTTGCACAGGAATCTACGTACTTGTCTCGATCTTCTTGGCATCAATTAAAGACAAATGATTATTGTGAGTTATCCGTAAGAGATAAACATATGCTGACGCGGACTTTTTTGTAGAGCTTTTTGAGATATTCAATTCTGTTTGCATTATTTTTTTTTTGTATTTGTCATGTTTTAGGTAACTTAGGCAATTTAAGCGTCCAAAGAGCTACTTTTTTCACGTTTTCCACTACAAAGGGCGATTTTTAAAGGTGTAGGAATTGAGTATCACAACTCTCTTATAACCTATGTTCATCCCGGGAATCTCCTGAACATTTTGCAAAAACCCCCTCACAATCGGATCAACGATATGGCCGCGCATAAAGTACGAACAAACAAATATATATATATATATATATATATATATATCATCATGAACAAATTCGTTTTAGGCCATGTGGCCTGTACGGTAAACCTAGCGAAGATGGTCTTGATCTTTCCACCGATGTTTTGGTCTTCCTTGGTCCCTATGTCCAGTTGGGGTATCTCTCCTACCTAATTCTCAACTTCACCTGCACGTGGTACACCCTGCTTTTAACTAACGAGGTAATGGGGACCGAGTCACGGCGGTATAACCGTTCCATCGAATATGGAGGAAATTCCATATTTTGAACGCCTGACTAGAGGCTATAAGGTAGCAGCCCTACCACTAGTCTTGCTCTGTGGATGGCTGGTAACCAACCCAGGGGACTTCCTACTACTCGAAGAAACTTAAGCAAAGACTGGAATGATCACACTGATATATATATTAAGCTTGCATTGCTCAATGTTAAAGATTTAATTATAACATCGATAAAGCGTCACTGATATAAAGTAAAATAAATATTCTCTTTAATTTGCTTACTTGATATAGTCAGCTACTAGATGGCAGTGAAGACAGTGTTCTCGCGACATCTAGTAATAATGGAGAGTATAATACATATATAAGAAAAATAAGTGTTTGAATTGGATTCGCCTGGTAGTGTAATGGATATCACGCTGAGGTACAGATTCAGAGATCCGGGTTCGAATCCCGTCCAGGCATTTATTTTTCTTATCATACCATATATATATATATATATATATATATATATATGTGTGTTATGTGTGTGTGTGTGTGTGTGTGTGTGTGTGTTTTAAATCCACATGATTTGAAGCCCTATTTTATAAATGTATGTTAGGGCTGTAGTTAAAATATAAAAGGAAATTGAAGATCCACATAACAAATAAATGAAACAAAAATAACAAATGGACGAAACAAGAACAAATGATATTAAAACCTATAAAATAAATAGTAATAAGATGAATTATAATGTGGTGAAAACAGCATTTACATCATCATCATGAACAAATCCGTTTTAGGCCATGTGACCTGTGACGGAACCTAATGAAGATTGTCTTGATCTTTTCACCGTTGTAATAGCATTTATGGCGGATTTCGATGAACATTCGTCGTTACATTGCGTTGAGAGGGCAAGCTACAACGCACAATTTGAGTGGGTGTATCATGATCAACGTTCATTGACGTTTATGTTAAGACGAAATATGGTAGACATATTATGGCAGTACTTACATTGTTTCCTATTTCTTTCCAAATAGCTTCCTTTCCCCTCCCTTATTCTTGTTGCATATAAATTTGTGCGATCGCACAAACTCGATAAGCACATCGTCTCTCATGTTGATATTATTATTAAGACTAGTGGTCGAAATTCGGCCACAATTCATTACATTTTTAAGTTTGTCACAAATACCTGATTATGCATTAATTTTCGATTTATTTTAAAAATACGAACGATAGGAAATATGTGGTATAGCATGGCTAAGCCATATTAAACAAAAATAACATATCATTTGACATTTGTATATACTATTTATACTATTTAAATTCGCATTTGGCCTAGTATTATGTGTACGGGAATATATATTCTTTCTTCTTTGTCTCTCGCTCCGACCCGTCAATGTTCTATGTCCAGGCATAATGAAAGTAGGTGCAAATGTCATCATCATCATCATCAACAATCACGAATTAAGACCATGTGGCTTATTCCGGTCTCATAGATTCTCATTCAAAAGTTGGATCCATCTCTTCTTCGGTCTACCAATATTCCTGCGTCCTTTTGGTTTGTATATAAGTATAATTTTGGGAATACGATCATCTTCCATTCTTTGAACATGTTCTTTCCAGTTTTTTCTAGATTATTTTATTCTATCTAAGAGTTTAAAGATATTTAGCTCATTTCTAATATCTTCACTTCTTCTCTTATCTAGAAGTTTGCAACCAGCCACACTTCTCAGAAATCTCATTTCAGCTGCCTCTATGATTTTCTCTTCTCTTTTAGTTAAAACCCAAAATTCACTACCATACAATAGTAAGGGGACTGCCACTACTTTATAAAATTTTAGTTGTGTTTCTTTTCTTGTACTTTTAAATATCCTTTTGATTGTTCCACATATATAATTAAATTTATTAAGTTTGTTAAATAGATCATCATTTTTAAAATAAGAGATTTCATAATCCAGGTATTTAAAATGGTTCACTTGTTCAATGGGTTTCACCTCCAGAATTATTTTAGCTCTTACGGTATCTGATCCCTTAAAAGCTAGGATTTTTGTTTTACTTATTGATATTTTGAAATTATATTTCTGTATAATGTTATTTAACTGAAAGAGCGATTTCTGTACACCACCTTCCGAACTAGATATTAGAACTTGGTCGTCTGCAAAAAGTAAGGTATCTAACATCTTATTTCTTATTTTGAAATGTGAGCCCAAATTTATCTGCCAATTATATATGATATCGTCAATATAGATATTAAAAAGGGAGGATGAAAGTCGACATCCCTGTCTTGCACCTCTATTTATTGTTGCTGTTATATTGTTTTTATTTTTGCCTCCAGTTTCTATTGTTATTTTATTTTCTACATATAGACTTTTTATTGCAGTTATTAGGTGCTGAGGTACGCCTTTCTCTTTCATTATATTCCACAATTTATTTCTGTTAACTTTGTCAAATGCCTTTTCAAGATCTATAAATGCCATAAAAGTTGGTAGATTATGTTCTCTATGTTTCTCAATTATTTGATTGATAGTGAAAATGCAATCTGAACAGGATCTGCCTTTCCTGAATCCATTCTGGGCTTCTAGAATAATACTTTCCATAATTACATTTAAACGATTTTTCAATATAGTTCCATACACTTTATAACAGGTACCCAACCAATATTTATGCCTCTGTAATTTTCACAATCATGACGATCTCCTTTTTTATAAAAGGATATATTTTGGCCGTCTTCCATTCTTCTGGGATATGACCAGTCTTCCAGCATATATTCAATGGGCTTAAATCTAAGATACGTTGTTTTAGTTGAAAAGAGCCATATTTTATTAGTTCATTATTAATATTATCAATGCCAGGAGTTTTTTTTGTTTGTTTTTACAATGACTGATGACAGTTATTAATTCTTCGAAAGAAATTGGATCTATATTTTCGTCAATTAATGATAAGTTTATTTCCTCATCATCTGATTGTTCTGTCCAAAAACGTTTGAAATAAGATATCCATTTATCCTCAGAAATTATGTTCAATTTGAGTTCATCTTTTTCCTGATTATTAATGTGTTTTAGAATCTTCTAGGCTTTATCTTGTCCATGTAAATCATGTTCCAGGTCACTAATATATTTTTCCCATGAACTCCTTTTAATTTTTCTAATGTCTAAATATTAAAAGAAATGTAATGCAATTAATGAAACCAAGAATAGATAGGGTTTAAATTAAATTTAAATAATAAAATATATTCACTTTTTTTAAATCACTAATAATAAATCCGCGAGAGTAAGTCGATTCACATTGCTGCTGCACAATTTTCTTTTTGAAACAATGCACTTTCAGTATGAACGTAAACAAATGAATGAGTACACAAATGAATGAGTCTCTTCTTCTTCGTAATCATAATTTGTAGGATTTTCATCCTGTTTATTTCCAAAATCACTCCTCGGAGTAAGACGTATTGGATGTGCATTCACTGTCTATCCATATCTTGGCTGGTCTTCCTCTTGTTCTCCCTCCATTGGTCTATCTTCTTTAGCTCTTTTTGCAAGTAAATGAGTATTACACACAAATTCCTTAGAGACAATTAAATATTATTTTTTAATTTAATTTATTTGTAACATATACATAAATTGTCCACCGCTGTGGTCTCGAGGTAGCGTGCTGCCTTGTCACGCAGCGGGCCCGGGTTCGATCCCCGGTCGGGGCAGTTTTTCTGGGTGAGGTTTTTATCGGGGTTTTTCCTCACCTGTAAGACAAATGTCAGGAAAACTTTAAGGCCCAAACGGTCCCCGAAATCATATGGCCATCATCACCATCATCATCATCATCCTTATCATTATCATCATCACCATCATTCTTCACCGGTGTGGAAAGCAATGGGAAGCTACCACACCTACAATTCCCTAGTCAAGCTGCAAGCATAGCATGAAAATGCTATAACTGCAGTGAAGGACCTGCCTTCGGGCAGAATTACTATGGATGGATACATAAATTATATTTTTCTGCACTGCTTCTCTATATGAACTCTAATTATGCCCAATATCACGCTCCTCCGTGCGCGCAATGTGCTTAAAAAGGGGTACAAAGTTTTTACTTCACGTATTAATATATAGATATCAAAATATTGTAATTTATTGGCTCTAATAAGGTCAAAAACAATCAGCTAGAAACAAATTAAATGCGGGAACCGTCGATGTCACGTGATTCGAACAATATGACGTTACGTTTTCGTTTATTAAAGATTGGTCTTGTTAAAAATGTCCGTTTTAAAATACCAATTATTGGATTACGTAGTGTTGATATAATCATAAGACAATAAGTAAGTTCAGTTGGTTGCATCTCACATCGTAAAAGTTGAGTTCTTTTAGGACATGTTTCAAAACAATTTTGTTACATCTTCAGCTTGACAAGACAATGTTTTGAAACATGTCCTAAAAAGAACTCAACTTTTACGAGGAAAGATGTAACAGACTCACCTTATTTATTAAGAAAAACCTCATAATGTTACTTTATATTGTAATTTATTAATATACTAGCTAATACACAGCGTGGGCTGCTACACCTAAATAAATAAATTAAATATTGAGGGTTAATTAAATATATGGTATACTCTGCGACGAACCAAACATGGCGGTTGCTAGAGTGAATTTTTAATTTCAAATTTTAAGTAAACCCCTACTTCTAATTGTCGGATTTCATGGATTTTTGGATAATACATACCTCTGTTTATTTTAATAGGATATTCCAAATTTTGTTGTGAAACATCGAAAATTGTAATGGCTAGAGCGATTTTTAAATTTTTGTTTTAGGTGAACTCCTACACCTAATGATTTTAGAACATAATAGATAACGGCTGAACACTCGCCGCATCTGGGAACCTATATATACAAATTTTCACGAAGATCGGTTGAACGTATTAGAAGTCTATAAAGGACAGACAGACAGAAACACATAACCTACATTCGTTTTTATATGTGTACAAGAAAATATTTATCATAAGTAATGCCACGAGTGATTTCCAAATTATCGATAAATTCGGGACTCACGAAGTGAGGAGTGAATTTATCTAGAAAATTTGGAAATCAAGAGTGGCATTTGTTAGGACTATTTAACGAATAAAATTAAGCTGTTTACTCACAAATCATTGTTTAACTATAGTTATTTTAAAATATTTATATATTTAATGTAAACGGCGATGTTTGAAAACAAATCAGAAATGTGAGCTTATGTTCATTCACTGCTGCTTGATCATATTATTTATTGCCAAATAAGATCGCAATATTGTAAGAGTGCATCCCAATTGGAGAAATAATGAAACACATCAAACTATATATCATAATCAACATTACGGGTTATTCATTTATTTTTTTAGTAAACAACTCAGTAAAATCAAGGAATCTTTTCATTATTTGCTATATTCAATGTACTTGTTGGAGAAAAATAATGCTTTGACCTGTTCAGAACATTAAAAAGGAGGACCTTTCTTTATCACAAAAGCAGGAGCTGATAAAGAGAAATCGATAAAGAGCGAAGTGAAACACGACTGTCATTGGTTGTAAAACAACATTCATTGAAACGTGATTGGTCATTGACTAGCATTTGTGGCATGAGTTAAATAGTCCAAAGTTAATCCCGTTATTATATCAATATTAAACATATATGTCCGGTTTCGAAAAAATATTATGAGCATTTGCAAATAAAGCTCTTAGAATTTTTTGAACCAAATAGAGATGAACAGACAGATGAATTGAGAATACTTAATAACAGTGAGCTACATGATTTTTATAGGAAACCAGATATAATAAGAACAGTTAAGTCTCGTAGACTGCGATGGTGAGCATGGAAGCTCCTTGTAGGAAAACCAGAGGGAAATAGTTGAGTAAGTAGGCCAAGAATGAAGTGGGAGAATAGCATTTACAATTATTTGAATGAAGTAGATTATACAGGCGACGGTTGGGAAACATTAGCTCAGGATAGGCATGTACAGACAGCTAATATTCCCGCGACCAAAAACCTAAGGGTTCTGTAATGCCAGTAAGTTTATTTAGTTAGTTTATTGTTAGTTTTATAAGCTTTCTTTGATATATTTATCGTCTTCTTTATGGTTTTAGCCAGTTTTATAGAAGTCCATTTCCTGTATGACTTATCAAATTAACTTTATTTTTATTGCGCTCTCTTTCACGTTCGGTTAAATTTGTTAAGTGGAATTTTCTTTATTCTTTCATTGTTAGTTTCTTAATTATTTCTTTGACATCTCCTGGGATGCATTATATCGAACCTGCAACATTTGGATATGGAGAACAAATTAGGGAAATTTCAACAGATAAGAAGAGGGCCTATTTGAGAAATAAGACCTAAAGCAGGATTTTAATATCATAATATATGGAAGTTAAAGTTAATAATTTTATATTTTAAAATTCTATGAATATTTAAATATAACTTAAATAAATAAAAACATATAAATAATTCATTGTTGAATAAAAATGTCTCAGTAACAATTAAAGAAATTGTATTACATAACAGTCTTTCTAAATAATGCTTTTAAAATTGTTTTAAGTCATTGTTGTCAGAATTATAAAGCTTTCTGTTATAACTGTAATAAGAACACCTGCTTAACTTCATATTTTTAAATAAAAGTATACTAAATTCTGATTGGATGTTAAAACAATTAACTTTTTGAATTAACAAATCAAATTTAAACATTATATTAACCAATAGAATTTAAACTTAACATTATGTGATGTAATAATGTTCTTTAAATTCTATTAAAGAATTACACTATTCATTCTGCATATAACTTCAACAAACATAGAAGCAATAAGAGCTCTCCTGATAAAATGTGATATTTAATACAAGAAGAATAGTTGATTCAAGAAAAGAAAAGAATTTTATTTTAATTGACGGTGAAGAATAATACCACCTACATTTACTTGATCTGCTGGGAAATTAAATAGTAAATAAATTTACAATTATTTCTACAAGAAACAGTTTTCAGTGATTGTGAAGTGTTTCCCTATCCTGTGTACCAACTTCCGACCCTAAGAATAGAATCCAGCTCTACCGAAAATAAAACCCAACCTGAACCAGTAATTCTTTTTGGGGCACCAATCCTTCAAAATGTTACTACAACATCGGGCATGAAGAGAGTTAGCTGCTTCAAAACGTCACCACAACGTGGGAAAAGAATTACTTCTTCAGACCACAAGAGAAACTATATTGGAATTTTACAAAACAGTAGCCGTTCCAAAGTTAACATACGTATCTAAGACTTGGCCTATAACGATCTCTGATATACATAAAATTGAGAAAATGGAAATGAGAGTTCTAAGATCCGTTGCAAGTGTATCTTTAAGAGATCAAAAGAGAAGTCAAAACATCAGAAATGAATTACAAAAATATAATATAAACGAAAGAATATACAGAAATAAATATAAATGGTTTGAACATGTACAAAGAATGCCAAATAATCGTTTATCAAAACATATATTTTATTATAAACCTCAAGGCCGAAGAAATGTAGGAAGACCGAAACGACGTTGGAAGGACGACCTGTCGCATATTGTGCAGCGGGGAGCGGAACGGGTCAATAAGCCCATACTTTGAAGATGATGATGACGATGTCTCCATTATTCACTGTCGAAACTATATATTTATAGGCCTATTTATAATTCTTCTGTACGTGTGTTGTCACTCTACTCCTCCTAACGATTGGATCAATTTTGATGACATTTTTGTGTGTGTCTAATTGGGTCCCTCGATGGTTTAGATTCACAATTGGACCCTCTAAAACCATAAGGTATAGGAGTTCACCTGAAGTGAAAATTTAATAATCACGTGGCGCTGCGATCGGGTTACAGCGACTTTTTTTATGTCAGATGTGTAATCATTTGCATTGCAGACATATTCCTTGCGACAACAATGTGACATAATCATGCACGCTTCTTGAGCCACTACAGATGAGTCTTGTTGGGAATTTATTAAATAGTGAATTTTATGGTAAAAATAATGTAACTTTATTTTTATCGTTCGGCCATGGCACGAGAATTGAATGGTCGGGCAGTTCATCGTCTGCCGGATCCGCTAGTGTGTGTGTCTATATATATATATATATATATATATATATATATATATATATATATATATATATATATGAATTGTAGAATATTCGTAATATATATATATATATATATATATATATATATATTACGAATGTTCTACAATTCAAACCGAAGTAATTTGTCGCCAGAGGTTTCTGTCTAAAGCATCTTCTTCATAAGTAATGCCACGAGTGATTTCCAAATTATCGATAAATTCACGACTCACGAAGTGAGGAGTGAATTTATCTAGAGAATTTGGAAATCAAGAGTGGCATTTGTTAGGACTATTTAACGAATAAAATAAAGCTGTTTACTCACAAATCATTATTTAACTACAGTTATTTAAAAATATTTTTATATTTAAAGTAAACGGTGATGTTTGAAAACTAATGAGAAACGATAGGTAGCCTACGCTTCTACTGCTTCTTTTGTTTATCACTGCAACCAGATCATACTATTTATTGCCAAAGGAACGCAATATTGTAAGAATGCTCTCTAGTGGAGAAAAAATGAAACACATCAATCTGTATATTAATTCATTTTTGATGTCGTATACATTTAAGAAAGTGCAAACAGTGGTTTCTTTTTTTGGTGGTATAATCAATTGCTACAAATGTTGACATGTAAGCACTATTATATACAATCTGGTAGCCGTATTTGTTATAGGCTCAGTCACTGCAAAATAACGGTCAGACCTGTTCAGAATATTAAAAAGGAGGAGCTTTGCTTAATATATGATAATCCTAACGTTGATAATTATTTCGTGAAACACGTCTCTGATTGGTTGTAATACAGAAATCATTGAAACGTGATTGGTCATTGACTCCCATTTGGGGCATGAGTTAAATAGTCCCTAAAATCTCCCGCTTCCATACTTCTCCTCGCTCCATCTATCCAACGTTCTCTAGGTCTGTCTCTTCCACTTCTTCCATTAGCTTTCCAATCAAGGAACATCTCTGGTATGCTATCTTCTTCCATTCGTATGAGGTGTCCATACAATTTCAAAAGGTTTTTCTTCTATTTCCCCCCCCTTTTTTCAACTTGCATAATTTCCCTCATTGTGCTGTTTCTGATTTTGTCCCTTCCTGAAATTCTTGTCGATCGTCACCAAAAATCCGTACTGCTCGGATTCATATAATAATATGCTTCGTAACAGGAATTGAAATATAGTTTTTTTCATTCTGTATATTACATTTCTATTTGAAAGCAAATTTTATTGTAGTTCGACTTGTTTTAAGGCAATTTTAACATTCTATTTGAAAGGTGCCCATTTTTTGGTGTTTAGCTATTGTGTTATTTCTAGGCTTTCTGTAGGCTATATGTTTATGTCTAAACAATTCTCATTTGGATGTTTAGTGATTGTTAAATTTAACTAATTGACAATATACAATCCGTAGGGTCATGGCCGCGCGGACATAACTTCTCCATATGTCCCTATCCTGAACTAATATTTACAATCATCCCCTATATAATCTACTTCCCTCAAATCACGTTTAATGTTATTCACCCACCTCATTCTTGGCCTACCTAATGGACGATTTTCCTCTGGTTTTCCTAAAAGAGTGATTTCATTCTGATTTTTCCTAAATTGAGTTTCCATGCCCCTCTTTCATTTCCCATTCGTGCCGCATATCCTGCCCATCGTAATCTACTAGACTTAAATGTTCTTAATATAGTCCTATCTGATTTCCTATAAAGACCATATAGCTCATTGTTATGAAGTCTTCTCCATTCACCTATCTGTTCGTCTCTCTTTGGTCCAATATTTTTCCTAACAACTTTATTCTCAAATACTCGTAATATTTTCAACTTCCTTAAAGTAAGAGCCCATTTCACATCCATATAATATAACTGGTAGAATAACACATTTATATAGTTTCTGTTAACGATTTTTTAAAGAAGTAGGAAGAGTCCTTGTAATACATAATAGCATGTATTTCTAGAATTGAGTCTATGTTTAATTTCTTTGTGCATGTCATTCCTATTTGTAATTATTGTTCCTAGGTATCTGAATTCAGCCACTTCTTCAAAATTTTCATTTGTCATTAACTGTCCATTTCCATTGTATAATGTATTTTCATGAGTTTTTTTTTTTTTGCTTGTTAAATTTAGGTATCTGTCTGAAATTTAGGACAGTTAAAACATTCTGGCACCATTGTGAGTCGAACTCGCGTACTTCCGGTTTGTTCACAATACGGCATGCCCCACCTATTTTGGCCCGACTGTTTATTAACTTAAGAATTTTATATCTATAGCTTATGTGCAATGTGTAATCCGAGGAACAATTCTGCACACCCTGGGTGTGGGTGTGCAGTTTCTTTGAATCACTACTTACAAAAAACACTCTGGTCAGCAATATTCAACTCAATGACACGTGTGATATGATTCATACATTCATTCATGGCGCGACAGGCCAAGCAGGGTTACCAACACCCAATGAAAAAGATTCGCTAAAAAAACTCCTGAAAATGACTAGAAATGGCTAAAATGCAAGTTGTATTCGTGTAGGAAGCTGTATTTTAAAACTTAGAAAATGGATTTGCCAATCTGTACCTCGATGTACAGTTTTGTGAATAAGTTTTTTTCCCTCCGTTGAAGTTACTGCTATTATAACATCCTAGTGACTAAATTATATATACTTTTTATTCAACTGGTTTTAAATGATCCTGTATCACATTAAGTTTTGATTCTGTTCATTCATCTTTATTCTTCCAGTTACCATCCTGCAGTCCCTTGTTCATAATCAATTTCATCATTTCTTCTATCCATGTCTTCTTAGATCTCTCTCTCTCTCTCTCTCTCTCTCTCTCTCTCTCTCTCTCTCTCTTCTTTTCCTCCCATTTGGAACCCACATTGTAACCATACATTCGTAATTATCTCGCAAACGGCTCGTTTGCGGACCCATGTTTACTGGGACATTGTTGCTTCTATTATCGTGTTCCTTGAACCATATAAGTTTGCGCCATCCTTTATGATACACCCTGTGTATATATATATATATATATATATATATATATATATATATGGCTGTTAAATTTAGATGGGCAAATACAGCATATCCTGATTTTACCGAAATAATTAAAAATGCGAGGCGGATATTAGAAAATAACTGATCTATTAATAATCACTCTGAAAATTTGACGTTCTAATTCATCTGGTTTTCTTTCATTCTTCCTGCCACAAAGAATAGCAAATCGGTTGTGCATTAATAGTTTTACCCGCCTCCAACTTCCGGTAAATAAAGTGATGCATCTGTTAACTAATCGTTGTCAGATCTTACACAGCGTGTCCGATTAAAAAAACATACCGTATTTGCTCGAGTAATTTGCGCACTTTTAATTTGCTTTGGCCACTGAAAAATTTGGGAGCGTAAAATATGAGGATTTTTATAATTGGAGGTCCTGTTCTGAGTTATCTCAATTATGGTAGGTAAGTATAGTAATTAAGAATACAGTAATTTTGCCATCTCTTATAATTTTATAGCATAACACTGTAGGCAATCTTGAATTATACAAATAATAATCATGCAATAATAAACCTATAAACAATAATATCATTATTATACAAATGAAACAATTCAAATACCGTAATCATTATTTAGCGTGTCTTTTTGTTTCCTCCAATAACGCATGTTGGATTCGAGAACTCCGAATTCTATTTCTTCTGCACGATTGCAAAATTTTCCGCGAAACTTATCACTTTCAATTTATATGATGCTGTTTAATTGTTATTTTTCTTTTCCATTTTGAGATTCCGTATAAATGCAAGTGCACATTAGAAGTGTTGAAAGTCAACTGAAACTTATCTCCACCAAGAGCAAGCATTATTAAAGTGGCGGGACTTTGGGTTTCTAGGTGAAGCAGGTAGTTCAGTTGCTGGTAAATGACCTACATTGGAATGTAAGAATTGGAAATTAAATTCAGGGAAGGAAAATCCCCACTACACTGAAAGGTACCTAAAATATATGCGCAAAATAAGGAAGCAAAAGGTCAAAATGATACCTTAAAATTAGGGTGCGCAAAATACACGGGTCACAAATTACGCTAGCAAATACGGTAACACTGTCTGAAGATCTATTGATCCTAAACACAAGCACGCTGAAATGAAGTACGGCTTGTATTTTATTCCTTCCACCTGTAATATATTTAGAAACATAACTGCTTATTCGTTATTAAATATTCATTCAAAAGGTCTACGTATACAGGATGTATCGTAAGTATAGCTCGGAAGTTGAGAACCTATAATATGCCTATAAAACACCTTTAAAAATACCCAAAGATATCCTTTAAAAGTCCTAAAAACTGAAAAAGGACGTAAAATGGAAATTCAAATTGATTAATAAGTTTAGTTCAACTGCATTTTTAATAGATATAATAAAAATGTTTTAAAAGTACAAAATTCTAGTTAAATACCACATAAATTGCGAAAAAATATTCATGACTGAAAATGCTTCTTTCATAGTTTATTTATTATACTGATAGGCTGATTGAAAATAACGGGATATTTTGTGGGCGTTTATCGCAGAACAAAAGTATTTGCTATGAGAAAAGTCTTTATAAAGTAAAACTAGATAGTGTTTTTAAAATAAGTTGAAATTGAGACTAAACTCTGGATTCTTGAATTATACAAATGGTATAAAAATATAGTCGATTGAATGTAAAGTTGCATAAAAAAAGTCGTTATGACCTAAAAAAAAGGTTAAAAAATATCAATAAGCCAAAAAAATCGAAAAAGGACAAATAAAACCTACTATTTTCTGGCTTACAATGACCCAAAATGTAGGCTTATATATAGGCCCTATTATGTTGAGCCTCGTCTTCAGACATAAAATGAAAAAAAAAAGATTTTTCCAAAACTTCCGAGCCCTAGTAATAAGTGATACCTGTTACCAAGAAATATGATCTTAAATATTAAATGTGTTTTCTTGTATTTGTAGGACGGGAAGAAGTTCTTCGGCGGGAGAAAATGACAAGGGTGCAGCTGCAGGGCCGAGCTCTGCCCTGGACTCGAGTTCTGAATCTGTGGACGGCGACCAAAAGCCTCCTTCAGGATTGGAGCATCCCAGCACACAAGCCATGTTGGCTCAGGTAACGTACCATCATTATATATCATATATATATATATATATATATATATATATATCTCATTTTCTATAATATCTCTCTCGCGCATGGAGTCTTCTACAATAACAATGCCACAGAATGTTATAAATTACTAGCTAATACCCGGCGTGCGCTGCTACGGCTAAATCTTCTAATATATAAAGATGAATGTTTGTTTGTTCGTACTTTATACGCGGTCATACCGTTGATCCGATTGTGATGCGGCTTCTTGCAAAATGTTCAGGAGATTCCCGGGATAAACATAGGCTATAAGATAGTTGTGATACTCAACTCCTACACCCTTAAAAATCGCCCTTTGTAGTGGAAAACGTAAAAAAAGTAGCTCTTTGGACGCTTAAATGGCTTATGCTGCCTAAACCATAACAAATATACCAAATTAATGTACACAGAATGGAATATCTCAAAAAGGTCTACAAAAAAAAGTCCGCAACAGGATATGTTTATTTCTTACGGATAACTCTCAATAACCATTTTTGTCTTTCATTGATGCCAAGAAGATCGATGCAAGTACGTAGATTCCTGTGCAAGCATAGCAGCACATGGCGGGTATTCTTTTACGGATAACTCACAATAATGAATTTTGTGTTTTAGCTCATTTATGCCAAGAAGATCGAGATAAGTAGATTCCCGGGCAACACCGGATAATCAGCACGGGACATCTAAAAATATAAATTTATAATTATTTTTCCTTTTACTTATTCAACTAAACACAAAAGCACATTAATTTTCATTTATTTAGGCGTAGCAGCGTACGCCGGATATTAGCTAGTAAATTATATTTAATGTTTTTATGTTTAGTTGAATAAATAAGAGGAAAAATATTTATAAATTTATATCGTAATTATTTTTAGATACTCCGTGCTGATTACACGGCGTTGTCCGGGAATCTACTTATCCCGATCTTCTTGGCGTAAATGAGCCGAAAGACGAAAATTAACATGTTTTAATGTTCAGTTGAATACGTAAAAGGAAAAATTTATATCGTAATTATTTTTATAGATACCCTGTGCTGATTACACGGCGTTGCCCGATAATCTACTTATCCCGATCTTCTTGGTATAAATGAGTTGAAAAACAAAATTCGTTATTGTGAGTAATTCGTAAAATAATACCCGCCGTGCGCTGCTACGCTTGTCCGTGAATCTACTTATTCCGATCGTCTTGGCATCAATAAAAGACAAAAAAATTGTTTTCATGAGTTATCTGTTAAAGATAAACATTTGCTGTCGCGGACGTTTTTGTTGTTCTTTTTTTAGATATTCAATTCTGTCTACATTTATTTTGTGTATTTGTTATGGTTTAAGCAGCGTAAGTCATTTAAACGTCCAAAAAGGGACTTTTTCAGTTTTTTATGAAGGGCGATTTTAAGGGTGAAGGGATTGAGTATCCCATCTCTCTTATAGCCTAATGTTTATCCCGGGAATCTCCTGAACATTTTTCAAAACCCCCATCACAATCGGATGAACACAACGCACAAAATATGAACAAAAAAAATTCATTTTTATATATTGGATACATTAAATTTGAACTACGATACAAAATATAGCCTACCTACGTTCAAAACCGTATGTAAAGTAAAGTGATCCCACTACAGGCCTCAGGAGGCCCTTGGGGCAGTAGGAGATTGAGGCTCCCATTTTACTGGACAATCGGCACTTGATGTCAGCTCTGCGTGACGGCCGCCTTTACCCCCAGAACAAGCGTCTGGTATTCATTTCCGTTAGAGGCTGAGTCGGGTCATAATGCCGCCAGATGGTTTGGGTCAGTTTAAAAATCCTGACCCCAACGGGACTCGAGCCCTCGACCTTCCGGCTTGTAGTGTAGTGCCTTAACTACTTCGCTACGGCGTGCCCCAAAACCATATGTACATATAGACAACGTACGGGGAACTAGAAAACCATGTACTATAGAGATTTAAAAATCCTGGAAAATAGGTTTTCGTTTCAGAACTCTATGGAAAAAGTTTCAGACGAAAAGATAACAGTCGTGTATTTTCATTTTTGTTTTAATATCGTATTCAAAATTAAATTATATATTTATTATTAATAATAAAAAACACTTGCACCTCTTAAGGTGAAAACATACATTTTTCATTTATACCTATATGTGACAATCCTTGTCATAAGGGGGTTCCAATTTGAAGAGGAATAAAAAGTACTTCGTAGTCAAGAAACTTTATTTCTGATTCTATTTGTCGCAATTTTTTAATAATTTTTAGTAATTAAGAATACATATTTCTCTATTCAAACTCTCTCTTTACCAAAGTTTAACTTTAAGGGATGAAAGAATATTACGAGTATTTGAGAAAAAAGTTCTTACGAAAATGTCTGGACCAGAGAGAGGTGAACAGACAGAAGAATGAAGAAGACTACATAACAGTGAGCTTAGGGTAAGACCGTCTATATTGGACCCCCTAAGAACATTACGCCATAGATATGAAATGACAGGGAAAATAAATTAAAAAACGAGTTTTTCTTAAAACACATTCATTAGCTATTGATTCATGCACATCATTTTTAATTTATTCTGCAAATAACAACACAAATTACATTTTCTCAAAGGTCTGCATGGGTTCAATTCCTATATTGGACCATAAGCTTCCTAAATTGGACTAGGGTTGAAACAACATGAGAAAGTACAAATAACCTACAGGATATTAATTTTCAGCCATCACAATTATACTTATTTCTCTTAGGTCCCACTTTTGCACAATCTTGGTGTGCCCAATCCTTACTCTTCATTCATTGAATCGTGTCTCTCATATTATGCATTCGACATAGATTGCAAAACCAGGTATCTTGACAATTATTTGATATTCCCTGAATATTGTCAAACCTTTTTTGTGGCCTTCTCTAAGATCCTTTTTGTGGAGTGAGGAGATCAAAACTGTTGAATCAGCAGTCCTTTTTTTTCCAATTTTTTAGGCATTGGTGATATGATTTGTACTTTAACATAATTTTTAGGTAGTGTAATTCTCTTACATCGATAAGGAGTACTGTACTGACGAGTATGTGGTAATTCAAGCTGTAAATCTGTTTCTGCAGAAATAGTAGCGCTTTCATTTTGGTGGAAATGTTGCTTTTGGTGGTGGATCCAGAGCTACTGCTGAAGAGAGTTTAGTCCTCTCATTTTTCACGAAAAGCGCGCTGTCTTGGTCAGCATCCTCCAGATTTGCTGCAGCAAAGTCGCTATCTTCAAATATATTTCTGTTAACTGGCCAAATACCTGTTCTTGGGAAACCATTTACTGCATTGGCCAGAGTTACAGCTTGTCTGTAGGAATTTTCTAGCAAATTATTAATTTGAAATTGAGTAATAGACTTCATTGGATGTTCACGCATCAAAGTTTCACAAGCACTGTTGGAGTACACAGAACGAGGCTTAAAGAAGGCAATATCTAAGGGCTGTAGGAGATGTGTGGTGTGTACTGGAAGAGAGAGCATTATTATTCCTTTCTCTCTTGCCAAGATAATGGCATCAATATTATTTGTATGGATGTTGTGCCCATCATTGTTTCCTCTCAGGCACCATATTTACCTCTACTCGACATCATCTATGAAGAAATGTCGAAATTAATTGAGGTAATAAATATGGAATTCAATATTATAACTGAATATTCATCGCAATAATTTAATTTCCTTAAAAGTAATAGAATTTCATTTATATTTCATATTCTTAAATTGGACCACTACTAGAAAGTGGTCCAATATAGGATTGAACCACAGGTCCTATATAGAACAATATGCCACTTTCCTTTCTTTCAAGAACGCCTCGTAAACTAATCACACAAACACGCATGTAAATACCTTATAGTTATCATTATTAAACTGTCTGTATGAATGTATGACATCTCAGATTGAAAGTTTTCCACTTATTGTTCTAGAAGTAGATCTCAAAAATTAGATGTAGTAACTGCCAAAATTTAACATGTATGTAAAACCAACTAACACTATCGTAACACTGTTCAACTTATTCCTCGTTACAATGGCAATACAAGGTTCGGTTTCACACCAATAGAGTGCAGCAAATTACAATTAGCTAATTTTTGTGCTCACGGTTCAATTTAAGCAGTGGTCCAATATAGGGAGTCTTACCCTACATGATCTTTATAAGAAACCAGATGTAATAAGAACAGTTTTCGTTGGCTGCTATGGACAATGGCATGTGGCGCTAATGAAAGAGCAGCATGGAAACTTATAAGAAGGAAAAAATCAGATGAAAACGTCCATTTGGTAAACCAAGAATGAGGTCGGAGAATGACATTAACCATGATTTAAGAGAAGAAGATAATACAGAGTATGATTGGAAAACATTAGCTCAAGATAGGGATGTATGGAGAGTTTATGTCTGCGCGGCCATGAACCTACGTTCGATAGTGCCAGTGAGTTAGTTATAATTAGATCCCGGATTTGTATGCAAAATAAGGTACTAAATATGCATGGAAAACGTAGAAAATATGCACCCTAAATATGCAAAAACAGATAGTAATAAAATCAAGTAAATTATTTGCTTTGTGGGTAATCTTAACGTATTCCTGGCTGTTACAGCAAATAAGGAAGATTTTCATGATGTGTTCTTGTGTGAAGCTCCTTCATCTGTGAGTGAAGAAGATTTGTACAATGAAAATGTCCTTTCTATATTATATGATGTCACAGGTGCATGTGAAAAACGCCACAGTTCTTCAGTGAATTTCCCTTCGGTTACAGTTTTTTCACTATCACCAGAGAGCATTTGGCAAATTTGACAAATTCTATTGTAGCCACGATTTTTATGTAATACTATACTAAGCTTATCAAATGCTATCTTAGTAATACCGTTATATTATCTCTCAAGGCCCACGGGTATTCCCCTCTTACACAGATGTAAATATACACGTTACGCTTATATCCAATTGATTGCTGTGACTTTATTAATTTAAAAAAATATTAATTAATAGTTAATTAATTACTAGTAATTAGCTGAAGGGAAAATTATAATTTAATACCACATTTAGGAGTAAAAATAAAATTCATACTAATCAAGGAGTTAAACAAGGATGCAGTATCTCTCCAGTTTTGTTTAACCTATACATCAATGATATAATATAAAAATGGAACGAAGAAACAAATAAAGGAATAAAATTAGATAAAACACACTACTTGAAAACATTATTATACGCTGATGACCAGGTAATAATAGCAAATACAGAAGACGAACTTCAAAGGAATATTTTTAAACTACATAATAAATGTGAACAATATAATCTCAAAATATCCATAGAAAAAACTAAGGTAATGGCATTCCAATGGAAAAATCAAATCAGATCCAAAATAGTAATAGGAAACAAAATCATAGAACAGGTGAACCATCTCAGTTATCTAGGATGTGACATTTCATTTAATTATGATAATGATATAAGTAATAAAATAGCAAAACTCCAGGGAATATGTGGTACGATAAAACGATCACTAAATAACAAAACAACAAGAGAGACCCAATTGAAATTTTATAAAACGTTGGCAGTACCGGTACTGCTCTATGGTTCAGAAGCCTGGATACATAAAAAACAAGATCTAAGTAGGATAACGGCGGCAGAAATGAAATTTCTGAGATCTGTTAAAGGGTGCACTAAGGAAGACAGAATCAAGAACACAATATAAGACAGGAACTTGAAATATTTGCAATAACTGATAAAATAGACACATATAGACAAAAATGGAAGCAACACATAGAATGAATGAAGATAGATATTCAAAACAAATAACAAAATACAAACCTAAAGGCACCCGAGATGTGGGCAGACCTAGAAAGAGATGAGCTGAAGTCGGAACGGGTCAACAGACCTAATCCATGAATGCAGATGATGATGATGATTTAGGAGTAAAATATGCATTTATGCATTAAAAATGTAAAAGAAGCATTTTCCCCCGAAATATGCATTTGTATGCATTATCAAATACCTTTCACATTTTCTGTGAAGGGATCACTTAACATATAAATCATTTCCGCATACTTTTTAATGCGAAAACAAAACATGCATTTCGCATACAAATACGTGCTCTAGTTATAATATTGTATAGACTAGTTCCGAATGTTTTCAACATATCTGTGTCTTAAGCACTCACGGATTATTGGTTTGAAAGTATGAATCAATAACTAAATTTTGGTTATTAATTATGTAAGGTGGAAGACAGCATTACATAATGTAAACCTAACCTTTCTATACTTTCACGTGTAAATATCAGAAAACATCTGTTGGATTGATTTATTGTGAGGATCGAGGTAGGCGGAGGAAGTTTCGCAACGTGAAGATGGATGATGACTTGGGTGTACTTGTGACATGATTCACACTCGGACTCCATCGTTAATGTGCTTAATGTGTTCCCCGAACATCGTGCGACAGGCAATAATAATAATAATAATAATAATAATAATAATAATAATAATAATAATAATAATAATAATAATAATAATAATAATAATAATAATAATAATAACAATAGTAATAACAATAATAATTTTTATTTCGGTATTTATCCACAATAGAGTGGTTTTCCATCAACCTCAAGAAATTCACCTTCTCCAGTTGTAGCGGTCCTGAACAACCTCATCTGTAAGACCGAGTTCTCTCATACTTCTTCTAACACCGTCCATACAGCCTTTCTTTAAGTCTTCCCTTTCTTCTTTTCCCATATATTTTCCACTCCAAGATCTTCTTAGGGATTCTATTAGATGTCATCCTCTTGAGATGTCCGTAAGATTTTATTTGCCTCTTTTCAATTGTCTGTAATACATTCTTTTCTACTGTCATAACTAACTAATTCACTGGCTCTATGGAATCCGTAGGTTCATGGCCACGCGGACATAAGCTCTCCACACATCCCAATCCTGACCTAACGTTTTCCAATCATCCACTATATAATATTTTCCCTCAAATCACGGTTAATGTTATTCTACCACCTCATTCTTGGTCTACCAACTGGGCGTCATCCCTTTGATTTTCCTACAAGAAACTTCCTTGCACATCTTTCATTCCCTATTCCTATCACATGTCCTGCCCACCGCAGTCTACGAGACTTAACTGTTCTTATAATATCCGATTCCGATTGAGGGTCTTTCCACTTTTCAGCGGTTGTCCTTTTACCAGCCGGCTGCTGGCCCTTCGCATCCACATGTGTCAATCACAGAGGTAGCTGATCAACAGCCAGTGTAGGGGTGACATGTGGTTAGCATGTCGAGTCCCCCAGCCGTTATAGCTGGTTCCTCAACCTGGAGCCGCTACTTATTGTAGCTACCCAATTGCCTCACGATGCTGGGTGGGCACCGGTCCCATACTGGCCGAAATACCATGAGAAAATTTCTTCCCCCATGGAGACTCGAACCAGCGCAAGTCCCGTAGCTCTGCGCCAAGGCTTCCTACCTTAACCGCTCGGCTACGGCGCGGGACTTCTTATAATATCTAGTTTCTTATAAAAATCATGTAGCTCACTGCTATGTAGTCTTCTTCATTCACCTGTCTGTTTACCTCTCTTTGGTCTAAACATTTTCCTAAGAACTTTATTTTTAAATACTCGTAATATTTTCTCCTCCTTTAAAGTAAGAGTCAAAGTTTCACATCTATATAATATAACTGGGAGAATAACAGTTTTATATATTTTCAGTTTGACGTTTTTTGAAAGAAGTTGGGACGATAAAAGTCCCACACCTGTTAAGTCTATTACTTTCAATGAGTTATTAAAATACTATTCATAGTGAAATAGTGGTAATGAATTTTCTATACATCACTTGCTTTGACGATTCATAAAAGTTTCCTGGGTAAAGAATTTTTCGTTTTTTTTCTCTATTATAGATCGTAATATATTAGATATTATCTTTGATAAAATTTTTACTTAGTGTTTAATATTAGAGTTAATTAAGATTGTTATATTCTGATGTAATATATGTTTATCCTGGTGAGTGGAAGAGAAGGCCACATGGCCTTAACTCCACCGGGCTAAATAAATCTAAAATCTAAATCTAATCAAATATCGGGAATGTTTAAAACCAAAATAGCATCGGGATACCATTTGGCCATCATAATTAACCTATGGCAATCACCCTATCATATTCGCTTTGTTTAGTGAATATGTGAACGAATTCTGTGTCTAGTTTTAAATGTTCGTGTTGTTTCAGAGGTGGCCCTGGCATTGAGCTGATCACTCATTTGGGAGGCCTACATGCCCTTGGGTGGTCAAAAAAGTATGTATGATCCAGAGTAAAAATATAAAGGGTGAATTTCTCAACCAAAGTCTTAACCACGACTCCAGTTTTTCCAATTTTTTATTTCCATAACACCTATAAAAATGACTGAAAATTCACAGAAATTGTTATGAAACCATAGACCTGATTGAGACATTTGTTTTTATAATTAACAGCCTAGGAACATGGAATGTTAGGACTTTATACAATAGCGGGGCACTACACATATTAACGCGGGAATTAGATAAATCGTCCTTGGATATAGTCGCTTTACAGGAAGTTAGGTGGCCAGGAGAAGGTAGTCAGGAATCAGGAAGCTTTGCATTATACCTACGAACAATAATCACAAATAGGAATGAGGTGCACAAAGAAATTAAACATAGACTCAATTCTGGAAATGCGTGCTATTATGCATTGCAGAGACTCTTGATGTCCCAACTCCCTTCAAAAAACGTTAAACTGAAAATATATAAAACTATTATTCTACCAGTTACATTGACTCTTACTTCAAGGGAGGAAAGGAGATTACAAGTATTTGAGAATAAAGTACTTAGAAAAATTTTTGGACCAAAGAGAGATGAACAAACAGGTGAACGGAGAAGACTACATAACAATGAACTACATGGTCTTTATAGGAGGCCAGCTATAATAAGAACAGTTACGTCTCGTAGACTGCGATGGGCAGGGCATGTTGCACGTATGGGGAATGAAAGACTTGCATGGAAACTTCTTGTAGGAAAGCCAGAGGGAAAACGCCCAGTTGGTAGACCAAGAATGAGGTGGGAGAATAACATTAACTATGATTTGAGGGAAGTATATTATACAGGGAATGATTGGAAAGCATTAGCTCAGGATAGGGATCTATGGAGAGCTTACGTCCGCGCTGCCATGAACGTATGGGTTCGATAGTGCCAGTGAGTAAGTAAGTAAGTAATTAACAGCCGTAGATTTTCAGTTTTTTTATGATTGTTATGGAAACAATAAAAAATCGGAAAACCGTGGTCGTGGTTTAGAAATCCACCGTAAGTCTCTCTTAAGTCCCGGGAGGCGTGTGTCACGTTAAAGTGCCTGCAAAGAGAGAGGTAAAACGAACTCCACAGAGCAACAGGCCTAGAAAGCCCTTGGCCTACCAGCCGGCTCCTGACCTCACGTCCACATGTGTTATTCACAGAGGTAGACGATCATCCAGCCAGTGTAGGGGTGACATGCGGTCAGCATAACGAGTTCCCGAGCTGTTATAGTTGGTTTTCTCATCCTAGAGCTGCTACTTATTGTAGCTACCCAAATTCCTCAATGTGCTATGTGGACACCGGTCCCATGCTGACCGAAATTTCATGAGAAGCAGCGCTAGTCATGTAGGAGCTCTCCGCCAAGGCATCTTGCCCTTAATCACTCGGCCACTTCGCAGGATAGAGAGAGCTCAAATTAAGGAATATAAAAAAAATGCAGATTTACTTTGCCATAATGAATTGGAGATGTAAATAGTAACAATAACATTTAAGCCTAGTCCACCGCTGTGGTCTTGAGGTAGAGTGCTGCCTTGACACGATGCGGGCTAGGTTCCATCCCCGGTCGGGCAAGTTTCCTTAGTGAGGTATTTTTCGGGGTTTTTCCTCACTTGTAAGACAAATGTCAGGAAAAATTAAGGCCCAAACGGTTCCTGAACATCATATCGCCATCATAATCATTAGAGCCCAGATTTGTATGCAAAATAAAGTACTAAATATGCATAGAAAATGTAGAAAATATGCACCCTAAATATGCAAAAACTGTTAGTAATAAAATGAAATAAATTATTTGATTTGTGGGTAATCTTATCTTATTCCTGGCTGTTACAGCAGATAAGGAAGGTTTTCATACGGTTTTCTTGTGTGAAGCTCCTTCATCTGTCAGTGAAGAAGGTTTTGTACAATGAAATTGTCCTTCCTACATCACATGATGTCACAGGTGCATGTGAAAAACACCACAGTTCTTCTTCAGTGAATTCATCTTCGGTTACAGTTTTTTTTTTTTCATTAGCACCAGAGAACATTTTGCAAATTCGACAAATTCTTTTGTAGCCAGAATTTTTATTTAATACTTCTCTAAGCTTATCAAATGTGATTTTAGCAATACCGTAATATTATTTCTCAAGGCCCACGGGCATTCCCCTCTTACATAGATGTAAATATGCAGGTTAAGCTTATATCCAATTGATTGCAGAGACTTTATTAATTTATCATCATCATCCTGCCAGGTATTAGTCCTAGAAGAACTGTTTCGGCCTGAGAAAGCGGTTTTCGTGTCATCTTTTCATAGGTCGACCAAGTGACCGTTTCCCATTTGGACAGTAGTTCATTATTGCCTTGAGACATGTTCCTTCCAGTTTAGCTGATATCTGGAGATATAGTCCAGTATTGGTGACACATTAAGTTCTTGAAGGATTTCTACATTTTTCTTTCGATCCCATTTGGTGTAGCCAGCTGTTCGGCGCATAAATTTCGTCTCACAAGCTATTAGTCTACTTTCCTCTCTCGCCCTTATAGTCCACGCTTCGCTCCCATAACATAGAACTGGTCGAGCCATTATTTGATAAAGACGAGTACGAATTGATTTTTGTACTAATGAAGGTTTCAAAACTCTATTAATGATTCCCATTGATTTGTTGAATTTCACAATTTTCTCCGATAAATCCAAATTTTCAACAAAAGAGAGTTTATATCCTAAATAAGTAAACTCAAACTCTAAAATTTTGTTATTTAAACAAATTTTGCTTGGTATTGGGGATTTTCCACAAAAGGTCATTATTTTAGTTTTATTAGTAGATATTTCCATTGAATATTTCTGGGCTATCAAATTTAAATTATGTAAATCATCTTCAGATGTTGCTAGTAAAACAAGATCATCTGCAAACATTATTATATCTAATTTTAAATTTCTATTGATATTAATTAATTAAAAAAGAAGTAATTAATAATTAAGTAATTACTAGTAATTAGCTGAAGAGAAAATTATAATTTAATACCACATTTAGGAGTAAAATATGCATTTATGCATTAAAATTCTAAAATATTCCCCCGGAATATGCATTTCTATGCATTATGAAATGCCGCTCAAATTGTCTGTGAAGGGACCACTTAACATGTAAATCATTTCCGCATACTTTTTAATGGTAAAACAAAACATGCATTTCGCATACAAATCCGGACTGCAATAATCATTATTATGTATATTCACCTTAGATTAAGTTCAGAATAGCACTATCATCATCACCCATCATATCATCGGGACAGCCGTAACCCTGCCTTCCAGGCGCCCCAACCTCAGAAGTAGATTACAATTACGCCAATGCCAGGAGAGAACACCAGAATGTCTAAATGACAACCTGGGGCATTGAATAAAAACATTTAAACCAATGTTTAAACATTAATCTATTTCAACTCTTAAATTGATTTGAATGGCAATTAAAATATATCATCTACCATTATCTATAATAAAAAGCTATATAACCGTTCCAAAGATAATATAAAGAAGTATTTCCATGATATGACTATCTCTTAGACTATACAATGGGCAGTAAATCAAAATTTACAAAAGGTCGGCACATTCTGGATAAAATGTTTTTGTTCTGATTTCAACTCTTAGATACCGAGGTTCATAAAAGTACTTTTTTGATTTTAAAACATCAAATTATTTTTCATTTACCCTACTTCAAGTAAAAGTCAAAGTTAAAAACAGAAAAGCTGAGAAGTTTATAAAAGAACCAGAAAAAAAAACTTTACAAAGTGAATAAGCAAAGAAATTGCTGTCATTGACGAAAAAATCGAAATTAAAATAAATAAATAAATAAATATATATATATATATATATCTAAAGTAATAACGTGAGATTGTTTACAATGTTTTGTCGTAACATATTTCATGTTCAAATAAAAAACAAATATTTTGCTCTTCTTATTTTAGACCTCACCATAAAAATAAGTTATAAGTTTTTATTACTTACATATAGGCCTATTAAAAAGAAGAGAGATTTTTACAAAATTAACTTCTCTCAAAAAAAAAATTTAACTGAAAAATATACAGGCTGATTCACAAGACTTCTATGGGTTGTAGAGGGGACGTAGTAGATAAAGTTTTGTTAAGAACCCATGTCCGGAAACGTACCATTTTGATGTAAAATAAGTTTAAAGATCGAAACACGATGAGCTGATATCGTGTGTCATGTGTTTCAGAATAAGTATTATAGACTCCTAGGGGTTGTACTACACCTGCCGAGTCGGAGGAAGATCGTCTTGCACGAATTCTGGCGGCAGCAGAAATTATTGAGCACACACTAGGTCTTGTGTGGCGTGTGTATTAAATCATGCGTCGCAGGTACACTTTGCGCAACGAACAACAGGGTCCTCACATGGAGCCACACTTGTAATACAGCCCTATAAGTCTGTAATACTTATTCTGAAACAAGTCACGCGATTTCAGTCCATTGTGTTCCGATCTTCAAACTTATTTTACATTGAAATGGTAGCGTTTTCGGACATGGGTTCCTTATCAATACCTATGTTTGTAATACTTATTGTGAAACACTCTTTATAAAACTGTTTTTCTCCCAGTTATATTATGTGGATGTGAGACATGGGCTCTTACTTTAAGGGAGGAGAAAACTTTACAAGTATTTCAGAATAAAGTTCTTAGGAAAATGTTTGGACGAAAGAGAGATGAACAGACAGGCGAGTGGAGAAGAATGCATAACAGTGAGTTATATGATCTTTGTAGAAAACCAGATATAATAATAACAGTTAAGTCTCTTAAAATGCAGGACATATGACACGAATCAGAAATGAAAGAGGACTTGGAATTTTCTTGTAGAAAAACCAGAAGGAAAACGCACAGTTGATAGACCAAGAATGAGGTGGGAGAATAACATTAACCATGATTTGAGGGAAGTGGATTATTCAGGGGATGATTAGAAAATATTAGCTGAGGATAGGAGAGCTTATGTCCGCGCAGCCATGAACCTACGGGTTCGATAAATCCAGTGAGTTAGTTTATTATTATTATTATTATTATTATTATTATTATTATTATTATTATTATTATTATTACGTATTATTATTATTATAGTCCACAGCTGTGGTAGCTTGCTGCCTTGTCATGCTGCGGGCCCGGGTTCTATTCCCGGTCGGGACAGGCTCCTGGATGAGGTTTTTTCGGGGTTTTCCTCACCTGTAAGACAAATGTCAGGTAGCTTAGGGCCCAACGGTCCTTGAAAATCATCCGGCCGTCATCATCATTATCATCATTATCCTTTACCGGTGTGGAAAGCAACGGGAAGCTACCACACCTATAATTCCCTAGTAAAGCTGCAAAGCATAGCATGAAAATGGTATGATTGCAGTGAAAGATCTGCCCTCGGACAGAATTACTATGGATGGATTATGTCTCTTTATCTTCGGGTTTTTACAGCTGCTACCGTCTTCCCGTGGCAAACCTCCAAAGCCTACGATCTTGGGCATCTTCAATGCTTAGCCCTCTTGCTTGCATTACTGTGTTCGTGTGTTCCTTCCATGTAAACTTTGGTCTCCCTCTTTTCTTCTTTCTGGTCGGATGCCATTGATATAGTTGCTTTAGCCATCGCTTACCTTCCATTCTTAACCACTTTAATTTCTTCTCCTCAGTTCTTTCAATTATTGTTTCTTTTGCTTCTATTATGTTTCTAATTTCCTTATTTGTGACATGTTCTAATTTTGACTTTCTGGCACTTCTGCGTAAATAATCCATTTCTAGAGCTATTAGTAGATGGATTATCATTATTATTTTTTTATTGCGGATGAGCCCATATAGGACTACGCAAAGTACTTAGAGGCGTTTCCTTTGAGCCCAAATTTCTTTCATTCTTTTGCTATGAGCTTGTTTTCTATCATCTGTCCATGTTGTTCCATTTTTTTTCTTCGGTTTGTCCTCTTGGTCATCTTGCCACTTATTCACCTTAATTCTAAATATATCTCTGTTTGGGATATCTTCTTTAGCAATTCCTGCCAATTTTAAGTCCTTCATCAATCCACTGGAACTTTACTTCTATTTTCGTAGAATTCCATTATCTGTTTTGTAAGCCTATTTGAGTTCATTCGTTTAATATGGCCATAACATTTTAACCTTCGTTTTCTAATATCACTATGAATGTCTGTAGGCCTATATATTTTTATTTCCTTTTTTACTTCTGAGTCTAAATGCTTCACATGTGACTTGTGGACCTGAAACTTTTCTTAAAATTTTGCATTCTTTTTTCACTATATTTTCGATATTTTTTTTTTCAAAATTAATATTTCTGCTCCATAGAGATACTCTGTTTTAATTACAGTGCTATAGTGTTGTAATTTTGTATGTAAAGATATGCATTTTTATTATAAGTGTTATTATTATTATTATTATTATTATTATTATTATTATTATTATTATTATTATTATTATTATTGATAATACTGATCATCAGCATTTATTGTGGATTACTTTTAAAAGTTTTATATCCTCTGGTTATGCTTATCTTTGCTGGATTTCTCTTTTGTATATTGTAGATAAGAGTGTCAGCCATGTTTTCTATATGAAGACCGGCTTAAATGGTACATTTAAAGTTACTAGATTATTAAAAAAAACATAAAATATTAACTTTTAACGATAGGCATTTTATAATTCGTCGTCATAAGATTGAAAACTAAGCTACTTAAATTTAACTTAAGGCCATATCCGGCTTCTGCCTGATAACCAAAAGGTTAAAACAGCTAAAGATGATAAGCCAATTTTACAGTGGTATCATACGGTTGCGAAATATTGTCCCGGATATTGAGAATGCCATGTGCCGTAGCCGAGCGGTTTAAGGCATGATGCCTTGGCGCAGAGCTACGGGAATAGTGCTAGTTCAAATTCCAGTGGGGGAGGAAATTTTCTTATCGTATTTTTACAAGAGTATTGGACTGGTGCCCCGCTCGATGCCATCTTTACCTTCTACTGGTGGTTCTTTAGATCATCTAATATACCAATTCTGATCTTCTAATATTAAATCTTCGGATTCTACTTCAAATCTCTTATAAAATGTTTTTCTAAATTTATTATCAAACCCCAATTGGACGATGATATGCATCATCCGGATAAGCGCCATCTTAAATAAATTGATATTTTGATGCCATCTGTTGTATTGGCTCATGAAATAAGTGTACGCACACTTTTAGCGCCAAATCTTTAAATATAGCCTTATTATTAAAGAAAAGTGTAAACGCCATCAGTCCTATCAGAGATTCTATGTTTTGCAACGAACGGGTTTGAAACCAGATCTTCATAACTGTTAATCTGAATTTTGCATCATGCAGCTAAGCGCCAAATGTATCCGCTCTTAGATTTTTGATGCATAACTGTCAAACAAGGAAAATAATTTGCAATATCCAGTATTGTTAGTTTGGCGCTACAATAAATAGTGAAGATTGAGTTAAACTTTAAACGTATTTTTATCGAAACTTACATAATGGCGCATAGCCGGTTGATGCATAACGTCAAATTATCGTATTCATTCAATCATTTTCTGACAAACTCCATGTATTCATATTCTTGTGCAATTATTATTTGGTCATCCGCAAATAACAGTGTATATATAGTATATGTTTATACATGTCGAATTATGCTCCCATTTTTGGTCAGTGCTTTGTGTATATTAATAGCTCTTACTGCGTAGTAAAGTTATATCGTTATGCGTTCTACATTATGTACAAATGTATACAGTGCGTCGTAGCTCGGCCGGACCATTCTGCGGCGGCCTTGGACTGGGTGAGTATTGGCGCACCTTCCGCCAGAGTTACACGTACACGACCGGAAAGTCATTGGTACAGAACACTACCTACTGTGCTAAAATTACAAATTACTACTGTACCAACTTACATTAGGCTTACTTCAATCACAATATATCTTATATCCCAGAATATTCTAATACTATGAGTTATTTAAGTTAACAAAATAAATGTTTTTTTTTCAGATTTAAGACCATTAGGGTCTTCTGTTGCATTGAACTAGTAAAATATATTAATACGGGTTTAAATGTTTTTTTTTCAGATTTAAGACCATTAGGGTCTTCTGTTGCATTGAACTAGTAAAATATATTAATACAGGTTTAAAATAAATATGTATATGCAATATACACATTACGTTGGGGTTTGGTGCGCGGTGAGTGCAGTATATGATGCTATTTTCTTAAGATACGATTAATGAGAAATTTATTTTTAACATAAGATACATTGTTGGTAAGCGGAAGAATACATTTTTAATGAATTTCCGAGCTTGTTGAAAGTCTACACGAGAAAATACGATGAAAAATCTGGGAGGAACATCAGTTATGGACATAAATTAAAGCTTTATGTATTCTTTATTAAGAAATGTATATTCCGTAAACCGTGGCATGGAAGCTTCTTGTAGGAAAGCCAGAGGGAAAACGCTCAGTTGGTAGACCAAGAATGAGGCGGGAGAACAATATTAACTATGATTTGAGGGAAGTAGATTATACAGGGAATGATTGGAAAGCATTAGCTCAGGATAGGGATGTATGGAGATCTTATGTCCGCGCGGCCATGAACGATAGTGCCAGTGAGTAAGTATATTCCGAAAACCAGAAAAAAATAATAGTATTGCAGCATGATGTGGAACTTCATGAATAACGGGATTTTCGGTACACCAGTACCTATTGTTTTGAGTACAAACCTGACCCCGAAGTTCATAATGGTAACGTTCAATGACGAAGGGTGGTTTCATCTTCACGGTCACGTTTCTACTCAAAACAATAGATTTTAGAAAAAACAATAATACTCCGTACCAATGACTTGCCGCTCGTGTACATGTAACTCTAGCGGAAGGCGCGCCAATACTCACCCAGTCCACGACCGCCGCGGAACGGTCCAGCTGAGCTACGAACGCATTGCATGTTTACAAGACGGAATAAGCATTTTCTTATGTTGTTATTTTATAATTTTACAGGAACCTGTTCCTCACCACGGCGCAGAAATCTTCAGCAGCGAACTGAAGCCCAGTGTTGCCAGTTTGCAAGCTACAGTGATGTCGAACGCCACACTAGCTGCTGCAGCTGCCTACCAATCACAACTTGGTCTCACCGGTGCTCGTCCAATGACAGAGCAGCAAGGCGCAAGTAGTTCCCTAGGACACCACCATCACCACGGGGATGCGGCGCTGCTACACGATTATCATTCTTTGTGACAGTGGGTAGCTGGCTACGGATACAGCCAGTGAAACAAACAAGTGACTCAAACAAATTTTTAAGGCCGTCTATAGAGAGGATAAATCGTTGCCTTTATTTTTTGTTACATGTCGTAATACAACTTGCCATTTCTGCTAGTAACAATACTTCCACTTCATTTTTCACCATATTAGGGCATTCGAAGTAATGACAACACTGTTATAAATCAGTGATGACCAATGTAATCTTGTACTATGTTGTTGAGCAGTCTTGTATAAATATGTTAAAATACCTTCTTAGGTAAAATCCGTCGTCCTCAACTTTTAAAATATGTAATCTTTATGCCTGTAGGCCTTTCAGGACATCCGTCCCATCTTCAGCAGTTCATTCCAGCCATGGACTGCTGAAGATGGGACGGATGTCCTGAAAGACCTACATGCATAAAGATTACATATTTTAAAAGTTGAGGACGACGGATTTTACCTAAGAAGGTATTTTACCTTATTTTATTTTATGACTCTCCACCTCAACGGTTTTAACAATTAATTTCATTAGTATTGATTGTATAAATCTGTAATATTGAAAGTCTCGAAATAGCAATATTTTGTGAATACATTCACTGTTTCTCACATGTAGTATTACCGTCCTAAAATATGTTCAGTAGAATTTGTTTAGAAGGTGAAATTGGGAATTCGAAGATCCACCAAATTCACCAGATAGGAGCTCTTGTGGCTATAACTTATTCTCAAAGAACAAATAACCTCTACGAGGCATTTGATTATAATCGAGAGTTGATATTCAGAAAGCTCTAGATCGATTAGTTGACAGATATATCCTTAAATGATGCTGCAGATGGAGTGCGCCATATTCCAAGGATTTGGCAACGTATAGTTGACTTGGCAGGGGACTATAAATTAACTTCATAATGTCAAAAGCAACCTAATTAATTTTTATGTGATGTTATAGCAGTGTTGCCATTACTTATCGAATGTTCTAGTAAATGTGATATTTGAAATAAAACGCTGTGCTGATTATATAGGTATAAGAACCCTTGAGTATTAAAACGGGCCATGTTCACTTTTGGTGTATTTACAAGTGAGCACATCTACTCATAGTTCAAGAGTATATTTATGTTTATAATTTTATTTTTATAGTGTTACCACGTATCTATTGAAATATATTAAATAAAATTCAATTAATAAATTAATTATGAAGTAACATTATGAGGTTCTTTTTGATGAATAAGGTAGATGAGTCATCTTGCCTCATAAATTGTGTGTTCTATTTGAACATGTTTCAATATGCAATGCATACCATCATCAACTTGACAAGACTGTTGAATGTTATGTCGTCGGCCCTGAATATCGACTCCTACACCATCTTTTGGTTGACCTAGAAGGTCCTTGGCCTATCAGCCGGCTGCTGGCCTCATATCCATCCAATGGCTGACTGGCTCAAATTAAAGCTTTTGGCCTCCCTTAACTTCTGTCTTCAATCATTTCTGTTTTGCGCGGCAAGCCTCCAGTTGCGACACTTAAGTATACAGGTTTGTAGGTTTGCAGTATCTTCCTTAATATCATCCTCCCATCGTTTTTTCGGTCTTCCAACTCATCTATTCTCCATACAACTTCCTGTAAGCACCTTTTTTGGTGTTCGGTCTGTTGTTGAGAGCCTTTGTACATGGCCATTCCAATTTCTTTAATTTAATAAAAGTGACAAGGCCAGGTTCATTATATTTGTCGTACATTTCTTTGTTGTATCATATTCTTCACTGAGCATTAATCTATTTTCCTGAGTACTTTTTTTTTTCAAAATTATTTAGGGCTACCTCTGATCAATTAGAGAGGTTCCATGTCTGCCTACCATAAGTCAAAACTGTTCTTATTAAAACTTCATATAACCTGATTTTAGTAGCTGAGTGGATTTATTACTCTTCATTATTTCATGAAGCGAGTAATAAGCTTTGTTGGCCATTTTTCAGTCTTCTTTGCGTTGGTTGTTATTATTTGAAATACATCAGTCATGGCCTCACATCCGCATGTGTTAATCACAGACGTAGATTATCATCCTGCCAGTGTAGGGGTGACATGTGGTCAGCATGTCGAAACCCCCAGCCGTTATAGCTGATTTTCTCAACCTGAAGCCGCTGCTTATTGTAGCTATCCAAATGCAGAGTGAACACCGGTCCCCGATGTGAACACTAAGTTATTAAAACAGAAAATACAAAATAACTCACCGTTTGGGAGAAGATCTTCATACAGAAGAATAGATAGGTCTATAGGATTGTGAATTTTGAAAAAGGATTTGATTTGCAAATTCTTCGGACAACAAAAAAATTGGGGTGGGAGACGACATTCAGGGCTGACAATATAAAATGCAACGGCCTGGACAAGTTGATGATGATATGGAGGACGTATCGAAACATGTTCAAATAGAACACAGCTATTTATGAGGTAAGATGAAAACAGATTAATCTTATTATTTCATTTTTCTTCAAATATTACATAATGGACATGGACCATTTTAATACTAAAGAGCTCATATATCCCCCTGTTAATATTGATTAAAAAGGACATTAGTAATATAGTTCTTTCTATAAATTTCACAGTTAGTCGAGATACTAGAATCCTTAAGGTAGACCTCTTTAATAAATAAAAGCACAAAAACACGTAAAATATATAGAAGAGAATTAATTGATATATTTAAGAGAAATGAAATCTTGTGAGAAAATTTGACAGCAATCGAGCTCCAAAATATTATAACGTTTGGCGGTAATGAAAACACTGGTCGACAAACATGAACTTTTTTCTTTCACAAGAATAAAAATATGAGATTTTAGAAGCATTTTTAATCCTGAATTTATATATCATTTCAGTTTTTTCCTATCAGGCAAGAGTTTTCTGTGATATTCATTTACATTTTTTTTATAATTTTTAATAAAATCCATCAAACTCTAACTTATTCTGATTTACATAGAAAGTGGTAGATAGTGATTTTCGGGCATATTTTGCATCTGGCACATCTCTCTTCTTGGTCCAACAGTAGTCAGCCAGCATATTAGAACTCCACTTGCCTTGGTACCTCTTTTCCATTGTGGAAATTTGCTGATGAAAACGCTCACCGTATTCATCAGAGACAGCCCCAAGATTTTCCGGAAAGAAGTATAAGTGAGAGTCCAAAAAGTGCATTTTTAAGGTCAAAGAGAATGTTAAAATCAATTTTAAAAAAGTAGCTGTCACAAAAAAACTGTGTCTGATCGAAAAATTCTGACTATATATCTGAATTCAGTATGAAAAAATGCATTAGATTCACTAATCAGATTTCTTGTGAAGAAAACCTTGTCGACCAGTGTAATTAATCAGTAAAAAAAACTTGCACTGACCTGATCATTGTGCATAATGGTTATTAAAAAACGTTGCAAAACTAACAAGTTTTAGAACCTACATAACAATCTACGCCATAATGGCGGGATTACGATCAACGTTCGTTGATGTTGCGTTGCGTTACATTGCGTTGAGAGGGCAAGCTACAACGCACAATTTAAGTAGGTGTATCATGATCAACGTTCATTGACGTTTATGGCTGCCAGCTCACTCTGTTGTCAGTTTGATGAATTTACAATGATTTTTTGCATTTTTATGTACTGTATTTAAAGAAGGTAATATGTTAAAGCGAAATATGGTAAATTATATATTATGGCAGTACTTACATTGTAAAACGTGTCCTATCTCCTTCCAAATAGCTTCCTTTTTTACACGCTTTATATTAGCTTGACCTGTATCTATCTACCTATGTAACTGAATCTTTCAACGCGTTTTTCACCCACTTAAAATAATTGGAGCGACTTGAAATTTTGTATACTTGTAAAGGACCCGTGACAATACAATAATTTCATATCTATTTTCTAAAATCCTGGCCAGAATCATCAGAAAATCAAAACAAAGTGTCTGTATTTATGTAACGGAATCTTTGAACACGATTTTCGCCCACTTAGAAACATAGGATAGGCTTGAAACTTTGTATACTTGTAAAGGACCCGTGACAATACAATAATCTCATATTCATTTTCTAAAATACTGGCCAGAATCATCAGAAAATCAAAAAAAGTGTCTTTGTATTTATGTAACGGAATCTTTGAACACGATTTTCACCCACTTAGAGACATTGGATCGACTTGAAACTTTGTATACTTGTAGAGGACCCGTGACAATACAATAATTTCATATTTTATTTCTAAATCCCTGGCCAGAATCATGAGAAAATCAAAACAATTAAAACTGGTATAATAGGTTACGGACTTGTCGAATTTTTAGTCAACCGATGTAAGAGCTCAGTTGGTAGCGCGGTGAACTAGTGGTATATAATTTCAGTAATCCATAGGTTGCTGGTTCGAATCCGGCTGGGGAGGATTTTTTTTTTTTTAGAAGAGTAATACTTTTAGCTCATACTATATAATAGTATGGAATTTAAAGATATTTACATTCTTATCTTATTCTGTAAAATATTAAAACTAAAAAATAAAAAAATAAATAATAGTTTTAAAAAACTAAAACAGCACGCTTTATTAGAAAACCGAACTCAAAAAATGAAAAATAATTTTAATTTCCAACACGCTTGGGATAAATTTAAAGTGGTCAACAAAAAATCATCTCCAACACATATAGAATAAAACTAGAATTATCAACAAAAAGAAAATAATTTTACCATCAAAAGCGTGGGGTGCTCTATATCAATTAATATATTTGATAATAAACAGATGTTGGTAAAAGTAAAGTCTCTAAGAAGAAAATGTAAAAATCATAAGAAGCACCCCACGCTTTTTATGGTAAAATTATTTTCTTTTTGTTGATAATTCTAGTTTTATTCTATATGCGTTGGAGATGGTTTTTTTGTTGACCACTTTGAATTTATCCCAAGCGTGTTGGAAATTAAAATTATTTTTCATTTTTGAGTTCGATTTTCTAATAAAGCGTGCTGTTTTAGTTTTTTAAAACTATTATTTATTTTACCTTATTTTTATATTCTGGGTGATTTTTGTTGTGTATACAGTGTGATTCAGAAATACGTCTATACGTTTGATCGCATTTTGTGACGAACATACTATTATTAAAGGAAATATGATGTTATCATTGGAAAAATAATCGTTCAAATTACAACAATAAAACAAATCGTACAGCAACACTAAGCGAGTCACATTATTGCTTCAAACTGTTCGCCGTTTACATCCAAGCATAATTAGCAACGCTTTGAGAAGTCATTCATCGCTTATGATACATGTTTAGAGGAATAGCTCTAATTTCTTCCTCAATCACTAATTTCAGCATGTCGACGTCTTGAGGTTTCCGGGCATAAACATTCTCCTTCAAATAACCCCACAACCAATAGTCACATGCTGTGAGGTCAGGGGAACGGGCTGGCCATTCAATGGGGCCTCTTCTTTCCACCCACCTGTTTTGCAAATGATCATCCAAAATTCTGTATCCTTCCCGTTTCCAGCAGTCGTTTTCTCCACAGTCGACGGCTGCAATGCTACGTTAAACTCACGTCTTGCCGGTCTTGCGGCCTCACGATCATTAGCATACGTTATTGTCCATGCAGCAATTGTAATTTGCTGTTGCATATTCAACGCCATTTTGATTAATGACGTAAGTTCTACACTGTTTTATTTTATTCCATTGCTGTAATTTGAATAATTGCCTTTCCAACGATAATTTCAAATTTCCTGTAATGGTAATATTTTCAACACACAACGCGATCAAACGTATAGCCATATTTATGATTCACTCCGTAAATCCGTGCGATCGCTCAAACTCAGTAAGCACATCGTCTCTCATGTTGATATAATTATTAAAATATCAAAATATTGCAATTTATTGTACAACGAACGGCCATCATGAGCCGTACCCTGCAAACGTTCATCATAATAGTATACGTGGAAGGTGTATTTGTAAATATGAACGAACTCTAACGTAACTCAACGCCAACGTTGATCGTAATTCGCCATTAGGTTGGTATTACACTGTCAAATTTGTACAATCAAAAATTTTCAGTCATGGTATTGCAATATTGTGAGACCGTTTTACCAAAACGTTTGTATAATATTTTGGAAATTGTATGTATTAAATCTTTGACAATGTTAATATAAACCTAAAGAAATAAGGTGACGCCATGCTGTTATAGTATGAAATCACAACTTGAAAATTTGAGCTGATTATGTTTTGTTACTAGTGGATTATAAAAGTTCCGTTACCATGGAAACGCATTCCTATATTCACAGCCACTTGGATCTCTCTCATGCTTGTGAATACTTCATAAAATGGTTCAGCGCACAATTTTGTCGCCTACAAGGGATATTTCTTTGCCATTTTGGTTGACTGTACAAACTTTATCACTACATTTTTAAAAAAAGGGACCGACCGGTGAATTCCATTTTTTTTTTTCATCTGACTGTTTTCAAATTTTTATCACATATATTAAAACGACAGTATTCTGTTTCGTATGTTCATAGAATAATTATATCACTGCGGAATATATTAGTGGGCCTATTACTTACGTTCACAACACATTTTCAGGATTCTTTGGAATTCATATCCGCATCTCCGAGAGTCATTTATTTTTTCAGCTGCTATTCTTATAACTGTAGTCCCAGGTTTTACACATTCAAGGGAAATACGAGCGGAAACGAAGTTGATATATATAATCTGTAAACTCAGAATTATTATAAGATTTAATCTAAAAATGTTGAAGCTTTTAAAATTTAATTACCGACCAAAATTATACATGCTAGTTTATTTTCTGATCTAATACAAAATCATTTAGATAGACTTACCTTTAAAGTTATTATGAAATAAATAAGTAGTTCTATGCATATATCAATATATCTTAGCCTATTTAAGATACGAGTATGTTTTCTGAACAACCAATTCACGTGGAACCTATTTGAATATGGCATAACGGTAATTTATATACAACTATCTATCGATATAACTTATTTTCCTTTGGGAACTGACTTTATAATTATCATTAACCCATTCGCCTCAAAAGACGAGGTAGACTCGCCGGCAGTTAAATGGCCTCCAACTCAGAAGACGAGGTACACTCGCTTAACTCTGCACTTGTATATTTTGCAATATTTTATACATCCCTTAGCAGGAAAATCTTTTGTTAACATTAATGAATAGTAGAGGAATGGGGGTTTTTTTTTTTTTGCCTTCACCAATAATGTGATCGTAAGTACCATTATCTTTTGTTTGTTTTGAATGACTGAAAATGGACAATAAAATATATGGTAACTTAAATCCGATTTCTGGGAAAATGCATTGAGCATTTAAACCTGAAGCGAATGGGTTAAGAGCAGAAATATATTTTGTCAAATCTAAATATTGATCTAGCGAATAACATGCCACAACACTACAAATATATATATATTCTTTAGGTGAATAAGTAGCCTGTCGATAATTCAGACCTGAACTAAAATTTAAATTAAAAATTATATAATGAGAATTGCTATTAATGCCTTCATAAATTAATGTTTTTCAATCAGAAAATGTTTTCATTATTAGTGACTCTGCGATAAATTACATTACAATAGTTTATAATAGTGTTGCATAAATTGTAGTGACCATAAAGTTTACAAGATACATGAATACTATGTTATGTCTATTCAGTTACTTTGTCTTTTTCTCAGTCACTAACAGTATAGTCCACCGCTCAGGTCTCGAGGTAGCGTGCGCGTTGTCACGCAGCGGGCCAAAGTTCGATTCCCGGTCGGGACAGGCTCCTGAGTACGTTTTTTCGGAGTTTTTTTTTCCCTCACCTGCAAGACAAATGTCATGAAGCCTAGGGAACAACGGTCCCCGAAAATCGTCCGGCCATCATCACCATTTCACCGGTGTGAAAAGCAACGGGAAGCTACCACACCTATAATTCGCTAGTAAAGCTTCAAAGCATAGCATGAAAAAATGCTATGATTGCAGTGAAAGACCTGTCCTCGGGCAGAAATACTACAGAATAGAATAACAGTATTGTTCGTTCACATAGGTTTTATAGGAAAATTCTTCTAAATCTGTTTGCAAAATTGTTTATTTTTATAATAGCCTATAGGCTGTAGTATATAGCAAATCTTACACAACTATTAAACATAAAAAAATTAAATATAGCCTATAATATTCTTTCAGATAATTCTTATTTACGTTGATACGAAATAAAAATAGAACAACACACTTATGTAACTTATCATTCTTGTTTGTTACACAAATATGAAAAGAGATGACAAAAATTAACTTCAATTATTTTCAATAGTAAAATTTGTACCTGATGTGGCAGTCGTCCTCGATAAATTATAAATGTATAAAATATTCAGCTAGGCTTTTCGGAACCGGTTCCATTTTAATTTTTCAATTTTATTTTAAATATTTAACTATAACCTCAACGGTGCAAAATGTTTCTTAGAAGTATTTTCAAATAGGCCTAGTTAAAAATATTTTGGGGGTTTTATAGGGGTCCTGAGTTGAGATTTTGTCAATGGTAATTTTATTTTCACGTGTAGGGACTTCATTGGAGTAAAAATATATTTCCAAGATATAATTGATTTTTGGGGAATACTTAACGCGGTTTTAAGCAAAGCATTATATGATACCTTTGGTCACAACCAAGTTTTTACAATCTGATTGATGCTGCCATCTAAAGACTGCAGTTGGAGAAAAAATAAAATTGAGCTTCAAGCTCTGAAGGTATTGAATATGATACCATCGGTCACAGTGAGTTGGTGTTATTGCGGAGGTTAGAAAGAAAAACTCCAAATGTACTATATATGGTACCTAGGGTGATGCAGAAAGTTAACTCTTAAATAGTAAATTACGATGCAAGGTTGGGAAGTGGTATTTACAGAATCGAGGAAAATTTTTAAAAACCGAACGATAGCGAGGTTTTTCATTTCCGAGATTCTGTAAAACACTTCACAAACGTGCGTTGTACATTATTTTTTGCGCGATTGTGTTTTCAAAATAATAGATAATAGTAAAATAATAACATATTTGTTGGAAATATTCGCGTTCATTATAAACAATTGACTAACGTTAACAGTATGGGCCATGTTTATTAGTTGAAACAACAGGAAGGCCTTGAGAATAATCATTCATAACATGGCCGCAAGTACGTATTCATTGTTTTATATTGTTTCAAATATAGTTCAGTTCATTTAAAGTGCAGTGATTTGTTTCGTATAATGTATATTGTCCACCGCGGTGGTCTCAAGGTAACGTGCTGCCTTGTCAAGCAGCGGGCCCGGATTCGATTCCCGGTCGGGACAGGCTCCTGGCAGAGGTTTTTTCGGGGTTTTTCCTCACCTGTAAGACAAATGTCAGGAAGCTTAGGGTCCAACGGTCCCCGAAAATCATCCGGCCATCATCATCATCCTTATCATTATCATTATCATCACCACCCTTCAGCGGTGTGGAAAGCAACGGGAAGCTACCACACCTATAATTCCCTAGTAAAGTTGTAAAGCATAGCATGAAAATGCTATGGTTGCAGTGAAAGCCCTGCCCTTGGGCAGAATTACTATGGATGGAATGTATATTAACCCTACCTTTTGGATATTTTCTGTATATACATTGTACGTGGTACTATACCTAGAGGGCAGTGGTTTTACTTCCCGCACGTGGGTGTAAATGTAACATTACAGTATAGTTATTTAGGTTAGCAACCACGAAATGTAGGAAGTTGAACTTTCAGGTTGAACTTTCAGTAATGGTCGCCATTGCTGATAAGTACGACAAAACGCACTATCCCGCAAAAATTCCTATTGTATCCTACAGGATACATACATTGTTTTACGTTATTTACTAGTTTTAATAAAACAGAAGAAATCTTAAATTGTTTTGCGTTATTTAGGAGTTTAATAAAACAGAAGAAAGCTTATGATAAATTACTGAAATGTGTGTGGAATTACACAATATACCTAACAATAACAGTTATGCACAATTTCGTTTTCAGTGCGGTCCGCAACATTTAAATGACTGATACCAGAAATTACTGCTTTACCAATTTAGGGGTCAAGTATTGACAATTATTTTTAAATACATTTATTAAAATAAAGCTACTGCTTTGCAATCGGAATTTAAACGAAAGCACAAGGAATAATATTTCGCCCAATTCTTAATAATAGCATAAATAAATTTGCTATACTATATTCGAGCTAAGTTCCAGTTGTACTGTAAACAAACATGCATAAGGTATTACTTCGTTGACTCCGTCTATTGGGGGAACCGCGGTGCACATTTTACCCGCCATATGATTGATAGAAACATTGTTCTTAGGTAAAAAAAAATACTGAATACAAGGTAAGATGTTTCGTATTTATTTATGACAAAAAACATACAGGCCTACGGGCCTATCTAATCCGATGTTTACGGTTTTTTTTTTTTCATGTTGTCGATAGATATCCTTTATTTACAATTTCATTACGAGCAGAATTTATGCTATTCTGACTCAGCTGTAAATTCTGCCGTTATTTTCACCACATCCTGAAAGCCTGATATGGGATATTTTTTTTCACTTTTTTTTTTAAATGTTCAAAAAAATTGTTTCTGTCCGGTTTTCAAAAGTTTTATTTTTGATGCTTCAAAAATTGCATAGGAGAAGCAGTCATTTGGAACAATTTAAATTCCAAGGCATTCTGCATTGCGCATGCGTAAGAACTAAAGAATTAAATATTTATGTAATGTATTGAAATTGTAATTATAAATTTTAAAATTCTCCTATATAACATATACAGAAATGTGGTAGATAACACTGAGCAACAAAAAATATGTTTTTTAATCAATTGAGTTGGTGTTTACTTGATGAAAACCCATATTATTATTTAAATAAAAATAAAACGTAGTTCTATTTGATTTTCATATTTATTATATAATTCAGTGACAGCTGTTTCGGTACAATGTACCTTCTTCAGACATGTTAACACATGTTGTCACAGAAAGAAAATATGCGATTCTGATAGTATTTTTACTCCTGAATTCAAATATGATATCGGTTTTTCTCCAATACGCAAGATTTCCGAGCGACAGGAATTTATAATTTCAAACACTTTAATATTTTCTACATTCGTAACTACACAATATTCTAACCATTCGGACTCACCTAGAAAGTAAGAAATTACGATTTTCTGCTATATTTCGCCTGTGGAGCATCCCTCTTGATGGCCCAACAATAATCGGCCAGCATATTAGGATTCCATTTGCCTTGATATATCTTTTCCATAGCTGAAATCTCCTGAGTTAGCTCATTTGGTCTTATTTTACAATGGACAAATGGACGAAAAAACGTTTATTAAAAAAATTATTATTTAAATCCATTAATTAAAATTGAAATAAGAAAAAACTGTGGGTGATGGAGAAATTCCGAATACATATTTGAAAACACGATAAAAAACGGCATTAAGTACAACTAGGCCTATTGGTACTCATGAGACAAAAATCATATTGACCAGTGTAATACATATTTTTATCCTATTTATTTATTTATTTATTTAGTGTGTTAGAGAGAACTACATTTTGTTAGACGCTCAAAGGTAAAATAGTTATTCGAGCAATGAAAATGCAGTCATACATCTAGTTTGTTTATATTACAACTGGAACTTAGCTCGGAAGAGGTATGGTAATGACTAGGGCTCGGAAGTTGAGAGGAAAATTTTTTATTTTTTTATTTTGTGCCTGACGACGAGCCTAACTTAATATGTATACATTTTGGATCACTGTAGGTCACAAAATGGTAGATTTTATCCGTCCTTTTCCGACTTTTTGTTTGTTTATTGGCCCTTTTTTAGCATGTTTCTGATTTTAACGGCATTTTGTTTTGCAACTTACCTTATTTTGACTAAATTTATACCATTTGTATAATTCAAGAATCCGCAGAATTCAGTCTCGATTCCAATTCTTTTAAAAACACTATCTAGTTTTACTTTCTAAAGAGTTTTTACATTCCATTCCAAACTCTTTTGTTCCGCGAGAAACTATTGAACCCTCACAACATATTACATTATTTTTAACCACCAGCCTACTGACCGACTGAAACTATTGTATTTCGACTTCAAATTTTCTAAGAAGTTGCCACTTTGTAAAAAATACCTCGAGCAGAGGGTGAAGGCAAGGAGGTTGTCTTTGACTACTGCAACACTTTTTATGCCCTTTTTCCAGTTCTTAGGTATTTTATAGGATACCTTTAGGTCTTTTATAGGTCCTCAACTTCCGAGCCCTAGTAATGACATCAGCCTCTAATGATAGCAATTATGTTTCATTAAACCGAACATTTCATTCAAATAATAATTAATATAAGGTTTGTACAGTCAAACAAAGTATTATTGTTTTTTAATTATGCTTGCAGTGTTTTTTTTTTGTGCTTTGCCTATATTGGTTTATCAATAACCTGTAAATATTACGCCTATAACAGTACTTTCAGCTCCGTAGTTAAACCTATGTCCAGTTTGTTGCTATGGTAACACAAGGGCTGTGAAACTTGGGTTTCGAGATGCACAGGACATGTGTGAACTGCAATATATGACGGCAAGTGTTTGGGAAATTAATAATATATTGTTATAAATCTAGTTATAGGAACTCATCGAATGTACTTAATGTTCTCGTGTAATTACGTCATCAGTGTACATACGTATTGTAAGTTATGAAAGTAGATTTCACCTGCAAAATCCAACTGTTGTCCGCACATCCGTGTTAACACGACGCAGTTATAGATATAGTTCACTCTTGCTGTGCAATTTTATGGTTCACTTTAACATTAAACTATTTTACAGAATCAATTTGTCTTTTTTTATTTATTTTCCTATCAATCCCATAATTTATAGAGAATTTGAGATGGCTGGATGGAGTACTACAAGATGTCACACGTTTTAAACTCAAGAATTGGTGATTTTTCGAAGATAAAAAAAAAGAACAACTGAAAACAGGTATTAATGTGCTCTAATAAACAGTTGGAGGAGACATTTGACCGTCACTGGCTCCGGTGTTGCCAGTGTGTGTGTGTGTGTGTGTGTGTGTCAAAGACCCCTGAGAATACGGTTCTTCTTCTTCTTCTTCTTCTTGATAAACATTCCTTAATACTGGATGGCGTTTAGTAAAGCGCCAAAATCCAAATATTACTGATTGACCTTGTCATACATTCTACTATGTTTTTGACAATAAAATCTATGTACCTACGAGAGGTTGGAGAGTCTTGCTGCAAGTTTTTGAGGGATTTATAACTCATACATACGAGTCACTTAAAGTTACATAGACTATTTAACTCATGCCCCAAATGGGATTCAAGGACCAATCACATTTCAATGATTTTTTAATTACAACCAATCACAGTCGTATTTCACCTCGAATTTATCAAATAAGTTCATCATATTAAAGAAAGCTCCTCCTTTTTAACATTCTGAATAGGTCATAGCATTATTTTGCAGTGGCAGATTCTCTAAGAAACACAGCTACCAGAATGTATAGGCTATATAGTGCACGAATGTCAGCTGATGGTGCTTGAGGGAGATAATATAAAAAACATTTGTAGCAATTGATTATACCACAAGGAAAAGAAACCACTGTTTGCATTTTCTTAAACGAATTATTTCCCAGGAAATAACGTTGCAGAAAAATATAATCAACATATTTACATCATTAGGACATTAGAAATTAATTAATACCTATAATGTTGGTTATAAATTTCTCCACTAGGGTGCATTCTTACAATATTTGCGATCCTTTGGCAATAAATAATATGATCAGGTTGCAGTGAATAAACAAGCGTAACAACCGTTTCTCATTTTTCAAACATCGCCGTTTACATTAAATAAATAAATATTTTAAACAATGATTTGTGAGTAAACAGCTTAATTGTATTCGTGAAATAGTCCTAACAAATGCCACTCTTGATTTCCAAATTATCTAGATAAATTCACTCACTTCGTGAGTCATCAATTTATTGGTAATTTGAAAATTACTCGTGGCATTACTTATGATAAACAATTGTTTTAAATTAAAGTGTACAGCCTTTGAAGAAAATAATGGGGCAATTCAAATGATGGAAAGTTACAGTTTTGAAGAGCGATTCACACCAGTAAGTTACGTGTGCTGTCTGCTTTCAGTTCAAATCGGGCAGAGCAAGTCTTTCTTTATGTAGTATTCGCATCGTTCGCTTCAGTGGAGAAGTTGTAAGATGCTCTCTTACTTCGACGCGGGCCCAGTTCGATATTGGTTACGGAGTTTATTTTATTTTTTTTAATAACGTGGTTAATTTTTATAATGCCTAGATGTTACCAGGCTTCGTTAAATAAATATATTTGTATATAGGGGCCTATATATATATATATATATATATATATATATATATATATATATATATATATAGAGAGAGAGAGAGAGAGAGAGAGAGAGAGAGAAAATTAATAACGATTGTAACATCTCATTACTTCGTTTATAAAACACAAGACATAACAAGATTGTTTATTTCCACAACTAATGCAACCCCGCGTCTGATTAATTTAAACTAACTCAGGTTAATATCTCATTTCAATACAGGCTTACAAGTAAGTCCAGGAATATTTCATCGCTTCATTCAAACTGTTTCTAGTAGGGACGATTCTAGTCTAGTGGAGGGAACGCCTGTTTGCCATGCATGGGGTCGCTTGTTCGATCCCGCTGTCATGCTTTTTCCTTCTCTCTCTCTCTCTCTCTCTCTCTCTCTCTCGTCCTTATCAATTCACTTTGTTTGTTTTCTTTTATTTGTTTTATTTACAGAATTTACCGCACAACTTATTTATGCAAAATTATTTTCCCTTGCAGGATACAAAGAAATAGAACAGATTTTAGTTTCTCAAATAATTGTGTACCAAGTAGCTGACCTTTGATCATGCGCAATGGCTTCGTTCTTGGACTTAAAATGTATCTGTGCGCCATCAATTGTTTGAAAGGCTGTACATTTAAAAATACCTTAACCCATTCGCCTCAAAAAACGAGGTAGACTCGCCGGCAGTTAAATGGCCTTCAAGTCAGAAGACGAGGTACACTCGCTTAACTCTGCTGTTATATATTTTGCAATATTTTGTACATCCCTTGGCAGGGTAATATTTTGTTAACATTTATGAATAATAGAGGTATGTGTATTTGCCTTCACCTTTATTGTGATCTCAAGTACCGTTATCTTTTGTTTGTTTTAAATGTCTGAAAATAGATAATGCAGTTTATGGTAACTTAAATCCGGTTTCCGGAAACATGCTTCGAGCATTTATATCTGAAGCAAATGGGTTAATCAACATCATGATTGCTAGCAGCAAAAGTGAGAAAAACTACAAAAATGTGTTGAGGGTTAAGCTGTGTTTCTTAAATTATTTAAATAATCAAAATTTCCCTTACCTGTTCTCGAAAGTAGATCATAATGCATGTCCATGCTTAAACACGTTTCCTCGATCATATCTGTAACAAAATTTTCACTTTCCAGTAAATAATACGTACATATATAAGTCAAAAATGTGTGAAGACACCATGGGCTAAGTGACTTCGGGAGAGTTTGGGAAGCGCTCGCATACAGTTACATTGTCACTAAAACGTTTTATACTCCCCATTGATACCTGCAGTGGATTCCACACAGAAGTTACATTCCTAACACAATAATGAAAAAAGCTTTCATGTATGTAGCAAAATTTCGCTTGAAGAGTCTTCCCATTTTTTAATACATATATAGTAGCCAAAGGGGTAGTATGTGGTTTTGGGAGTGTGTACCTTGCAGGTGGGTGCACAATAATAAAACCTAAGAAATGCAATTTATTCCTGCCCAGCCAAATGCACCGCTTCCTAGTAATGGCTCCTGCTTAATACTAAGAAGTGCAAGGGCGTTGCGAGTTCCCGACGCTTACAAATTGAGACATACCAGCTAAGGGAGAAAACCGCAACAGAAAATCATCGACCCCCCCCAGATTCCTGTAGGTTGGGCGTGGGGCTGACATACCCACCCCGTAAAAACAAATACGTTCAGAAACCGAACATGCCTCGGAGTAATAGTCTAAAAAAAAGAGCTTACAGCAAATAGGAAATAGACGTGTTGGAAGACCGAAGAAACGATGGGAGGTTGGTATCAAGGAAGATGCTGCAAACCTACGTAAGTATGGCAACTGCAGGCTTGCCGCGCAAAATAAAAACAGTTGGAGGCAGAATCTAAGGGTGACCAAAGCTCGAATTTGAGCCAATTAGCCATTGGATGGATGGAAATATACGAGTATATAGAGGTTAACAAAAGTAAATACTGCTTCTATGAAGAGTGGCAGATTTTTATAAAGCAAGGCAACTCCTAAGCTAAAAAAAACTTCAACTAAAACAATGCAACATACAAACTTGCCTATTCCCATTATGTAATGTGTATTTCAATCTCGCATTGTTAGAAACTGATTTGTAAGTCACTGACTTGCGAGTCGAAAGACCCTTGCAGATCATTGATGCGTCTGAACTTCCGTTCCGGAGATATCTCTAAGCTTCGACGCTCCCTGTCGGGAAGGTTCGATGCCAGAAACTTCCATACCGGAAAAGTATCCATTGGATGGCGAGAAATTTCCTCCCCCGTACTATATAAGCTATTATTAAGATCGATATCGAGTAAGTTGTGCAGTCACAACGATACAGTGACTGTGAGTCAAAGAAACTGTAGCAAGTCAACTCATTAGAGGCTGTAAAATAATCGTGTGATAGAGAAACTTTATAACAAGATTAAATATTACAGCAATTTTTTGAGTAGAATGTCACGGAGAGTTTATAGATTTAAATTAAGTTATTGTGGAGTTTTTCGTCATCATCTGCGTTGTTTTGTTGCGATAAAACGACGAGAAAACTGACCCAATGGAAACCAGTGTATTTTTTTTTCAAAGATTGTGGTTAAAGAGTTTCTGTAACTCTTAGTAACATGAATAAATTTACAGGTAAATTGTTAAAACTAATAAAATTCATAATACAATTCCGTCTAGGTAAGTAGTCACAAAGCCGATCCGATTGAGGGTCTTTCCACTTTTCAGCGGTTGCCCTTTTACCAGTCGGCTGCTGGCTCTTCACATCCACATGTGTCAATCACAGAGGTAGATGATCAACAGCCAGTGTAGGGGTGACATGTGGTTAGCATGTCGAGTCCCCCAGCCGTTATAGCTGGTTCCTCAACCTGGAGCCGCTACTTATTGTAGCTACCCAATTGCCTCACGATGCTGGGTGGGCACCGGTCCCATACTGGTCGAAATACCATGAGAAAATTTCTTCCCCGATGGAGACTCGAACCAGCGCAAGTCCCGTAGCTCTGCGCCAAGGCTTCCTACCTTAACCGCTCGGCTACGGCGCGGGACAGTCACAAAGCAAAGTGTTAATAAAAACACCTGGCAGGTGCTACAGACGACGATGAAAGGTCGTTGAAGTCAGAAGCATTGCAAAACAACAACAAGAGTTAGAAGCTTTTATACTACTGCTGATGATGGAAGCCTGTTTTCGAAAGGCCTATAGTACTTAAAAGTTTTTTTTTAAATTATCTAGTTGAGGACGACGGCACCTGCCACGTATCTGTTTTATTCTACTTTGTGATATAAAATAGAATTAGATGGAAAAACCACAGAACAAGTTTCTGAATTTAAATACATTGATCACCTAATATCTGATAAAAGAAAATACACAAATATAAAGTTACAGAAATACAATGCAATAAATGGAGCCATAAAAATAAAATTTTGCTAAACGTCAACCGCAACCAAATTGAGATTACACAATGTAACTGCAAAATCAGGACTGAAATATAGCAGTGAAAATTGGATATTAAATTCTAAAATCAAATCAACATTGCAAGCGGCACAGATGACATTTTTACGTCCACTCCTAGGTTTGGCAAAAATGGACAAGCGAAGAAATAAATGCGATAAATTAAAAGTTCAAAATATAGTTGAAGAAATTCATAATAACCGTAAGTAATGTTAAGAGCGAATTTATGTAGAGGATTTGGAAATCAAGAGTGGCATTTGTTAGAACTATTTAACGAATAAAATTAAGCTGTTTACTCGAGAATCATTATTTAAATATAGTTATTTTAAAATATTTATATATTTAATGTAACGGCGGTATTTAAAAACAAATCAGAAATGTGTGGTTATTTTTCATTTGTTTATTCACTGCAAATTTATCGTATTATTTATTGCCAAATAGTATCGCAATATTGAAAGAATACACCCTAGTGGAGAAAAAATGAAACATCGAACTGTATATTATAACCAACATTATATATTATTAATTTATTTTTAGTAAAAAACTTAGTAAAATCATTATTTACAAACATAATAATTTAACATACAATTATCAAATGTGTAGTTCCAAGGAATCAGTTCATTATTTGCTATATTCAATGTATTTGTTGGAGAGTCAGTCACTGCAAAATATTGCTTCGACCTGTTCAGAATATTAAAAAGGAGGAGTATTTTTATTATGGTAAAGAGAATTCGATAAAGAATGAGTGAAACACGACTGTCATTGGTTGTAAAACACGATTCATTGAAACGTGACTCCTATTTGGGACATGAGTTAAATAGTCAAAGTAATTGATTACAACATGTCAAAAAATGGACCCATCTCTCTTTTCTAAATTAGCATTGCAATATCAACCTGAAGGACTTCGAGATGAAGGAAGACCAAAATTAAGATGGTCTAACCAACCACATCTTGAGTAAGAACAGGCTCAAACGATCTAAACCTAAGTAAGTTCATGATGACGATAAAATTAAATATAACATTTTACCAAAGATCATAATGACGCATGAGAGATAATATTAAGCCCTACACGAAGAATGAAGTAATCTATCTTTATCAAATATCATGTTTATAATTGGCTGATGGACTTTAAAGAAAAAAATAAGTACATTATACTTATATGACCGCAGGAAATGCGTCAATGGATGGATAATTATTTGCAATAATTAATATATAATCTTGTAGTGGTCACTGAAGATAACCTATGATACTTAACCCTCCCTACATCAATGGACTTGTGTAATACACTGTGTATACACTATCACATTGACATGTGCTACTATATTCAATCTATCTGACCTCTTTATTTTCATATACTATCCAATGGGAAAATATTACATCAATTTAAAGTTTTTCATATTAATATAAAGAAACTATATGAATAATTATGTCATTCATATAAATAAATAAATATATGTTATAATTAAATGTTTAACATCGAGCAATGCAAGCTTAATATGGTATGATAAGAAAAATAAATGCCTGGACGGGATTCGAACCCGGATCTCTGAGTCTGTACCTCAGCGTGATACCCATTACAGTACCAGGCGAATCCAATTCAAACACTTATTTTTCTTATATATGTATTATATTCTCCATTATTACTAGATGTCGCGAGAACTCGGTCTTCACTGCCATCTAGTAGCTGACTATAACAAGTAAGCAAATTAAAGAGAATATTTTTACCTTTATAGCAGTGACGTTTTATAGATGTTATAATTAAATGTTTAACATTGAGCAATGCAAGCTTAATATGGTATGATAAGAAAAATAAATGCCTGGACGGGATTCGAACCCGGATCTCTGAGTCTGTACCTCAGCGTGATATCCATTACACTACCAGGCGAATCCAATTCAAACACTTATGTTTCTTATATATGTATTATATTCTCCGTTATTACTAGATGTCGCGAGAACTCGGTCATCACTGCTATATATATATATATATATATTGACAATGGAGGTGAGGTAGTATATTGAGACATGTTGATCATTTTATAATAAGGTGCCCATGTCCGGAAATGATGCGTTTTCACGCTATGACGTTAATTTTGTCTCAAGATCAGTGTTAGTTCGAAGGATTTGAAGACTCGTTACTTGACAACACTTCAGGGGTATGGAATGTGTCAGCAACATGACGGAGCTCGAGCTCACTTCGATGTCAATGTGACGAGACATTTGGATGCCACGTATCCATGTCGAGGGGGACAGTACCATGACCTCCGAGATTATCTGATCTTAACCCTCTCGAATACTTTTTATGGGGCGACATGAAACAGTCTGTATATCAGACTCCAATAGATTCGCGTATGGATCTTATAGCCCGAATCCACGCTGCTGCAAAAATAATTCAAACAAGGCCAGGAGTATTTGAACGTGAGCCCCAATTACTACATCGCTGAGATGGGAGGTGGATATTTTGAAACTTGATGTGACTGTGACAGTATTGTCAAGTATTTAGTCTTGAAATCCAACTAACGGAACTCTTATAATTAACTAGTCATAGCTTGAAAACGCACCAACGGAATCTTTAGAAGTTAGCTACGCATAGTGTGAAAACGCATCATTTCCGGACATGGGTACCTTATTAAAATGTTCAACATATCTCAATATACCACCTCTCTTCCGTTGTCGGTGTTTTTTGCAACACCATGTATACAACGCGTTCGTAGCTCGGCCGGACTGTTCCGCGGCGGCCTTAGACTGAGGGAGTATTGGCGGGCCTTCCGCCAGAGTTACAGAAAACGACCGGTAAGTGATTGGTACAAATCACTATCTACTGTGCTAAAATTACAAATTACTAATATACTAACTTAAATTAGGATTACCTGCATCACAACAGATGTTGAAAGTGGTGACCTTGAAAGCTAACACATTTCCTGTATCTTCGAAACACCTCGTACCCCTGACCTATTGCCGTCCGATTTTTATTTACGGGGAACGTTAAAAAATAAAGTAGGTATCAAATCCGCACACGTTACAAGAACTGAACGACAACATCACGAGAGAAATACAGGTAATCAGTGAACATGAACTTTTGCGAATAGGCCTAAACTAGAATTGTTTTTGGAGATATAGGGAATGTGTTCGCCTCAAGGTCATCACTTTCAACATCTGTTGTGATATGTTGGCTAATGTAAGTTAGTGCAATAGTAATTTGTAATTTTAGCAGAGTAGGTAGTGCTCTGTACCAATCACTTGCCGGTCGTGTACGTGTAACTCTGGCGGAAGGCGCGCCATACTCACCCAGTCCAAAGCCGCCGCAGAACGTTCCGGCCGAGTTACGAAAGCATTGAATACAAGCGTCATTGCTATAAAGTTAAAATTATTTTTAAAATGCTTACTTGTTATAGAGGCCACGAGAGGGCTGTGAGACCGAGTTCCCGCTACCTCTCACGATAGAGAATATATAAAAAAGGAAAAATAAATGTATGTTTGTGCTAGGATGTCTGGATAGCGCAGGTGGTAGCGCAGTACCGTATCAAGTTAGAGGTCCTGGGTTCAAATCCCGGTTCAGGCATTTACTTCTTCATGTCATATATGCATGTGTGTGTGTGTGTGTGTGTGTGTGTGTGTGTGTGTGTGTGTGTGTGTGTGTGTGTGTGTGTAAACAAGGTGTAACTAAATTGTTGGTAGACAGAGGGAGCAGAAGGCGGCTCTTCAAGACAACATAACAATGGTCGTGAGAGTTCGGAGGATTGAACCGAATAAAGGTCTCGAAAACGGTCCAATAAGAAGAAGGATATGAGGTGAGACGAGACATTTTTTTCTTAAATGAAAAATTATATATTCTGTTCTAAGTAGAATGGAATAGAACCCTATTTTTGAGATTATGTCAATGTAGACCTATGACTGATTTACATAGCAAAACTTTATTTGGCTACACTACGCCACTGTACCACCTGTGAATATTTGATCGAAGAACAAATCACTGCTAGCGTCATATTGGCCAATGTGATAACACGTGTTTCCACTACAGCCTATTGCCAACATGTTTGCCACATATAATGTGATTCTATCCCAGGAATCCACCTACATTAGTGGGCAAGTTAGAGTGAGAAAATGGGAGAGTTAGTATATACCAGATTAGTTTAGCGTTCACGTATATGTTAGCGGGTTTTTGTAATAAGTTGGCTACACTGTCTGAGCAATAACTAACACATATTTTACATTGTACATATGGTGATATTAAGTTACTTTGAGCTTAACTTCTCACTTCATTTTTAGGCAATTCTGACATTTCGAGGGAACAAATCAACATATATTTCTCTCTATTTATTCACATACTGCAACAGAAAATTGTGTTTTTGCGCGATAGTGCGTTTAGTCGTACTTACAGCAATGACGATCATGATCAAAAGTTCAACTTCCTACATTTTGGGATTTCAAACCTAAATAACTATACTGTAATATTACATTTACACCCACGTGCGGGAAGTAAAACCACTGCCCTCTATGTATACTACGTACAATGTATATACAAAAAATATCCAAAAGGTAGGGTTAATATACATTATACGAAACAAATCACTGCATTTTAAATGAACTGAACTTTATTTGAAACAATACAAAACAATAAATACGAACTTGCGGCCATATTATCAATAATTGGTTTCAAGGCCTCCTGGTGTTTCAACTAATAAACATTGCCCACACTGTTAACGTTAGTCAATTGTATATAATGAACGCAAATATTTCCAACAAATATGTTATTATTTTACTATTATTTATTACTTTGAAAACACCATCGCTCAAAAAAATAATGTACAACGCACGTTTTTGAAGCGTTTTACAGAATCTCGGTAATTAAAAACCTCGCTATCGCTTGGTTTTTTAAAATTTTCCTCCATTCTGTAAAAACCACTTCCCAACCTCGCATCGTAATATACTATTTTTTTCTATTTTAATTTATGTAGGTGACATAGAATCCCCTTTTGTTATCCACATCGTAAAAAATGCATCGATCTTAGCAAGTATCGAATTTTAGGGCTTAGGAATTTTCGCTACCCTCATGATTTATAGCTTTCTTACATTATTGGTTATACTAGATTAACCAAGGCCGGTACGTTACCTCCAATAATTAACATCATATCTAAACAACCTCGAATTAAGTTTAAATGTATAAACCAATATAAAAAAAACCCTGAGAAAATATGCAAATGGAAGAGTGATTCACGAGGAAGGTGCTGGAATAGTAAGGCTAATGTAACTATTACCCGTGACATATTTTTTAACAACATTTAGATTTTGTAGGATATATATAATTTGAAACATCAATAAAACTAAATTATATGGTCACACATAAAAATACATTAGGCCTTTATAATGGAAATGAACAGTTAATGACAAAAAAGAGAAATTTTCAAAGAAGTGGCTGAATTCAAATGCCTAGGATTGTATATTGTACAAACATAGACTCAATTCTGGAAAAGCATTACAGGGACACTTATCCCAACTTCTCTAAAAAAAAAGCTAAACTGAAAATATATAAAACTGTTATTCTCCCAGGTATATTATATGGATGTGAAACATGGACTCTTACTTTAAGGAAGAAAAAAATATTACTAGTATTTAAGAATAAAAAGTTCTTAGGAAAATTTTAGGACTAACGAGAGATGAACAGACAGGCGAATAGAAAAGACTACATAACAGTGAGCTACATGATCTTTATAGGAAACTACATATAATAAGAACAGTTAAGTCTCGTAGACTGCGATGGGCAGGACATGTGGCACGAATGGGAATGAAAGATAGAAGCTACTTGTAGGAAAACCAGAGGAACAGTGCCCAATGGGCTGGCGAAGAATGAGGCGGGGGAATAAAATGAACCATGATTTCAGGAGGGATGATTGGAAAACATTAGCTCAGGATAGAGACATGTGGAGAGCTTATGACCGCACGGTCATAAACCTACGGATACGATACGCGAGTGAGTTATTTATACATATAATTTGACAATATATTTAAAAAAATAGTATAAATATGTATATTTTAAATGGTTATTTAAAGTTTTCACATAGTAGGAAGTGTCACTAATGTATAAAGTATTGAGAAATCATCATCAGCATCAAGGATTAGACCTTACGGTCTGTTCCGATCTCATGCTAGAATTTGTCTGTCCAACTTTTACTGGGTCTTCCAACATTTCTTCGTCCTAGTAGTTTGTAATGAAGAATCTGTTTCGGAATTCTATTGATGTGGTCCATCCAATCATCTCTGTATTGTGCAATTCTATCTAATAGTTTGAATATAGGGCCTATTTAGTTCACTTTGTATATTAATATCTTAAAATTGTAATATGTACGTAATTTTTGTATAATTTTACTATTCGCTGGTTGAGTGGAAGAGAAGGCCTTATGGCCTTAACTCTGCCAGCTAAAATAAATCATTATTATTATTATTATTATTATTATTATTATTATTATTATTATTATTATTATTATTATTATTATTATTATTATTATTTTCGTTTTCGATATGTTACTGTATAGCCAGCCACACGACTCAGAAACCTCATTTCTGACGTTTCTATTCTTCGTTCCTGGTTTATTTGGTTAAGACCCAGTGTTTCGATCCATATAGTAGTGTTGGAACCGCTGTTGTTTTATAAAATTTTAAAAGTGTCTCCTTTCTAGTTCCTTTGAGACTTCGTTTTATGGTGCCACACATATAATTACATTTATTTATTTTGTTTTCAATGTCATCACTTTTTCTATATGACACATTGTATCCCAGGTAATTAAAATTGCTCACCTGTTCTATTATAGTATTGAGAAATAAATTATAAATAATATACAATGATAGATAATCGTGTGTTATGAGGGTAAGTGATACAGCCCATATAAATGTTTTCATTTTGTTCATTACATAAATAGAGTCGAGTGTTATGAATCAAAATAAAATGCAATTTTTCATGGACCAGAAAATATAAATTAAGGGCTTCCTGCTGCTCGAAACAAAATATCCTTTGCTGCAATATCTCACCACAAACATGCAATCTAGGATAAGAGAATTTATATACTTCTGTTTTTAGCAGTGTCAACTGTGCGTGTGACAAAACAACTTGCTTTAAAAATGTTAGCTTATGCAACTTCTATGTCAACTTCATATGACAATACAAATACAAATAAATACACCAAGTAAATAAAAAATATATAACTCTTCCGAGCTAAGTTCCAGTTGTAATGTAAAGAAATCAGATGTACAACTGCATTTTCATTGGTCGAATAATTATTTTTAACTTTAAGCGTGTGAGAAAATGTAGCTAGCTCTTTAACACTCGAAAAAAATAAAATTAAAATATATATTATTATGCATCAATCGGCTATGGGCCATATGTAAGTTTCGAGAAAAATACGTTTAAAGTTTAAGTCATTCTTCACAATTTATTGTAGCGCCAAATTAACAATACTGGATACGGCAAGTTATTTTCCTTGTTTAACAGTTATGCATCAACAATCTAAGAGCGAAAACATTTGGCACCTAGCTGCAAGATGCAAAATTTCGTATTTTTCTCGAAACTTACATATGGCCCATAGCCGATTGATGCATGATAATATATATTTTAATTTTATTTTTTTCGAGTGTTAAAGAGCTAACTACATTTTCCTATACGCTTAAAGTTAAAATCATTATTCGACCAATGAAAATGCAGTCATACATCTGATTTCTTTACATTACAACTGGAACGTAGCTCGGGAGAGTTATATTATATATTTTTGAAGATCTGGTTTCATAGCCGTTTGTTGCAAAATATAGAATAACTGATAGAACTGATGGCGTTTACAACTTTTTTTTTAAATAATAAGGCTACATTTAAAAAAATGGCGCTAAAAGTGTGCATACACTTACTTCATGAGCCAGTGTAACAGATGATATCAAAATCTCAATTTTTTAATGTCACTTAGCCGGTTGATGCATAATATTGTTTAATTAAAAGTGGTAAGCCAGAAGGAAGACGGATAGCCGATGGATTGAACAGGATGTCAAATCTTTAAAACTCAAGAATTCGTGCACGTTTGCCAGAGAGAGAGAGAGAGAACCTTGGAGGAAAATTCTGAATGAAGGCTTGACCCACCCAAGGTTGTTGTGCTAATGATGATTTAAAACAAATATGGGAAATACTTTATAACATGTGACGCGCATTTTTTTTTTAAGTTTGAATTATAAACCATGCGCATGTGCCAACAAACGCGAAGCAGTTTACACTGGAATCACGGGATGCAGTCAATATATACACAATATTTAACGAACCTATAAGCTAACGTAACGCAATTTAAATACTCTGACCTGTGAAAGACCAACTAAAAGCTAACCTAACGCAATTGAAGCCCTCTAACCTGTGAAAGAATGCAACGCCCAAAAATAAATAGTAAGTTCTGATATTCTGAAGTATATGTGTACAGTTAATTTGTGCATACTTTATGTTGGCTGCATTGGAATATGCCTTTCTTGTTGCATAGAATATTCGTTAAAATCAATATGGCTGCCACGTCTCCATGCTACGTATGTAGTTAAATATCATAGGAAAATATAATGAAATAGTCATTAGAAAAAATGTAAAAATCATTTTAAACGGTGGGAAATAATTTGAAAAAAATGAAACGCTAAAAATAAAATTTGACAGGAGTTTATGAAAGAATTTAAAAAGTCGCGTCACATGTTGTAAAGTTTAGCTCAAATATGAAACATTGATAGAATATAAATCTATCATTTGTTGCAATACTTAAAATTAGGGAGCCGATTTTTATGTTCTAAAAGTTAAGATTGCAACATAATTTAGTGATAAAATTAATGTAGTAAGTCTTTATATCCAATCAACTGATTTTTTATAATATAACTTGCAAAAACGTTTCCCAATAATTTTTGTTTGGAATCTAGCAATATTACATTTATATTGCCCATCTTACTTTTAAATTATTAAAAGTTCTATTTACATAGTATTCTATTTGCGTCATTTCACCATCATCGAGGATTTGACCTGCTGGTCTATTCCGATCTCATGTTAGAATTGGTCTCTCCATCTTTTACTGGGCCTTCCAACATTTCTTCGTCCTAGTGGTTTGTAGTGAAGAATCTGTTTCGGAATTCTATTGTTATCCATTCTATTGATGTAGTCAATCCATTCATCTCTGTATTGTGTAATTCTATCTAATAGTTCGAATATATTAAGTTCTCTTCGTATATCCTCACTTCGCCTTTGATTCATTATTGTATAGCCAGCCACACTCCTCAGAAACCTCATTTCTGACGTTTCTATTCTTCGTTCCTGTTTTTTGGTTAAGACCCAGTGTTCCGATCCGCCATTGTTTTGTAAAATTTTAAAAGTGTCTCCTTTCTAGTTTGAGACTTCGTTTTATGGTACCAAATATATAATTACACTTATTTATTTTGTTTTCAATGTATTATTTCTTTTTAATTTAAAAGAAACATGTGTAATATAAATGTAATATTACTAGATCCCGCACAAAGTATTGAGAAATATATTTTTGTAAGTTATATTTTTAAAAAATCAGTTGATTGGTTTAAAATATTTATTACGTTAAGTTTTATCGCTATACTGTGTTGCAAACTTAACGTTTAGAACCTTAAAATCCGCTCCCTACTTATAATAAATGCACTAAGTGAAGTACCACTTTTTGTCAAGTGCAGCGGAGAGTTCTTGACAACGGTGAAATAGAAATATGGGACCTGAGTTGTAGAGACTGTACCAGAAGATTCAGTGTGTAGATAACTGGTCTTTTTATCCCATTTTTCTTTTTAACAAGAGTGCAGGATTCCCTCAGCCAGAACTGAAGGTTCCTTTCTTTCAAAACAATTAGAGTACTTGAGCATTGTTACGTAAACACGCGTGAGGATGTTTTTTTCCCTTCACAAAACATGTTTATTTCAGCTCCACTGAACTGTTCTCCTACACCTTCATCCCGTCCCCAGGTACATCCCTGTCGTTATATCATCAGCTACCTACTTAACATTAATAAAACGTATTAATCCAAGAATGTAGTCACATAAACTAAGTTTTATTTTAACTAACTCACTGGCATTATAGAACCCGTAGGTTCATGGCCGCGCGGAAATAAGCTTTCCATACATTCCCATCCCAAGATAATGTTTTCCAGTCATCCGCTGTATAATCTACTTCCTTCAAATCTTGGTTAACGTTATTCTCCCATGTCATTCTTGGTCTACCAAATGAGCGTTTTCCCTCTGGTTTTCCTACAAGAAGCTTCCATGCTCCTCTTTTATTCCCTCATTCTTGCCACATGTCCTGTCCATCGCAGTCTACGAGACTTAACTGTTCTTACTGTATCTCCCCTCCTGTATACAGAACATGTAGCTCACTCTTAAGTAGTCTTCTCCATTCACCTGTGTGTTTATCTATCTTTGACCCTAAATTTTTTCTTAGAATTTGATTCTCAAATACACATAATCCCCTTTCCTCCCTTAAAGTAAGAGTCCAGGTTTCACATCCATATAATATAGATGGGAAAATAACAGTTTCATATCTTAACGTTTTCGAGAGAAGTTGGGACGCCAATAGTCCATGTAATTCATAATAGCATGCATTTCCAGAATTAAGCCTGTGCTTAACTTTTTTGTGCATCTCATTCCTATTTGTAATTATTGTTCCTAGGTATTTGAATTCAGCCACTTCTTCAAAATTTATTTTAGACACTAAAATTTGTACTAATTTGTTAGTCTAGTTCTCTTGGACTAGGCTGGAGATATAATTTTGAATTCAAAGAAAACCATGTTGCACGATGAATACCTCTCCCGAGCTAAGTTCCAGTTGTAATGTAAACAAACCAGATGTATGACTGCATTTTTATTGGTCGAATAATGTTTCTATCTTTAAGCGTGTAAGAAAATGTAGTTCACTCTTCAACACTCGAAATAAAGAAAATGAAAAAAAATATAGGCCTATATTATCTAGCACATGAATATACGAGATATATGGGAGAATCTTAAAATATATAATTGCAATTTTAATACGTAAAATAAACACTGTTATATTCTTACACACGCGCAATACAGAATACATTGGAATTTACATTGTTAAAAATGGTTCCTCTCTGTATAATTTCTTAAAATATTGGAAATGAGACGATTTGAAAAGCGGAGAGAAACAAATTGTTTTGAATTTTTTCAAATAGTTTAGTGAAAAATATCCTACATTATCCACTGAGGATGTGGTGTAAATTACAACAGAATTTACAGGTGAGACAGCATGAATCATAAATTCTGCATCAGTTAGGAAAAACCGGGTAAGTCAACTTTTGGTCGAAAATGAGTTATTAACATTTCCCGATCGCTTTTGGTCCGATGCACGTTCGGTAAAAACGGGTACGTCGTCAAGCGAATAGTGACGGTGTTATGAAGCATTGAATTTTCGATTCATGCACTCCTTAATGTAAGTCATTAAACTAGTTTTTGCTCTCCTGTAAAAATTACTTTGAAGACTTACCTGGTTTTTCCTAATTGATGTAGAATTTTGCTAGTAACGAAACATGGAATTCCCTTCCGCCCTATGTCAGAGACTGTTAAATTATAACATCATTCAAAGACAAACTAAAGAATTATTTAATAACAAACTAACTTATACACCTCACTGATAGTGTTCTTTTAACAATTAATAAATTTAATTATTTATGAAAAAATATTAAGATTAACAAATATGTTCATCTGTTTAAATATTGTACTCGTATAACCATAAAATTAGTTTTCTGTCTCATTATTTTTCTTAGTTTGTTTTATATAGGCCTACATTAGACAGGGACAGTCTACCAACAATTTAATTTATCTTGCTTGAATACATTTTATTATTAGTTTTAATCTTAATCTTAACTAAGATTGTTGTATTAGGCCTATAGATCGTACTATAATAGATATTATCTTATTGATCAAATCTTCATTTAGTATTTAATATTAGAGTTATCATTGCTATATTATGATGTAATATATGCTTGTCCTGGTGAGAGGAAAAGAATCAGACTAAATAAATTAAAGCAATAAATAAAAGTTAAAAGCCAAAATAACACGCTTTATTAGAAAACCGAACTAAAAAATGAAAAATAATTATAATTTCCAACACGCTTGGGATAAAATTAAAGTGGTCAACAAAAAAATCATCCCCAACACATCTAGAATAAAACTAGTTCTTCTTCTTCTTCTTCTTCTTCTTCTTCCTTCCAAGTATTAGGCCAAGGCCTGTTACGATCCTATAGAAAATTTTCCCTCCAGCGTTTTGATCCTTCCGGGAAATTCTCGTATAAGACTTGAAAGCATAATAATAGTCCCTTCGATTGGTTGCTGGCCAAAGGAAGGCAAGACCAGTGATGGGGCTGCCATCTTATAGCCTCTGGTCAGGCTTTTCTGTTATCTAAAAAAAAATTACCATCAAAAGCGTGGGGTGTTTTTTATGGTTTTTACGTTTTCTTCTTAGAGACTTTATTTTTACCAATATCTGTTTATTATCAAAAATTTATTCATTGATATAGAGCACCCCACGCATTTGATGGTAAAATTATTTTTTTTGTAGATAACTCTAGTTTTATTCTAGATGTGTTGGAGATGTTATTTTTGTTGACCACTTTAATTTTATCCCAAGCGTGTTGGAAATTAAAATTATTTTTCACTTTTTAGTTCGGTTTTCTAAAAAAGCGTGTTGTTTTAGTTTTTTTAAACTATTACTTATTTTTTATTTTTTAGTTTGGTTTTCTAAAAATGTAAATATCTTTAAATTCCATACTATTGAAGTATGGGCTAAAAGTAATACTCTTCTAAAAAAATCCTCCGGGCCGGGTTTGAACCAGCGACCTATGGATTACTGAAATTATATACCACTACAGTCCACCACTCTACCAACTGAACTAGCACAACGATAGACTAAAAAGTAGATACGTCCGCAACCTATTATACCGGTCTTCATTTTTTTGATGTCCTGATGATCCTGGCGGAATCTTAGAAAAAAAATTATGAAATTATTGCATTGTCATTGGTCCTTTACAAGTGTACAAATTTTCAAGTCGATCCAATGTTTTTAAGTAGAAGAAAATCGTGTTGAAAAATTCCGTTACATACGATAGATACAGGGTCAAGCTAATAAAAAGCGCGTGACAATTAAACTAAATTGTAAATAAAGGATATCTGTAAACATCACGCAGAAAGCATAAACGTCTAATTAGGTAGGCTCTTATGGGAAGGAAAAATTCTAAAATTCCAAGATTTTTTTTTCCTATTAAGGAAGGCAATAAAGAAAAATCCTATATTTAACGAATGAATTATAAACCCAAGGAAGTCTAGTAAAACAGACACAATAGAGAAATTATTCTTAAATATATCACTGTAGGCCTATTTTATTGGTGATTCAAGCAAGTCCTTCCTATAGTATGAAGTTCTAGAAAGAGTTATTGAATATCGGCGAGTTCCATCTCCGCCATATTGGCTCTGGTATCACGTATTGGACGTATTTTAATCATGTTTGGTCTTGTATGCAATAAAACACCGTAACAACTGGGTGGAGAAAATACCTGAGCTAAAAAATCACGGACCAATAATAAACAAGTACATCTACCAATAGAACAACGTCGCAGCGATAATTAAAAACTTAACATGCAATAATAAAACAATAAAAACGGAAGAATTGCAATTCTTCTTGATTGTATGTAATGCAGCAAAAATATATTACAAGGAGATTTTTTACTGTGGCTATTAATCTTATTTGTGTTTCCATGCAGCTGGACAATCTCTGTAATAATAATAATAATACATTTTTAGGAATATTCCACAATGCAGTGTTTCATTTTCAACCCAAAGTGATTTGTCGCCAGAGGTTCCTGTCTGAAGCATCTTCTTCCCTCAAATATCTAGCTTCCATACTTCTCGTCACTCCATCTATCCAACGTTCTCTAGGTCTGCCTATTCCACTTCTTCCTTTAGCTTTCCAATCAAGGATCTTCTTTGGTATTCTGTCTTCTTCCATTCTTATGAGGTGTCCATACCATTTCAAACTTTTTCTTCATTTTCATCTAATATGTTTTTTTTTCTTTTAACTTGCATAATTTCCCTTATTGTGCTGTTTCTGACTTTATCCCTTCTTGAAATTCTTCCAAAAATCAATTTCTACTGCAAACAGCTTGTTGGCTTATTTTCTACTTAGTGTCCAGGTTTTGGATCCATATAATAAAATGTTTTTAACAGAACTTGAATAATAATAATAATAATAATAATAATAATAATAATAATAATAATAATAATAATAATAATAATAATAAACAAATACATTTTTTCCTATAAGGATAGAAAAATGTAATTTAGATTTAATGCAATGATTATTTATTTACTAGTCAATACCCGGCGTGCGCTGCTGCACTTACATAAATTAATTTTATGTTTAGTTAAATAAGTGGAAAGAAAAATAATTATAAATTAATATCGTAATTATCAGTTTAGGAGTGGTGTGGTCGGATTAGAGGTAGCTTGATCGGTTTACGGGTAGTTTTATCGTTTTAGACGTAATTTGACCGGTTTGGCCGTGTTATAGGAAGCTAGATCGGTTTACGGGTAGTTTTGCCGTTTTAAAGATAGTTTGTTCGGTTTGCGGGTAATTTTGCCGTTTTAAAGGTAGTTTGTTCGGTTTGCGGGTAATTTTGCCGTTTTAAAGGTAGTTTGTTCGGTTTACGTGTAGTTGTTTCTCTTAGAGATAGTGTGATCGGTTTAGAGGTAGTGTAAATGTTTGATGAGTGTTGTCGTTTTAAGGTAGTTTGATCTATTACTGGAGAGTTTGGTCGTTTTAGAGATAGAATTATCTTTTTGTGTGTAGTTTTGTCGTGATAGAGCTAGTTCATTCGGTTTACGGGTAGTTCGGTTAGGTCGGTTGCAATTTTTGGGTTAGGTTCAGTTAGTCTAGTCTAGGTTAGGGTAGGTCAGGTTAAGGCAAGTCAGGACAGGTCACTTGAGGTCAGGTTAGGTTAATGAGGTCAGGTTAGGCCAATGAGGTCCGTTGTGGTTATTGATGTCTATGAGGTCAATGAGATCAATTGAAATCAATGAGGTCAATCGAGGTCAATGAGGTCAGGTAAAATTAGATTGTGTTGTGCCGTGCCAGTTTAGTTTATTTTAGGTTAGGTTATGTTGGGTTCGGCTGGCTTAGGCTGGGTGAGGTGAGGTTAGTTTAGTTTAGGTTGGATTAGATAAGGTTAGGTAAGGTTAGGTAAGGTAAGGTTAGGTTAGGTTAAGTTAGACTAGGTTAGGTTAGGAAAGGTTTCAGCACATAATGTCATTGAACTCATTATTATTGTATTAAAAATGTTCGTTTTAGAACTTATATTCTGATCCCATAAAACGCCATTTAATTTTGAAATTGCAGATTTGCGGTTATTTTTCCTCTCATGTAGTATTATATTCACTCATTTACATTAGTATTATCATTATTATTATTATTATTATTATCATCATTGTTATTATCATTATCATTATTATATTTTATTATTATAATTATTATCATCATCATCATTGTTATTATCATTATCATTATTATCATTATTATTATTATTATCATTAGGCCTATTATTATTATTATTATTATTATTATTATTATTATTATTATTATTATTATTATTATTATTATTAGCAACTAAATTGGTAAGCGCATGTAAGACGAATGATAGAGCAAAAGTTTCCCTGAAAAACATTGGCATGGTGTCCATCTGGAGGAAGAAAGAAATTAACACCTCGAAACTCGTGGATGCAAGAAATAAGTGCTGGAATGAAAAAAAGAGAACTGGAGGACAAGAATTGGATGGATAGGATTGAGTGGAGAAGGAAAACAAAACTTTAGGCACAGAAAGGTGTGTAAACATTGAAAATCTGTATATCAATAAATATTATTATTATTATTATTATTATTATTATTATTATTATTATTATCATCATCATCATCATCAATTAGATCTGTCCGGCTGTTCATTGTGAACACTTTGAGTAATTATTTACACCAGAGATGTTACCAGCCTCTTGTGGAGTTAATGGCGACAGAGTAGAATACAAAGTGCACAAATTACTTTTCTAAGAAGGACCAAAGGATGCACAAAATTGGATCACATAAGAAATGAAGAAATAAGAAGTGAATTAGAAATATATTCAATAAATGATAGAATTCAACAACATCAGGTCGGCTGGGAAGAGCATGTTCAAGAGAATGGAAGGAACAAGATTGCCCAAAATAGCATATCATTATAAACCAAAGGGATTAAGTAATGTAGGAAGAGATGGAAGGAATCATTGTGAATTCGGAACAGGCGAATCGCTTATACCTTGAAGTGAAGATATGATGATTATTATTAGGCTATCAATACCCTGTCTGGAAATGAACCCGAATAGCTGGGGTGTAGAGTAATCACAATGCCGTGGCCAGTGTTATTCCTGACTTCCTGATGTATGAATATAGCGTATTTTAAATCTGTTTAAAATCTAAACTTGAACAATCGATTTCAAGGTAATTTTCTGCCTATCAGCTGGAAACATACAGTAAATGAACTTAAGACCATTGTTGCACGAGCAGTTTGAATAAGTGTAAATATAACAACACAAAATGGGCACAACCATGACCCGGCCCGTTTCTTTTATCAAAAAAGAGGCAAACAAAAAAGCTCTAGAAAACGTCAAGAAGGGGGGGATGGGATGCGGGAGCAAGTTTTTGCTCATTTCAACGCTGACAATTGGATAATGAAGTCTCTTTCAATGGGTCTTCTCCACCCCAGCAGCCTCGCTGAAAGAACCCTCAATGGACCACTTTTGTTGTGTCGGCGCCATCTACAATCTGGGCTAAGTACTGGATGATCTTTTCATTGCTCCCTTCATTCATAATGGAGTACTCTCAGCTTGACTCCGGTCACAATACCACCTCACGCCGACATTCTATATGCTCTTTTTACATTAAATCTATTAACTTGACCTCCACGTAATAAAATACTCTACATGGCCTGTAAAGTTAAAAGAATACAATTGTTCAAACAGAAATATAGACAACTTTAACTCGAATTACTAAGGTGATATCAATATATTTTTTTCTTAATTCGTCTAACGTAGCGTGTGTTTATATATACGGCAAAATGGCTATCACAGATAGGGCGAATGTTTAAAATTAATTATTCGGAAATACTTTACAACATGTGCCGCTAAAAAATATATTAAGTACCCCATGCGCATGCGCCAACAGACGCGAAACGGTTTACACTATGGAATCATGGGATGCAGCCAATATATACACGATATTTAAACGTTGTCAACTAACCTAAAAGCTCACTCACTCAATCACTGGCACTATCGAATCCGCAGGTTCATGGCCGCGCAAACATAAGCTCTCCATACATCTCTATCCTGAGCTAATGCTTTCCAATCATTCTCTGTATAATATACTTCTCTCAAATCGTAGTTAATGTTATTCTCCACCTCATTCTTGGTCTGACAACTGGGCGTTTTTCCTCTAGTTTTCCTACAAGAAGTTTCCATGCATGTCTTCCATTCCATATTCGTGCCACATGTCCTGCCCATCGCAGTCTACGAGATTTAACTGTTCTTATTATACCTATCTGGCTTCCTATAAAGATCGTGTAGTTCACTGTTATATAGTCTTAACCTGAAAGCTACCTAACGCAATTTAAATACTCTAACCTGTGAAATAATGCACACTGATTTTATTTAATATACGTTAATTAGTACAGACTCTATGTTGGCTGCACTGGAACACAAAACATTCGTTAAAATCAATATGGCTGCCCCGCATTCATGTAGTTCAATATCGTGAAAAAATATACCGGTACTGAAATAATCGTTAGAAAACATGTAAAATTCAGTGTAAACGGTGAGAAATAATTTGAGGAATTGAACCCTAACAATAACATTTGACAGGGGTTTACGAAGGATTAAAAAAGTCGCGTTCTTAGGTGAAATTTAAATTTTAATTTACCTTACATTATTTTTTATGAGGCTATGAAATCTAATTAATAGACTAGGATTAGATACCCTATTATTTATGAATTAAAAGTTTCACGGGTTGTAAAGTTTAGACAATTATTCTATTATGTAAAAAATTAGCAATTTAAATGGTTTGGACACACTAAAAGGATAACTGATGATAGAATTTACAGGATTTTTTTAATGTCATGAAAACACTACTATTTGTTTCTTTTCTTTTCATTACACTGTTAACTAACTGCAACATTTTTAGCTCGGAAGAACGGTTTGCCATTGCTTATGCACGGTTACGCGGATTGTCATATGAAGACGCCAGAGCTGAATTTGCCCATAAATACCGTAAACCAGCCCCAACAAAGGCACACATTCGTCTACTTGTAAACAAATTTAATCGTACTGGCAGTGTGTGTGATAAGGCACGACTACGCGTGTCAGCGTAATTAGTGCAGTAGGTTCAAATTACCAGTGGTAGTCCGAACGCATCAACTCGATGCCTCAGTAGGGATATGAACATCCCTCGCTTAGGCTTCTTTCAAAAAATAGATACAAAGAAGAGAAGTGTATTCTTCTAAAGGTACAAAATAATAATAATAATAATAATAATATTTTTAGGAATATTCCACAATACAGTGTTTCTCCTTCAACCCAAAGTGATTTGTCACCATGGTTCCCGTCTAAAGCATCTTCTTCCCTCATATCTCCAGCTTCCATACTTCTCTTCACTCCATCCATCCATCGTTCTCTAGGCCTGCCAATTCCACTTCTTCCATTAGCTTTACAATTAAGGATCTTCTTTAGCATTCTCTCTTCTTCCATTCTTATGAGGTGTCCATACCATTTCAAACATTTTTCTTCTATTTTTCCTAATATGTTTTTTTTTCAACTTGCATAATTCCCTTTATTATGCTGTTTTTGACCTTATCCCTTCTTGAAATTCTTGTCGATCGCCTCCAAAAATTCATTTCTACTGCTGACGGCTTGTTGGCTTATTTTCTACTTACTGTCCAGGTTTCGGACCCATTTAATAAAATGCTAATAATAATAATAATAATAATAATAATAATAATAATAATAAAATAACTAACACAGTGTGAAAGAACAGGTAGCACCACGGTTTCCCAAATAGACGGACTCAGCGGAGTATTGCCTTATAGAAATTTGTTTACAGTACAACTGGAACTTAGCTCGTTTACAGTGTAGTATGTAAAAATGTCGTAACTCATGAAAAACTTTATTAAAAAATGGTTAAACCAAACAAAATTTCCGTCGACTGCCAATAGCTATAAGAAGAGAGACAGTCCATACAGTTTTATTCACTACAAAGAATGTCATGGAAATGTAAGCTTGTGAATAACAATATTTTATATATGAAAGCCTCCCCTAGTTGTATCAAAAGCTGTAACACTTCCTACTCATATCTGGAGCTTAGGACTCCTGCGGGGCTAAGTCAATAATCCTCTTTTCAAGATGTTTATCTGCTCGCTTTCAGAACATAATCACCATTATGACACTTTATCACCGTTACTACAGTCACTGCAAAATAACATTACTCACATTTCCCTAAAATTACATTAAAATACTAGCTAATACCCATAAATGAAGTATTAAAGTTTAATTAAATTGTATGGTATTCGCTGAGACGAACCAAACATTGCGGTTGCTAGTCAGTTTTAAATTTCGGATTTCAGGTAAACCTCCACTTCTAATTGTCAGATTTCGCTCATTTTTTTGATAATACCTACCTTGGTTTATTTTAGTACAATATACTGAATTTCGTTGTAAAACATCGACAATTGTGATCGCTAGAGCGATTTTTAAATTTTCACTTCAGGTGAACTTCTACACCTAAAGGTTTTAGATGGCCCTAATGTGAATCTAAACCATCCAGGGACCCACTCAAACATATAGAAACATTTTTATCAAAATCGGTCTAGTCGTTTAGGAGCAGTTCAGTGACAAACACACGTACAAAAGAATTATAGGCCTATAAAGATATATCTCGGCCAGTTATGTTCACACATAGAAATACATTATATGATGGAAATGGACAGTTAATGACAAATGAGGGAAATTTCGAAGAAGTGGTTAAATTCAAATAGCTAGGAACAATAACACTGGTCAACATGATTTTTGTCTCATGAGTACTAATAGTTGTACTTAATGCAGTTTTTTATCGTGTTGTCAAATATGTATTCGGAATTTCTCCATCACCCACAATTTTTTTAAATTTCAATTTCAATTAATGGATGTAAATAATAATTTTTTTTAATAAACGTTTTTTCGTCCATTTTTCCATTGAGCGATGAGCACGGGGAACACTTTCATCAGGGGATTTCAGCTATGGAAAAGAGATATCAAGGCAAATGGAATCCTAATATGCTGGCCGATTATTGTTGGACCATCAAGAGGGATGCTCCACAGGCGAAATATAGCAGAAAATCATTTCTTACTTTCTAGGTGAGTCCGAATGTTCGAATATTGTGTAGTTAAGAATGTAGAAAACATTAAAGTGTTTGAAATTATAAAAACCTGACTCTCGGAAACCTTGCGTGATGGAGAAAACCCAATATCATATTTGAATTCAGGAGAAAAAATACTATCAGAATCGCATATTTTTCTTTCTGAGACAAAAACGTGTATTTTTTTGTTGCTCAGTGTAATTACAAACAGGAATGAGATGCACAAAGTAATTAAACATAGACTCAATTCTTGAAATGCATGCTATTATGTATTACAGGAGCTCTTGGCATCCCAACTTCTCTCAAACAAAAAATGTTAAACTGAAAATATATAAAACTGTTATTCCACCAGTTATATTACCTTTATGGATGTGAAACATGGACTCTTACTTTAAGGGAAGAGCAAAGATTACGAGTATTTAAGAATAAAGTTCTTAGGAAAATGTTTGGACCAAAGAGAGATGAACAGACAGGCGAATAGAGAAGATTACATTTAGGAAAACTAGATGAAAAATGTCCAGTTCGTAGACCAAGAATTAGGTGAAAGAATAACATTAACCATGATTTGAGGGAAATAGATTATACAGGAAATGCATTAGCTTAGAATAGGGATGTAAAGAGGGCTTATGTTCGCGAGGCCATGAACCTACGGATTCGATAGTGCCAGTGAGTTAGATAGTCAATAGAGAAACTTAAAATGGGAACAAAATAGAACGATTTCGTTTATTTAAACACAATTCGGATATCTGTTGTAACTAAATCGATGAATACGTGGGAATATATAGGCCTATATATTTTTAACCCCGAGCGAAGCGAAATGAATCAGTTTTCATGTTGTGGATGGGAACAATAGCCCCACTCATGATGGTGGATAATGAAATGCAAATAAACTCCCACAAATTACAGCCCTCAATAGGCTTGATTACGAACATACCAATAAAATGTTCTTGTTCCATGTATTAAACGTAATGACGCTGCCCTCAATGCCGATAAGGACAATTACCGCTAACAAGATAGTTACGCATAATAAACTGACAAGCAATACTCGACCTAACGTGCATGTCTTCCACAATTCAAACAAATATAAAAAGTGATCATTTAAATATAATTATTTGCCTGATGAATATGTTTATTGAAATTTAATTAGGCTAACTAACTCACTGGAACTATCGAACACGTGGTTAATATCCTCGCGGACATAAGCTCTCCATACACCCCAATTCTGAACTTATATTTTCAGTCATCCTCTGTATAATCCACTTCCCTCGAAGCATGGCTAATAGGCCTACTATTCTCCCACCTCATTCTTTGCTTACCTACTGGGCGTTTTCCCACTGGTTTTCCTACAAGAATAATGAAATTTACGAATAAAACTATAAAATAGTCACCTGTAGGTCCGTCTCCTCAACTTAAAATGTTTTAACACTCTGTAGGCCTTTCGGGACGAAGTAGGTCTGTATTTATTTAAGCACCGAGGGTCAATAAATACAGACCTACTTCGTTCTGCTGATGATGGGACTAGTCCCGAAAGGCCTACAGAATGTTAAAACATTTTAAGTTGAGGAGACGGACCAACAAGCGATTATTTTATAGTTTTATTCGTAAATTTTATTGTTGTGACTTAATACCTCAACGGAATCTTACCATGAATTTTACTAGATCGATTCCTACAAGAAGTTTCCATGCCCCTCTTTCAATCCCCATTTTTGCCACATGTCGTGACCATCGCTGTCTACAAGACTTAACTGTTCTTACTATATCTGGTTTCTATTATGTAGCTCCCTGTTATGTAGTCTTCTCCATTCACCTGTCTGTTCGTCTCTCTTTGGTCCAAAATTTTTCCTAAGAAGTTTATTTTCAAATGATAATATTCTTCCCTCCTTTAAAGTAAGAGCAGCACATAAAGATATTTGGTCGAAATTCGTTAAATTAAATTTGCAGAGAAACATTGCCCAGACCGGGACCTGAACCCGGGACCTTTGGTTTACCATACCAATGCTCTTACCAACTGAGCTACCGGGGCGAGTTCCAATGTAGACGCAAATTTTTGTCATTTGGTGCTCGGGAATTAGTCTATAACGTATATAAGAGAAAAATTTGCGTCTAGATTGGAACTCGCCCCGGTAGCTCAGTTCGTAAGAGCATTGGTACGGTAAACCAAAGGTCCCGGATTTCGGTCTGGGCGAAAATCTTTCTCTTCAAATTTAATTTATCCTTCAATGAGATGTGTTAAATCAATAATAAAAACATCGAAATTCATTGTTAACCTAAAAAAAAAAAAAAAAAAAAAAAAAACTCTAGTTATACCTATTCTTTAGAAATATCACACCGTTTTAAATATATTTTATATATTTACTTCAACTATTTATTTGTATTAGAATTTTCATATGGAGTTGATATGGAAGTTACATAAACTACAGATTATTAATGACTATTTAACTCATGACCCAAATGGGAGTCAATGACCAATCACGTTTCAATGATTTCTGTTTTACAACCAATCAGAGTCGTGTTTCACGAAATATTTATCAGTGTTAAATTTACCATATTATAGAAAGCTCCTCCTTTTAAATATTCTGAACAGGTCTGACCATTATTTTGCAGTGACTGACCCAGTAAAAAAATACGGCTACCAGATTGTATATATAGTGCATGGACGTCAACACATAGCGCTTGCAGGAGTTAATATAAAAACATTTGTAGCAATTTATTGTACAACCAAAAAAAGAAACCACTGTTTGCACTTTCTTAAATGTATTTTTTCCCAGGTAATAATCCAGAAAAATATAATTGTCATATTTACATCATACGACATCAGAAATGAATTAATATACAGTTTGATGTTTCATTTTTTCTCCACTAGAGAGCATTCTTACAATATTGTGTTGCTTTGGCAATAAATAGTATGATCGGGTTGCAGTGATGAACAAAAGAAGCAGATGAAGCGTACCTATCGTTTCTCATTTGTTTTCAAACATCGCCGTTTACATTACATATATAAATATTTTAAAATAACTATAGTTAAATAATGATTTGTGAGTAAACAGCTTAATTTTATTCGTTAAATAGTCCTAACAAATGCCACTCTTGATTTCCAAATTCTCTAGATAAATTCACTTCTCACTTCGTGAGTCGTGAATTTATCGATAATTTGGAAATCACTACTTATGATAAACAGTTATGTCTAATACGTAAATTATTCTGCGCCGGTACCTTCATTGTTCTTTTTTTTATTAACCCTGCACAAAATTAAAGCTTTTAGAAGAAGAGGGAGATAAAATTCGGTAGACATGGGTACCCATATAGAAACTATCAAAACAACTAACCTAATTTAAAATAAAAGTTTATTCCTTCTAATCATTCTTCTAACAAAAACTGCAACACATTTTCTCACAATAATGGAGATATAATTTCACATATGAAGGGTACAGGAAAAAAAAAAGTCGCTTTTTTTCCTCGAAACTTTTAGTTGTACAACACACACTTGCTTACCTGTATGACAAACTTTGGAGGTAAATGAACGCAAGACTACACTACACATTTTACTGTTTTGCAGTTGTAACTGATGATAGCTTACACTTAAAAAAAAAAAGTTAACTACCGTTGAAGTTGTTGTGATGGCAGTTGTCACTGGTACAATTTTTATTATTTAAAAAATATGTCAGTGAGAGTTGTAGGACCCCAATTTTTTTTCCAAACTTCTAATATATTATTATTATCATCATTAATCTTATAATTATCTTATTATTATTAATCTTATTTTTATCTTATATTATTAACATATTATTATTATTATTATCTTATTATCATCCTATTATTATCATTATTATTAATCTTATAATTATCTTATTATTATTATTATTTTTAGTATTATTATTATTATTATTAATCTTTTTTATTAAACTAATGATCTTCTTGGTGATAAAATAGTAAAACATGTAGTCAATGTACCCAATTCACCAATTAAAAATTAAAAGAGTCAATAGTCAGTATTGACAGTCAATATTTAGTCTTGAAAATGACAGCTTCGCTGTTGAAGCATGTTGACTCTTCAGTTTTTAATTGATGAATTGGGTACATTTAATACATGCTTTTTATTATTATTAATCTTATTTAGTATATTATTTGGAAAGCAACGGGAAGCTACCATACCTATAATTCCTTAGTAAAGCTACAAAGCATAGCATGAAAATGTTATGACTGCAGTAAAAGACCTACTCTAGGGCAGAACACTGTAAAAGATTATCTTATTATTATTATTATTATTATTATTATTATTATTATTATTATTATTAAGAGCATGGGTTGATTTGCTATTTTTCTTATTATGTCGTTATAACATTTTTCACAAGATCTTGTACCATAACTAATATTATAGGCCTACTCTTAACATAATTTATTAGAATGCTACAGGCCTTCAGAGATCGGACACAAAGTGATGGGAGGCTGTCTGGCCAAAGGGCCGTAGTTTTGGAGTTCCTGTTCTAAATGTAGCTTATATTGTTATGTAATTAACTGGATTGGTGTTTACTTGATGAACATCCATAACTTATTTAATTAAATAAAAATAAAACAGTTTTATGTGATTTTCATATTTATTAAAATATAATTTAGTTACAGCTGTTTCGGTACTTTGTACCTTCTTCAGACATGACTACACTTCATGTCTGAAGAAGGTACAAAGTACCGAAACAGCTGTAACTAAATTATATTTTAATAAATATGAAAATTACATAAAACTGTAAGTTTTATTTTTATTTAATTAAATATACTGTCATGGTTTTCACCCATTCAATTCATCGTTTTTAAAGTGGACCTTTCATATTTATTTATTTATATATGACATGAAAAGAAAAATAAACGCCTGAAACGGGGATTTGAACCCGGACTTCTGAATTGATACTTCAGTGCGCTACCACTTACGCTATCCAGGCATCCTAGCACAAACATTTATGTTTCCATTATAAATATTCTCTATCACGAGAGGTAGCGGAAACTCGGTCTCACTGCCCTCTAGTGGCTACTATAACAAGTAAGCAAATCAAAGACAATTTTTATTGATTAGCAGAGACGCTTCTTGAATCTGATGTTATTAGCGCCCTAACAGTGATTATTAAATTTGACATACAAGCAATTGCAAACCTAATATGGCCAGAAAAATATAAAAACTCAACGGGGATTAGAACCACGGACCTCCGAATTGATACTTCAGTGCCGCTACCACTTACGCCCTAATCCAGGCATTCAAGCGACAAAAATTTTCTTTCTTTCCTATATATATACACTTACTCACTGACTACTATACGCAAAACCCGTAGGTTCATGCCGCCGCGCGGACATAAAGCTCTCCACACATCCCTATCCTGCAGCTAATGCTTTCCAGTGCATTACTTCTATAATACTACTAGTCCTACAAATCATAGTTAATGTTATTCTCCCCACCTCATTCTTGAGTTCTACCAACTGGGCGTTTTCCCTCTGGTCTTCCTACAAGAAGCTTCCATGCAAGGCTTTCATTCCCCACACTGTGCCAAACATGTCCTGGCCCATCGCAGTATACGAGACTTAAACTGCCCCTCTTAATATAATGGCTTCCTATAAGAATCATGAAGTTCATTGTTAAGTAAGTCTTACATCCAGTCACCTGTATGGTCATCTCTCTTTGGTCCAAAAATTTTCCTAAGTACCTTTATTCTCAATATACTTGTAATTTCCTTTCCTCACTTAAAGTAAGAGTCCATGATTTCGCCACCCATATATATGTAACTGGTAGAGATAATGGTTTTATATATTTTCAGTTTAACGTTTTCTTAGAAGGAGTGCCGCGACCATCAAGAGTCTCTTCTGCCCCAATGCATAATAGCACGCATTTCCAGAATTGAGCCTATGTTTAATTTTTTTGTGCATCTCATTCCTATTTGTGATTATTGTTCCTAGGTATTTGAATTCAGCCACTTCCTCAAAATTTCCCGCATAGGGCCTATATATTAGAAAATTGTTGGGTATTGTTAAGGACGAATACATGGGCGGAAACTGTGTATTTTTAAACAAATATAAAAATCATGGCAACATATATCATTCAAGCGATAGTCGAAACTACATTAGTGTAATATTTGCATGCCAAGTGTTGAGGGGCGGGCCATCTGCGCGTTAGCGTGGGTCCATGTGTGCGCTTCCTCATCAACCCCATTACGTCATATGTAGTGACGTCAGACTCACAAAAAACACAAGACAGTTCCTGTTTTGTTTGCTCATTACATTATGGAAATGGTGTCAATTGAGACATAATTGACGTTAATTTTGTTGTTAAAGACTTTTTTTTGTTGAAATTGGCACTTTAGACAGGCAGGCCAATTATTAACATATATATCATTAGACGTTATTTTTAGAATTAATTAACCCCTTCAAGACCTTCCTCATCATTCAAATTAACATACTGACGTTAATTATAAAATATGTGAAATTCAAAGCCTACGATCTAACTCCGAGCTTTCTCAGACACTTACAGGAACATCGATATCGGATATGAAGTTCCCCTGTTTACAAAACTACATCACCATCCGTCACGAATTAAGCCTTTGTAGACCTGTTTCGGCCCCATCTAGCAGTCTTTTAAGAGGTCTTACTCGTTAACTATGTCCTTTGGGTTTATATTGCATCATCATTTTTGACATTCTTGAATTATCCATTATTTTTACATGGTCTAGCCAGTTTCATTTATATCTAATCAATTGAGTTGGTGTTTACTTGATGAAAATCCATATTTATTAATTAAATAAAAATAAAACGTAGTTTTATTTGATTTTCATATTTATTATATAATTCAGTGACAGCTGTTTCGGTACACTGTACCTTCTTCAGACATGTTAACAAATTATGAATTGTGTTCCAACTGATCTAAGAAACAATACAACAATATTTATTTAAATGGGGAAAAGAATCGTATATACTCAACCTAGGATTTAAGGAGAGATCAGGGCTTGCTTGGTTTAGACTAGGGGCATGGAAATTTCTAAAAATTAGCGACGATCACGATATGCGAATATGTCCAATGTGCGGGAACTTTGAAGATGAGATACATATATTAGGAAAATGTAATGATTTAGAATATTGGAGACGTCAGTTATTACCGGAAAGATTTCTAAATTCAAATCGGGAAAGATTGGCATGCTACGAGTTATTGGTAAATCCAGAAAATTGGATAAACCTCGGTAAATTTCTGGACAAAACGCGAAAAATAAGGACAACGCTCATTCATGAATAAATATATGTTATCAAAATGCAATACCATTAATTATTAACAATTATATATAAATTAATTAGTGTATAATGCTGTTGTGTTATTATTGAATTGTAATATTAATGTGTTTTCTTTATGTAATTGTAATGTTAATGTTTTTTTAGTGTATAATGCTATTGTATTATTACCTAATTGTAATATTATTGTGTTTTCTTTATGTAATTGTAATGTTAATGTTTTTAGTGTATAATGCTATTGTGTTATTATTTAATTGTAATATTATTATTGTGTTTTCTTTATGTAATTGTAATGTTATTGCTATTGTGTTATTACTTAATTGTAATATTATTGTGTTTTCTTTATGTAATTGTAATGTTAATGTTTTTAGTGTATAAGGCTATTGTGTTATTATTTAATTGTAATATTTTTATTGTGTTTTCTTTATGTAATTGTAATGTTATTGCTGTTTTTGTTTATTTTTCTTTACACTAGTACCAATTATTACTTTCTTTTAACGGACTGTCAAGAGCACTTACGGCTTACTGCCGTGCGACCCATATTTGTAAATAATATTGTAAATATCTTACTTTTTTGTCTAATAAAGTCCTACTACTACTACTAAATTTTTAAATTTAACAAAGGGGATTCATTCAAATCAAGTTGAGAATTTAACAGTTTTTTACTACTTTTAAACTTATTAATTTCTACAGCCTCCAAAAGATCTAACTTCTTACCCTTATCACAAATATGTAAAATTTCAAAATTTGGATCGAAACAATGACTACGTTTTATTTTCATTTATATCTGTTCAGTTTTTATTCCGCCGATTCTACTTCTAATTGTTCTAAAATGTCTTCATTATTTTATTCGATCTAAAAGAGTTTATCCTGCTGTTCTTCTGAGAAATGTAGTTTCCGTTGCTTTGATTCTGCTCCTGTCTCTTTTTTCTTAATGTCCAAATCTCACTTCCGTATAAAAGGGAGGGTAATACTTTACTTTTACTTTTGAGGGCCTCTCCACTTTTCATCTGTTACCCAGGGTAATACTAAAGTATTATATTTTTATTCTTGTGGATTTTTGTACTAATTTAGCTTTTAATATATTGTTTATTATTCCTAAGATTTGTGTAAATTCGGCGATTTCCTTGTTCATATCTTTTTCATTGTGATAAGATATTTTACAACCAAAATAGTTAAAATGTTGTACTTGTTCTAGGCATTGGTTATTGTGTATTTTCTTACTTCTGATTGGATCTTCTACTAAGAATGCCATTACTTTTTGACTTTTGCACTGAAATTTCCATTCCAAAATCTTTTAACCCTTAAATTGGCAAAAGACAAATTTATTCTATTAGTTAATTGAATGTGACGGACCGCAGTGAAAACGGAATCTTGTATAACTGCTATTATTAGGTATATTGTATAATTAAGACACACATTTAAGTGGTTTCTTTTTGTTCCTTTTATTCTGATTTATTCAAAATATTAAATTAACTGAACCAACTGACGTATCCAAAAGGATACATTACGAATTGAAGGGTTAATATTTTATTTAGTATATATGGTCCTATTTGTAAGTTATTCTCTGAATTGGAAATTATAACTTCATTCTCTGCGAAAAGTAAGGTAATAAATAATAGTTTTAAAAACCTAAAACAACACGCTTTATTAGAAAACCGAACTAAAAAAATGAAAAATAATTTTAATTTCCAACATGCTTGGGATAAATAATTTTACCACCAAAAGCGTGGGGTGCTCTTTATCAATTAATATATTTGATAATAAACAGATATTGGTAAAAGTAAAGTCTCTAAGAAGAAAATGTAAAAATCATAAAAAGCACCCCACGCTTTTGATGGTAAAATTATTTATCCCAAGCATGTTGGAAATTAAAATTATTTTTCTTTTTCTTTTTAGTTCGGTTTTCTAATAAAGCGTGTTGTTTTAGTTTTTTAAAACTATTATTTATTTTTATATTTTTTACTTTTAATATTTTACAGAATAAGATAAAGATGTAAATATCTTTAAATTCGATTCTATTGTAGTATGAGCTGAAAGTAATAAAAAAAAAACTCCCAGCTGGATTTGAACCAGCGACCTATGGATTACAGAAATTATATACCACTAGAGTGTACCGATCTACCAACTGAGCTCTTACAACGATTGACTAAAAAGTCGACAAGTCCGCAACTTATTATACCAGTTTTCATTTTTTTGATTTTCTGATGATTCTGGTCAGGATTCTGGAAACAAAATATGAAATGATTGTATTGTCACGGGTCCTTTACAAGTATACAAAGTTTCAAGTCGATCCAATGTTTCTAAGTGGGTGAAAATAGTGTTCAAACATTCCGTTACATAGATACAAAGACACTTTGTTTGATTTTCTGATGATTCTGGCCATGATTTTAGAAACAAAATATGAAATTATTATATTGTCACGGGTCTTTTACAAGTATGCAACGTTTCAAGTCGATCCAATGATTTTAAGTGGGTGAAAATCGCGTTAAAAGATTCAGTTACATAGATACAGGTCAAGTTAATATAAAGCGTGTAAAAATGTTAAGGTAGGCCTACTGGTTATTATGATTCCTGATGTATAGATTAGGTTCCACTTAAAAATGATTTAATTCATGTAATATTAAACAGTGTTGGTGATAGTGGGCAACCTTGTCCAACTCCAAACCTACGTATGGCTTCGAAGCTATGTACGGAAGAAAAAAATCACTAGCGAATTCTTGTCTAGCGAGCCCGGGTTCGACTTACTTACTTACTCACTGGCACTATCGAACCCGTAGGTTCATGGCCGCGCGGACATAAGCTCTCCATACATCCCTATCCTGAGCTAATGCTTTCCAATCATTCCCTGTATAATCTACTTCCTTCAAATCATAGTTAATGTTATTCTCCCACCTCATTCTTGGTCTACCAACTGGGCGTTTTCCCTCTGGCTTTCCTACAAGAAGCTTCCATGCTAGTTATAAAATCATGTCGTTTACCCTTTAGAATTATATATGAAATACTATCACTAACAAACTTAATATCTCGGAGAGCGGATAGGATCCTCCTTCTAACTAAAAAACCCGTTCCAAATGCAGGTCTTTCTGCACCCCCGTAGTATAATGCAAAGTTTCCTGATTCCTGACTACCTTCTCCTGGCCACCTAACTTCCTGTAAAGCGACTATATCCAAGGGCAATTTATCTAATTCCCGCGTTAATATCTCTAGTGCCCCGCTATTGTATAAAGTCCTAACATTCCATATTCCTAGGAACATGTCCCTGTGTTTGAGCCTTTGGCATGGGTTCCCTGAAGTAGTCCCCGCCCGGAGAACCGAATGGGGGACTATTTGACCTCCGGAAAATTTTACCCCAGTTGAACCCATGTCCGCATTTCTTGACAGTTGTATTTTTACGGTGAATTGAAGATTTTGATTGTTAAATTATCATCATCATGAACAAATCCGTTTTAGGCCATGTGACCTGTGACGGTAAACCTAACGAAGATGGTCTTGATCTTTCCACCGATGTTTTGGTCTCCCTTGGTCCCTATGTCCATTGGAGTATAATGAAACGGAAATTTTGGAAGTCTATTTCTTTCCATTCTTCTTAGATGATTTTTCCATTCTTGTTAGTATCTTTCTATATCTTCATTTAAACGTTGTACTCCCAAGTTTTTCTCTGATAATAGCGTTCCTTTGGTGATCCAGTCTATTAACTTCTAACAATGTCCACCGCTGTGGACTCGAGATAGCGTGTTGCCTTGTCACGCAGCGGGCCCAGATTCGATCCCCGGTCGGGACAGTTTTTCTGAGTGAGGTTTTTATCGGGGTTTTTCCTCACCTGCAAGACAAATGTCAGGAAAACTAAGGTCCAAACGATCCCCGAAATCATATGGCCATCATATCATCCTTATCATTATCATCATCATCATCATCCTCCTTCACCGGTGTGGAAAGCAACGGGAAGCTACCACACCTACAATTCCCTAGTAAAGCTGCAAAGCATAGCATGAAAATGCTATGATTGCTGTGAAAGACCTGCCCTCGGGCAGAATTACTATGGATGGATGGAACTCCTAACAGTGAATGTAAGAAGTGCATTTGGCTTCCTCTAAGTTTATGAGAATTTGTTTTATTTAAAATCCAAATTCCAGTTTTCAATATTTAAGAGCAGCTTCTGATGTGATGTTATGCAATCTTAGTTTTGTATCTGTCCTCATCTGTTAACCAAAATGTCTTCTTATTACCCCATTCATTTTATTACATTTTTTTGTAATTTTGAATCAATGTCACTCTCATGTTCTGCAAATACACTTCGTAAGCAAGAGAAAACAGATATTTGTTCTAGAATATTTTACCTGTTTTTTTTTCTCCCCCCCCCACACACATTGCCATTGCTTTAGATAATGAAGTGGAAATGCTCATATTCTATTTGCTGGTAGTCCACCTCTGTGGTCTCGAGGTAGCGTGCTGCCTTGTCACGCAGCGGGCCCGGGTTCGATTCCCGGTCGGGACAGGCTCCTTGGTGAAGATTTTTTCGGGGCTTTTCCGCGCCTGTAAGACAAATTTCAGGAAGCTTAGGGCCCAACAGTCCCCGAAAATCATCCGGCCATCATCATCATCCGTATCATTATAATCATCCTTCACCGGTGTGGAAAGCAACGGGAAGTTACCACACCTATAATTCCCTAGCAAAATTGCAAAACATAGCATGAAATGCTATGATTGCAGTGAAAGACCTGCCCTCGGGCAGAATTACTATGGGATATTTGCTGGCAATTTTGAATAATTGATATGCTGCTATTTGTAAACTGTCTTTGTTAAATTAATTAAAAGTAAATTAATTAAATTAATTGGATTGCGTTATGCATCAACCAGCTATGCGTCATTATGTAAGATCCGAGAAAATTCGTCTAAAGTTTAAGTCGGTCTTCAATATTTATTGCAGCACCAAACAATTTTGGATATTGCAAGTTATTTTTCTTCTTTGACAATTATGCGTGAACAATCTATGGGCGGAACATTTGGCGCTTAGCTTCATGATGCAAATTTTAGATTAGCATTTATGAAGATCTAGTTTCATACCCGTTTGTTGCAAAACATGGAATCTCTGAAAGGACTGATGACGTTTACATTTTTATTTAATAATAAGGCTATATTTAAAGATTTGGAGCTAAAAATGTGGGTACACTTACTTCATGAGCCAGTGCAACAGATGACATCAAAATATAAATTAAAAAAAAAAAGACGCTTAGCCAGTTGATGCATAACATCGTCCAATTTGATTGTAATTTTTTTTATCTCGTGGCCAGAAGAGTCGGTGGTGTATAATTTATCTACTATTAAACAATCAGTGACGCTTTAGTTTATAGTTACTAGGCAACAAAAACCTATACTTTATATTCTAACAAAACGCGCTATCAAAACATAAAAAATACAGGTTCAACAAAACGTAAAATACACTTTAATTATTTCGTATAACTATATAAATAAACTTTCCTTGACTTTTCTGGAAGTATATTAATAGTTGCATCTTTGACTGTTTTTAAAATTTTTCCTGATGAATCGTGAAAATCACCTTCGCTCATTTTTACTTTAAATTCACATATGAAACTAGCACCCAAAATTACAGAATATAACAACAGTTATTGTTGATTGATCGTGTTTCCCCCCCCACGGGTATGATTTATAATCCATTATTAAAATTAATGTCCACCGCTGTGGTCTCGAGGTAGCGTGCTGCCTTGTCACGCAGCGGGCCCGAGTTCAATCCCGGTCGGGGCAGTTTTTCTGGGTGAGGTTTTTATCGGGGTTTTTCCTCACCGGTAAGACAAATGTCAGGAAAACTTTAAGGCCCAAACGGTCCCCGAAATCATATGGCTATCATCATCATCCTTATCATTATCATCATCTTCCTTCACCGGTGTGGAAAGCAACGGGAAGCTACCACACCTACAATTCCCTAGTAAAGCTGCAAGCATAGCATGAAAATGCTATGATTGTAGTGAAGGGCCTGCCTTCGGGCAGAATTACTATGGATGGATGGATGGATTAAAATTAATGTCCACCGCTGTGGTCTCGAGGTAGCGTGCTACCTTGTCACGCAGCGGGCCCGGGTTCGATCCCCGGTCGGGGGAGTTTTTCAGGGTGAAGTTTTTATCGGGGTTTTTCCTCACCTGCAAGACAAATGTCAAGAAACCTTTAAGGCCCAAACGGTCCCCGAAATCATGTGGCCATCATCATCATTCTTCACCGGTGTGGAAAGCAGCGGGAAACTACCACACCTACAATTCCCTAGTAAAGCTGCAAGCATAGTATGAAAATGCTATGATAGCAGTGAAGGACCTGCCTTCGGGCAGATTTACCATGGATGGATTGAAATTAATTAAAGTAACTTATTGTTAAACATTTCTTAAAAAGTGCAGATTTATAATTGTGTTCCTTTTCCAATATCCGATACACAATTTATACGTAATTATTTATTACATTTTGCACTTTTTTTCCATAATTCTGCTGCTAAATCATGCTAAGTCCTTTTTTAAAATTTGATTTTGAGGGACAAAACAACAGCCTGGTTATTCCTTTTTTATTTTAAAATATACCTTTTAGTATGTCTTCTTTAAAAAAAGTCAGAATCAAAAATTCAAATAATACGGTAACTACATTAAACAGTTTTATGCTTCTCCTGAAAATTAAAAAAAAAAAATGGATATAGCAAGTTTTGGAATTCAGGTCCCCAATTTCACCGGTGTATTTTCCAGCAACCTAATTATTGCATTAGCTGTGTGCGAAGAGACATTTCGTATCATGATGGAGCACAATTCCCCGCAGTCCAGTCCTTGGTCGCTTCTCCTGGATCTTTACGAAGACTTTGGGGAGACAGACTTCTATATACCATTTAGCAGTCCTCTGATTCTCTAGCACTACTGTAGCCAGATGACCGCTTATTGAGAAGAAAGTGGACACAATTTTCTTCCCCAAACTCCTAGGCCTTTTGACTTTGCTCGGAGGGTGCTCATCTGGGAAGACCCACACCGATGATTTGATGCTTTGCTTTAGGGTCATACTGGTACATACACGTTTCGTACGTGCCGGCACCTGGTTTCATCTTCTCCCTTCTCTTCATCATCATCATCCCTCATACAACACATTTTCCACAACACAAACATGCCCTCATCCTAACACTCCTCTTCGTACACAACACAAGAATAAAGAGTCTAAGTAAGCTGGTCTACCGAAGTGGTGTGTAAATTGAAAACAGATCACATTAACGCCATCTATTCGCGGAATGTGCATTAGAACATATAATGAATGCACTGTAAATTCTCGTTAAGATTCTTAAAATTTCTATGCACCTAAGCCTTTATCATTTTCACTGTTATCGTATACCCATTTATCATTCAAATGTTCTTGACCAATTACATGCATCAACATGGAGACATAAGTTAAATAGAATTAATGGTTAAACGTAGTAAAAAAAGGATTTTATACACGAGGCGGTGCCTAGAGTGATAATTTACAAAACCAGATAAGCATGCATGTCAATGACTTATTATTACGAATTCATAAATAAATATATAAATAAACCATCTTAAAACATCAGCCACGTAGGCCTAGTTTTCTTTATATATATATATATATATATATATATATATATAGTCCACCGATATGGTATCCAGGTAGCGTGCTGCCTTGTCACGCAGTGGGCCCGGGTTCGATTCCCGATCGGGACAGGCTCCTGGGTGAGGTTTTTTTTTTTATTTTTTTCCTCACCTGTAAGACAAATGTCAGGAATCTTAGGGCCCAATGTTCCCCATCCTTACTATTATCATCATCATCATCCTTCAACGGTGTGGAAAGTGACGGGAAGCTACCACACCCATAATTCCCTAGTAAAACTGCAAAGTATAACATGAAAATTCTATGATTGCAGTGAAAAACCTGCCCTCGGAAAAATTACTATGGATATATATATATATATATATATATATATATATATATATATATATAGCGTATAGTCCACCGCTGTGGTCTCGAGGTAGCGTGCTGCCTTGTCACGCAGCGGACCCGGTTCGATCCCCGGTCGGGGCAGTTTTCTGGGTGAGGTTTTTATCAGGGTTTTTCCTCACCTGTAAGACAAATGTCAGGAAAACTTTAAGGCCCAAACGGTCCCCGAAATCATATGGCCATCATCCTTATCATTATCATCCTTACCATTATCATTACCATCATCATCCTTCACCGGTGTGGAAAGCAACGGGAAGCTACCACATCTACACAATTCCCTAGTAAAGCTGCAGCATAGCATGAAAATGCTATGATTGCAGTGAAGGACCTGCATTCGGGCAGAATTACTATGGATGGATATAGCCTATAAGCTAATGCCCAGCGTGCGTTGCTACGCCTTAATAAATGAAATATTAAAGGTTAAATAAATTGTATGGTGTACACTGAGACGAACCAAACATGGCGGCTGCTAGAAAGTTTTTAATTTCGGATTTCAGGTAAACCTCCATTTATAATTTTCGGATTTCGCTCATTTTTTTATAATACCTACCTGGATTTATTTTAATACAATATACTGAGTTCCGTTGTGAAACATAAAACATTATGACAGCTACAGCGATTTTTAAATTTTCGCTTCAGGTGAACTCCTATACCTAATGGATGAGTCCAATTGTGAATCTAAATCATCCAGGGACCACTCAAACACATACAAAAAAATTCATCAACATTTAGGAGGAGTTCAGTAACACACATGTACAGAAGAATTATATATATATATATTTATTTATTTATTTATTTATTTATTTATTTATTTATTTATTTATTTATTTATTCGTAATTCTTACTAGTATATTTATTAATGTCTCTATATTTTGCATTATTACAGGGGATTCGATAAGTAATGGCAACACTGCTGTAACATCACACCAACATTTATTCAGCTTACTTTTGACAAGTCAACTCCTGCCAAATCCTTGGAATATGTACGGTGCACTCCATCTGCAGCAATTTTTCTGGATATCTCTCTCATCTGTTCGATCTACAGCTTTCTGGATATCTATTCTTGACTGAAATCGAATGCCTCGCAGAGGTTCTTTAACCTTTGTGAATAAGTTATAGTCACAAGGGCTCCTATCTATTGAAATCATATCTTTTGATTTATCTTTTATTAACATATACTTTGTTTTATCTAAATTTATATATTAAAAATACTTGTTAAAAATGACAGTTCGAAAAATAAATGGAAAGTTGTCATAAATTATTTCAAAATATGGAGGTATCAAATGGATGAAAATAACACAGAAGCAGAAGAAATTGACTAATTACCTCAAAAAATGAATTAAGTGAAGAGTTCGAACAAGCAAGAATTATAATGGACAATAGATACTGTTATGCATTAAAACAAGTTTTTAAGTCAAGAACAATAAGTAGGATAGCAAAACTTAAAATATATCATTAAACAATATTGAAACCATTAGTTAAGTTTGGAAGCGGAACATGGACATTATCAGAAAAAGATAAGTACATGGGAAAGAAAAATATTAAGGAATATATATATAGTAGTACAGGAACAAAATATATGGAGCATTAAAACGAACCAGGAATTGAAATAATTATATAGGAATTTAAATCTGGTAGAAGATAGGAAGCTATTTACTTTATTTTATATCATTTTAATTTTATTATATTCTATGTTTTTGTTAGTATTAGCTAGTATTAGATTAAATCATCATTGTATTTTGTTTAGTCTGTATTTTAATAATATCTTAAAATTGTAATATGCATGTAATTTTTGTATAATTCTACTATTCGCTGGTTGAGTGGAAAAGAAGACCTTATGGCCTTAACTCTGCCAGCTAAAATAAAGCATTATTATTATTATTATTATTATTATTATTATTATTATTATTATATTAGAAGAAAGAGACTTGAATGGGTAGGACATGTGTTGCGGATGGAGCAAGAAAGAGGTACAAGGAAGATTTTAGAAGAGAAACCGGAAGGAAGAAGAACGGTTGGAAGACAGAAATTAAGATGGTTAGATATGGGTGAGGAAGACTTAAGACAACTTAAAGTTAAAATATAGAGACAGAATGCTAGGAATAGGGAAGAATGGGCAGATGTTATAAAGGAGACCAAGGTTCTTAGAGGACTGTAGAGCCAAAGGAAAAAGAAGGAAAAATGGAAGAAAGTTGTTGAGAAGACAAAATTCTTGCCATAAAAATATAGTGGCTATTTGAAGGACATGATACTTGTTTGATGAGGTAGTTTGTACATATTAAAATTAATTTTCCATATTTAAACCTGCTAAGGATGTTATTGTAGGAGTGGAAAGAAGTGTTGAATGGGATCTGCTATAGAATTAACTTGATGTTAAGAAAATGACATACGAGACGCTAAGTATATGGTCCGAACAAAACCACACTTAAGTTGTAATGCTAACATTTATGGAGAACCAAAATTACAAGGAACACCGTCATTAATTCTGCTACCTGAACCCGTGAGCGATCATTTCAAACCCAGCTTGTTAAACTAGGATCGTTAAATGTACCAGATGTCCTGTACACTTCATTAACATCTTTATAAAAAAGTCAAAATTGAATGTAATATAAATCCGCTTAATGAGCAAAAAACTCAGGTTTCAAACATAGATAGGCCTGCATTTGTTAACCATTACAAAAGTTGCACCAACAATATTTAACCAATAATAATCAGGATAGAATCAAATCTACGTTAATAAAAATAAATGGAATGCGTTACAGACAACTAAAATATAATATTAAATAAACATTTTGGAAATTGAATATATATAATGTCCGAGTGGCGAAGTTGCAATCATGCTATTGCATAGAGTTAAAGGTCTCGGCTTCAAATCCGGCTCAGGCATTTATTTTTCTTAAAGCAGGATTTTAACATTATCTAAATATTAAAGTTAAAGTTGATAATTTTGTATTTTAAAATTATTTTCATACCTAATTCATTCATTCATTCATAGTAATTCTGCCCGAAGGCAGGTCTTTCACTGCAATCATAGCATTTTCATGCTATGCTTGCAGCTTTACTAGGGAATTGTAGGTGTGGTAGCTTCACGTTGCTTTCCACACAGGTGAAGGATGATGATGATGATGGCCATATGATTTCGGGGACCGTTTGGGCCTTAAAGTTTTCCTGACATTTGTCTTACAGGTGAGGAAAAACCCCGATAAAAACCTCACCCAGAAAAACTGTCCCTACCGGGGATCGAAACCGGGCCCGCTGCGTGACAAGGCAGCACGCTACCTCAAGACCACAGCGGTGGACTTCATACCTAAATATAACTTTAAATAAAAATATCTAAATATTTCATTGTTAGTTATTTTCATACAAAGTAATGAAAATCTCTTAATAATGATAATAATAATAATAATAATAATAATAATAATAATAATAATAATAATAATAACAATAATAGTTTTACAAGATAGTTTTTTTTAAACGATGCTTTTAAAATTGTTTTTATGCGCGATACTGCGTTTTGTCCTACTTACAGCAATGGCGATCATGATTGAAAGTTCGTCTTTTACATTTCGGGGTTGCCAACCTAAATAACTATACTGCGATAAAGTAACTATATTGTAATATTACCTATTACAAAACACGTGTGGGAAGTAAAACCAACGTCCTCTATGTATATTACAGACAATGTATATAAAAAAATATCCAAAAGGTAGTGTTAATATACATTATACGAAACAATTCACTGCATTTTTAATGAACTGAACTTTATTTGAAACAATATAAAACAATAAATACGTAATTGTCGCCATTTTATCACTAATTGGTCTCACGGCCTCCTGTTGTTTCAACTAATAAGCATTGCCCACATTGTTAACGTTAGTCAATTGTTTATAACGAACGCAAATATTTACAACAAAGATGTTATTATTTTACTAGTATTTATTATTTTGAAAACACCATCGCGCAAAAAAAATGTACAACGCGTGTTTGTGAAGTGTTTTACAGAATCGAGGAAAATGTTTAAAAACCGAGCGACAGCGAAGTTTTTAATTTCCTCGATTCTGTAAAAACCACTTCCCAACCTCGCATCGTAATCTATTACTAATTCATAGTTGTCTGAATTATAATTTTTTCTACTAAATTTTAATAAAAACATCTGAATAAATTTATACTCTCATAATTGAAAGTAAACTAAACTAAATTATGATTGGAATTAAAAACACTTATCTTCCTTGTATGACTAATCGAATTTAACCTTATATTTAATGGATTTACCAATATGAATTAAAAATAATTTCATGTGACGTAATAATTGACTTAATGTAACATGTTAAAATTTATTCATTCTGTATAAAAATTTCGTTTTGAATAGAAGCAAGCAGCTCTTCAGATATAATTTAATATTCTATCCAATGCTGGGATAGAGAAAAGTAAAATTTTATACTGTTAGAGGAAAATAATCAAATTGTGAATGAGAAGATTTGATTTTAAATAGACGGTGAAGAATAATTCCACCTGAATTTACGTGATCTGCTGGGAACTCAACATTGAAATATTTCACATCCACAGTAATTCTGCCCGAAGGCAGGTCCTTCACTGCAATCATAGCATTTTCATGCTATGCTTGCAGCTTTACTAGGGAATTGTGTATGTGTGGTAGCTTCCCGTTGCTTTCCACACCGGTGAAGGATGATGGTGATGATAATGGTAATGATAAGGATGATAGTGATGGCCATATGATTTCGGGGACCGTTTGGGCCTTAAAGTTTTTCTGACATTAGTCTTACAGGTGAGGAAAAACCCCGATAAAAACCTCACCCAGAAAAACTGCCCCGACAAGAAATAATATTTTATTTTATGAAGCTCGCCTGTGTACCAGCTCCCGATCCCTGAGAAGAGAATCTATCTCTACCGCAATTAACCTAAATTAATTCCAACCTCAACCTAAATCCAACCAGAAATCTTTTGTGAAACCTAAATCTTCCTTCATTCTTTCATGCCATATTTATCTTCATTGCTAAATGTAAAAAAAAATAATTATAACATCGAAATAAAGAAATGTTACTTCTATCAAGTAAATATTCTCTCTAAATGCTTACTTGTTATAGAAGTCATTTTGTCTGTCGCCGTGGCGTAGTCGGTAAAGACCCTACCTTCCACTCCGGCGACCCGGGTTCGATTCCCGGCGGAGTAGGGGATTTTTAATCTCCACCTTGGGTCGGTGTGTGTGAGAATAACAGAAAGTTATCAAAAAGGTAAAACGAAAAGGTAAAACAAGAAGGAAAACAGTGTAAACGAAAAGAGAGAAAAAAAAATGAGATGGCAGTTAGACCAAAGTCCCGCAGCACTTCATGATAGAGAATCATACAGCCTATAAATAAAGGAAAGATACAAGTTTGTACTAAAAAGTTCGAGTGGCGAAGTTAGATTCGCGTTAACGAATAGAGTTAGATGTCTCGGGTTCAAATCCCGGTTCAGGCATTTATTTTTATTTATTTTTCTTTCCATTTCATATATATCATGGAATGGACGTTTAATAGTACAAACAATAATTAAGAATTATCTAACTATTTTGTATGATAGATAAGTAAAGACATTGAAATAGAGGGATATACAGAGACTTAGATCTGCTGAAATGAGATACACACTACTAGATCATAAAAAATAAGAAATCTTAGATGAATTACACATGGAACCTTTAAAGTTTAAAACATAACATTTCTGATTATAAGTCAAGATGGATGCAACATGTTCATCGAATAGAGAATCACAGGATATCCAAGCTATCAACCTTCAGGAAGAAGAAGAACGGATGTCCACTCAAAAGACTTTGGATGGTATTTATATTGAGGCTGAAACAGGTCAACAAATGGCCTAAATTCGTTAATGGAGTATGATGATGAGACAAATCATCATTATTATTATTATTATTATTATTATTATTATTATTATTATTATTATTATTATAAGAAAAAATGCAGGTAAAATATTCAATATTAGATTTTATAAAGAAGAAACAATTAAATTGGTACGGACACATTAGAAGGATGGAAGAAGGAAGACTACCTAAGATAATCATGGATTGGGAACCACAGGGAAGGAAAAAGAAAGGTAGACCAAATATTACGTGGATTCAGGGAATCAATGAAACTAAGAGGGAATGGGAAATAGAAGAAGATATATGGATGAACAGACAAGAATGGAAAAATGTGTTGAAACAAATGTGTAGTTAACTGTGAACATGGGTACCGGAAAAATGTATATTCATTGTAAAAGCCGGAATAATAAAATTATTATTATTATTATTATTATTATTATTATTATTATTATTATTATTATTATTATTATTATTATTATTATTATTTGGTATGTCAAGTACGACGACTGCAAGAAGAAATGTTACCCAGATATATATTGGAATGGTGTTTACCTGGAAGAAGAAAGAAAGGGAGACCTCGAAAATCATGGGTGCAAGAAATAAGAACTGGATAGAGAACAAGAGGATTGGAGGACAAGGATTGGATGGATAGGGACGAGTGAATAAGGAAAATAAAACTTCAGGAACAGAAGTATGTGTAAATATTGAAAATCTGTATATAAATAAATATATTATTACTATCTTTATTATTGTTATTATTTTCTATAATATATTTGTCATTCTTATCATTATTATCTGTATTATCATTATCTTTATTATTATTATTATTATTATTATTATTATTATATTCACTATCTTTATTATCATTATTATTATCTTCAATATATTTATTATCATTTTATTATCTTTATTATTATTATCGTCATCTTTATTATTTATATTATTATTATTATTATTATTATTATTATTATTATTATTATTATTATTATTATTATTATTATTTGGTTTGAATTTCGTTTTCTGTTTAAGAATTGCGAATATTAGAGCCAAAAAAATAATTTTATATCTCTTCACACACCTTAATAAATTATATTCAAAACATAACAGTCCAATTCAAGTTATGTAAATTGTATAATTATAGCATTTTCCTTCATTTTTTACTTTGTATTTGATGATTGATGAGCATAAGTTTTCGTGAAAAAATATAATAATGAGAGAAATATAATAGCTTAATATTTTAATGACAGGCCCCTCTACTGATAAAATGAAGCTATTTAAAAGCTATAATGATATCAATGTTCCATATTTAGAGAACAATTATAAATTAATGAGAGGAATTCGTTTCTCTCTTTCTTCCTGTAACCATTCAGCAATATGATTGCAGTTATCGATCCATTTAACCTGCAGTTAACTTTACAAATAATATTTTATACTCTGCAAAATGTATTACAAATAAAGGATTAAGACAAGGTCACGCACTAGCACGTACATTTAGCGACAAAAAGAATGGGCCGACTCTTGATCTCGAATATTTTTAAGTTCCAACGAGCGATTCACACGAGTAAATTAATTGCACAATAGAGCTACAATACGTTTCCCTTCTTCCTTTGAAGAGTGTTATTTCAAGCGCAATTAGCCAGCGTACGCTTAGCCCAGTGCTTAGTGGTTTCATTCGTATGCGAAAGGTCACAGGTTCGATTCCCGATGAGGTAATGTTTTTAATTGTTAAAATGCATTTGTCTGTCCATTTTTAAAGAAAAAACGTACTAACTATTTGGAAGTATTACTATTTTTATTATTATTTATTTATTTATAAACAGGTTTACAATGTAATAAAATATATTCCTGTGCCCAAAGGTTTTTAAATTTGTATCTTCTTTCTCCATTCTTCTCTATCTTCACATTCCAATTCTTCCAGATGTAGCTCCCTCATACCCCTTCTTACATCATCCATCTATTTAAATCTAGGTGGACCTCTCTTTCCTTTCCCAGGTGGAATCCATTCCACGCCGTTTAACATTGTTATTACTGATCTGCTTTTTTGAATCCTATATTTTGTCATTTTCTTGGGAACATTTTGAGTTAATTTTGATCCCCAGTTAATTACATTCTTCACATCCTTTGATACATCCCATTATTATTATTATTATTATTATTATTATTATTATTATTATTATTATTATTATTATTATTATTATTATGGACAATAATAATAATAATATTTTTTTATTATTGCCCATCATCTATGGGCTATTATTATGCTGGACTTGACATATATAAACTAAACATTTTAATTGAAGGGTGAAACTATTTTCTCACTAATACGTTATAAATAAATAAATAAACGCATAAATATATGAAGCTATATTATATTTTATTACATAAATTTATATCATTATTATTAAAACGTGGTACTGCATACTCGATTAAATTTATACCGGTAGCTAAATAGTATTATAGAGTTTACGAAGGCAGGAATATTACTTAATATAGTGTAAGTGGACGTAGATTACGAGGTAGGAATTAAATGTTATAGCACTTATGGGATGTATTTTGCGAAAATGCAAATGAATAAAAAATTGAAGGATTCGAACCCTAGCTTTCATACATATTTAACCGTCTTGGTAAGTGGCTTAACGATCTACGCTACTCGAACATCGGATGCTAGCTGTCTAAATATAGGTTGTCTTGTTCTTTTACACTATGAACGAGAGTTTAACTTTATTTGAAATGTCGCAATTAAAATAATATTGCATTTGTCGGCCACTCGTAAATATCTAGAAACATGTCTCCTTCACTGTTTCTTAACTATTTAAGACGATTGAAACCAAATACAACGTATTTAAAACATTTAGCAGTACGTTACCACGTGAATCACAGTTTTAGCTTTTTGAGCATGCGCAGTGGGCCATAACATCGCCTGCTTTTTGAAGCGGCTCATTCTTTTTGTCGCTAAGGGTCAGTTTCGCCAACAGAGGCAACTGCATTACACCAGTTTTCCCCGTGTATAATGCATAGCTTAACTGGCGTAATACAGTTACCTCTCTTGGTGAAACTGGCCCTAAATGTACATTATTTAACATAACCATGGAGAGGGTAATACGAGATGCAATACAATATTTTATAAATCAGTACAAATATTAGTATATGCTGACGATATAGACATAATTAGAAGGAGATCCAATGTTGTTAAAGAAACCTTTTTAAAATTGGAAAGTGCAGCGAAAAATATAGGCTTAAAGGTGAATGAAAGCAAAACAAATTATATATATATATACATAAATAACAAGTAGACCAAGCAATGATGCCTGTTTTACAGTTGAAAAATACAAGTTTGAAAAAGTGAAAGAATTTAAGCGTCTAGGCACTATAATAACGGATGAAATATGACTGATAAAGAAATCGATCATAGACTGATGTTGGCCAGCAGAAGATATTTTGGACTTAAAAAACAACTTAGTTCCCGAAATCTAAGTCGTCAAATAAAAATATAAAACATTATAAAATCCTTTTGAGACCTATTGTCATCTATGACCGTGGAAGTTGGGCCCTAATAAAAACCCAAGAAAATAAAATTAAAATATTTGAAAGAAAAATATTAAGCAAACTATTTGGCCCAATATACAAGAGTGGAAATTGGCGCATTATATATAATGATGAATTATATAAACTATATGTGATACAGATATTTTCAGGACAAAGATGACAAGAATTAGATGGCTGGGACATCTCTACAGGGAAGAGGAATCAGACATATATCTTAAAGTCACATTGACAACTACAAATGGAAACCGAAGAGTTGGACGTAATTATGGCAAAATACTAAAAATGGTATCACAACTCGAGAACTATTTTTCCCAACAATCTATGACAGACTTAAATGCCCAAATATAGTCCCCAGCTTCATATTAACTAAATTTTTAACCGGACATGGAAAATTTCAGGCATATTTACACAAATTTAAAATATCATCAAATGCAAATTATAAATGTGGAGAAGACATTCAAACATATTCTATTTAATTGTCCAATGTTGTGGTTTGAACGTTATAAACTTGAGGAAACACATTTGAATTTTAATGAAAAAATTTATTCCAGTCCTCTTTGACATATGCTTAACGACAAAAAATGTTATAATTACTTCTTCTCTTTTGTAAATAGTGTTTATTCTCAACTATAATTTAATTTTACTGTGTTCATCTTTGTTAAAATATTGTTATATAATTGTATTTTGTTCTACTGTTTTATGTTAATTTACTTGTTAATGTTACATAATTACAACCCTTATATACCGTAAGGTAAAAAAGGGTTTTAATCTTTGGATATAATAACAAAAAGGAAGAGTTTGATGTCATAATATTAGATTTCTGGACAACATTGAATAGGACCCGGAGACTACTGGATGTACGAAGATGGAGAAGGAAGGCGGAGAATAGAGACGAATGGAGGCGCATTGTAGGAGCGGTCAAGGCCTGCAACGGGCTGTAGAAAACCATGATGATGATGATAATGACTCTACAAAATATATTACACATTATGCTATTATGCGTGCATTCGATTTGTATTCAATCTTCGTCGTTATGACCACGTGTCTCCTTCATTTCAGGCCTTATCATGGCCACCTCAAAATGACAGCAGAACTCTACATTAACATGTTTTGTTATTCCAAATTCTGCACACATATTTACGAAGTTATTTATCATCGCGTTTTCAAAATTTATCGGCTCATCACAATTTAAGCACAAGACCACAAGATACTTCTTTACTTTCTAGATACCACAGCACAGGGCATGTTTATATTCTGAATCTTACACAATATATATGACTAGAGCGTGGAACCCACTTCCCGAAAAACAGTAATTTCTGGTATATAAATGTGGCGGACCATACTGAAAACGAAATCGTGCATAACTGTTATTATTAGGTATTTCACTGAGATGGTTGCTCAGCGGCTCTGTTTGTTTCCCCGCAGCTGTTATATTTAATTAAATACAAAGATGCTGACTACCGTCACTACATTTCGCATGTTAAGCAATGTCGCGCGGCACCCGCTTTTATATAAACGGACAACCATCATAGTGAGGCGATAATATATTGTGTAATTTCACACACATTTCAGTAATTTCTTATCGTTAGCTTTCTTCTGTTTTATTAAAACTGTTAGATGAATTAAAACAATTGACGTATCCTATATCAGACATTGCGAATTTAAGGGTAAAATCAAAATTAACTGATATCTTAAGCTCCACACAATGAAAACATTAACTGCGCAAGAACTATATTTAGCATTTTGTATGTACCTATAAACATTCATCTAGGATGATTTTCTTATTTTATTTCATGTATTGTTAGTGTTAGTTAATATTAGAACTCATGTACATTGTGCTTCGTTTAGTCTATATTTTAATATTTTTAAAATGTAATAAGTATTTAATTTTAGTGTGATTTTATTATTCGCTGGTTGAGTAGAAGAGAAGGCCTTATGACATTAACTCTGCCAGCTAAAATAAAGCTTTATTATTATTATTATTATTATTGTTATTATTTATCACTTAAGCTATTATTCATGAAGCCAGGTGTAAAATATCCTATTTTTGAAATTATAGTTTACAATATTGTATCTCTTTAAATAAGAAAAAAATCAGAATGTAATAGGCGTACACTCACTCACTGGCTCTATCGAAATTGGGGAGCGAGGTTCAAGGCCGCGGATATAAGCTGTCCATACATCCCTATCCTGAGTAATGTTTTCCAATCATCCCCTATATAATCTACTTCCCTCAATCATGGTTAATGTTATTCTCCGACCTCACTCTTGGTCTACCAACTGGGTGTTTTCCCTCTGGATTTGGAACAAGAAACTTCAATGACCCTCTTTCATTCCCCATTCGTGCCGCATGTCCTGCCCATCTCAGAGTACGAGATTTAACTGTACTTATTATATCTGGTTTTCTATAAAGATCATGTAGCTTACGGTAATGTAGTCTTCTCCTTTCACTTGTCTGTTCATATCTTTTTGGTCCAAAAAATTTCGTAAGAACTTTATTCTCAAATACTCGTAATCTTTTCTCCTCCCTTGAAGTAAGAGTCCATGTTTCGCATCCATATAATATAACTGGGAGAATAACAGTTTTATATATCAGTGGAAAGCAACGGGAAGCTACCACACATGTAATTCCCTAGTAAAGCTGCAAAACATAGCATGAAAATGCTATGATTGCAGTGAAATTGCCTGCCCTCGGGCAGAATTACTATGAATGGATGGATATTTTCAGTTTAACGTTTTTTTAATAGAAGTTGGCACACATGTCCGCAATTATGCATAGTAGGATACAATTCCAGAATTGAACCTATGTTTAATTTCTTTGTGCATCTCATTCACAGTTCCTAGGCCACTTTTCAAAATTTCACTCATTTGTCATTAACTATTTTAATTATATACATAATAGTGTTCTTTTGGTGTGTAAACATATGTTTAGCTTTAATGATGTTTACTTCCAGCCCTAATTCCACAGTGTTAGGCCCACTTAATAAAGAGTGCATGTTCATATAGAGTATAAAATGATTATCATATGAAAACAGGTTTCATGAATGAAAATACATGAAATATTGTATTATTCTCATAGTATTCTGAACTGAGTCGATGAACTCACAAAGGATAATGTGTTTATACTATTTTCGTCTGCTTTGTGTTTAAGCTAACAGAGCTTAACAACTGATTATGTTGAACGACATCTATAAGAAAGGAACTTTGTTATAGTTTAGAAAAATATGTTCGCGTATCCCAGTAATTTTCACGTTATATTCGTTCACTTCAAATGATGGCTGACTGTCATGTTTAATTTTTGTATTTTCCGATTATATTATCGTTAAAAGAGAATTTTAATTAGAACAAAATGTTCAAGAAGAAACAAAACAATAAATCTCCCCAGTTTCATTTATAATTTGTTTAGAGAGTTAGAGTGATAAAAAAATAGAAAGTAGAACCCACCAGCTTAGATTGACTACAGATGTTCTATGTCAGCAGCGGTAGACAGGTGATTATGTCCCTTGCATCTGATCGAAGATCGCAGGATCAAACCCGGACGTATGATTATTGTTATAAAATCTGCATATCAACTCCTTTCCCAACCTGCTCGAGGTGGACCTGCTAATCCGAGTAACCCAAATCAAATTTGTGGTATAGAATCCCTTCGGCGATTTGGGTCGGAGAACTGATGGGAAGAGGGGGTCATTTCTCTGGGATAAGAGACCCATGTTCGGGGAAACAAGAGTAAAGTCCACAAAGACAACAATTTTTTAATAGGTTGGCGTAAGTGGTAACCCTCTAGATGGGGTTTACATCCAAAAGCTGGACCTAAAGCTTTGAGGTGACAGCCCTACCAATGTCTACTCTGCATAGCGTTGGTACCGCGATCAGGGGAAAATAAATTACTCCTATTCTTCACAATAGAAACTCGAGGAACAGGCAACTAATTCCTAAACCAGGAAGTGAAGAAGAAGAAGAAAATTATTTATTTTGCAAGATACAAAATGCTTGATTGGAAGTAAACATTCCTGCGCCATAGTGAGTAAATTTATAAAATATATTGGGGTGTAGACTTTTTATTGTATAGTTTAAAAGGCGCGGTCGATGGATTTTTTAGGATGGATAAATCCAAGAAGCAAGTCCTCCGGGAGGGACTTCAAACCGTGGGTCCAGAGTCTGAAGATTTTTCAGGCTCGTAAAAGATCCTTAAGCCTGAATGAAAAGGCCTCTAAGCAAAGTTTGCCGAATTTTCCCGTCCTAGTACTACCTTGGTTTCCTAGATGTCAGTACAAGGCGGAACGCTGATCATGGGCCACTGCAATGACATCTATACGAAAACAAGTGTAACTAAATTAGTATGGTTCAATTCCATCCCTATAGGGGGAGAGCGCCTAAATCTCGTTGAGGGAAACAAGGGCTTACAAGAAAGAAGGATGGAAAACTCCAAGGAACAAGTCCTCCGGGAAGGATTTTAAACCGTGGGTCCCGAATCTGAACATTTTCAGGCTCGTAAATGATCCTTAAGCCTGAATAAAAAGGTATTTAAGCAAAATTTACCTAGTATTACCTTAGTTGCCTGCTAGACGTCTCATTGAGTAGGTTGTTGACCACATGCCACTCATGACATATATGGGCAAATAAAGTAACTAAATTAATTTGGTCTATTAACTCCTAACAAAGGTGTGGCTATGGCTCAATACTGGGCTACGCCATTATATACAGGTTGTTGCAAAAACACCGACAACGGAGGTGAGGTGGTATATTGAGATATGTTGATCACTTTTTAATAAAGTACCAAAATCCGTAAATGATGCGTTTTCACACTGTGAGTAGTTAACTTCTAAAGAGTTCAGTTAGTTGGATTTCAAGACTCAATTCTTGACAGTACTGTTACAGTCACATCAAGTTTTCAAAATATCCACCTCCCATCACATTGCAGAGCGTACATCGGCGGTGTAGTGATTGGCGCATGTGTTCAAATATGCCTGGCCTCGTTTGAATTATTTGTGTAGCAGCGTGGATTCGCGCTATAAGATCCATATGTGACTCTACTGGAGTCTGATAAACAGACTGTTTTATGTCGCCCCACAAAAAGTAGTCGAGAGGGTTCAGATCAGGTGATCTCTGAGACCATGTCACTGGTCCCCCTTGACCTGGATACGTGGTATCCAAATGTCTCCTCACATTGACATCGAAGTTAGCCGGAGCTCCGTCGTGTTGCAGTCACATTCCCTTCCAAAGTCAAGTATGACAAGTTCCGTACCTGTGAGGTGTTGTCAAGTAACGAATCTTCATATCCTTCGAAATAACACTGATCTTGAGACAATTAACTAGTCATAGTGTGAAAACGCATCATTTCCGGACATTGATACCTTATTAAAAATTATCAACATATCTGAATATACTACCTCATCTCGGTGTTTTTTTTTTTTTTTTTTTTTTTTTGCAACAGCCTGTATATGTTTGTCCTGGTGAGTGGAAGAGAAGGCTACATGGTCTTAGCTCTACCAGGCTAAATCTAATATATAAAAATGAATGTTTGTTTGTTTATTTATTTGTTTCATTGTTTCATTGTTCGTACTTTATGCGCAACCAGACCGTTGATCCGATTGTGTTGTTTTTTTTTGCAAAATGTTCAGGAGATTCCCGGGATGAACATAGGCTATAGGAGAGTTGTGATATTCAACCCCTTCACCCTTAAAAATCACCCTTTGCAGTGAAAAACATGAAATGAAGTCCCAATTTTGGCGCTTAAATGGCTTACGCTGCCTAAAGCATAACAAATACACCAAATTAATGTACACAGAATTGAATATCTCAAAAAACTCTACAAAAAAGTCCACGACAGCATGTTTATTTTCTATGGATAACTCACAATAACCATTTTTGTCTTTCATTGATGACAAATGTCCACCGCTGTGGTCTCGAGGTAGCGTGCTGCCTTGTCACGCAGCGGGCCCGGGTTCGATCTCCGGTTGGGGCAGTTTTTCTGGGTGAGGTTTTTATCGGGGTTTTTCCTCACCTGTAAGACAAATGTTAGGAAAACTTTAAGGCTCAAACGGTCCCCGAAATCATATGGCCATCATCACCATCATCATCCTTATCATTATCATCATCATCATCATCATCCTTCACCGGTGTGGAAAGCAACGGGAAGCTACCACATCTACAATTCCCTAGTAAAGCTGCAAGCATAGCATGAAAATTCTATGATTGCAGTGAAGGACCTGCCTTCGGGCAGAATACTATGGATGGATTGATGCCAAGAAGATCGGGATAAGCAGATTCCCGGGCAAGCATAACAGCGCACGGCTGGTGGTAAAACCACATTAACATTTATTTAGGAGTAGCAGCGCATGCCGGGTATTAGCTAGTAAATAAATAAATAAATAAATATTTACGATTCCACATAATTTGTGAATGACTATATTCTCGGAGGCTTTCTAAAAAATGTAAAAATTATAATCTTGAAATATGATATATCCCTGGTGCAAACATTCTTATTGGAATCCCATTAGCATTCAAACAATAATTACCACTGTATATGAGATACGAAATCCCCACAACCCTCGATAACTGTTGCAAATCCCTTGACGACACTTGAGATCTGACAACGCTGCCACAGCGGTTATCTCATCTGCCCATCGAATCAGAATTAGGTTTCCAGTTCATGAAGAGGGGATCCCCATTCAACTGGAATTTTAATGTGCCCATCTGATTCGCTACCTCTCCATTGTCACATACACCAATAGCTTCCAGCATCACTCCCACCAAAGTACAGTAACTTATGTTCACGCTAGGTCAGTGTCTTCTTCGCCAGCTGCATCCTAATTTATAACCATTTTGCCTTCCTGTTTGATACTCAAATACCTTTCCATTTTATTTACCCCTACAGTTTTACAACTAACTTAAATAGTCCATTCACACACAGAGAAATATATATACCGAATATTAATAAGTAATTTCCCGCGGTGGTTTACTGGTTATGTTTGTTGCCTCTGGTCCCGAAGGTCGCGAGTTCAAAGTCGACAGGGGTCAATGGAATTCATTAAGTAAGAGTCCAAGTTTCATATGCATATAATATAACTGTGAGAATAACAGTATATTTTCAGTTTAATGTTATTTTAGAGAAGTTGGGACAAAAAGAGTCCCTGTAATACATAATAACATGCATTTCCAGAATTGAGCCTATGTTTAATTCCTTTCTGCACCTCATTACTTTTTGTAATTATTGTTCCTTGGTATTTGAATTCATCCACTTCTTCAAAATTTCCCTCATTTGTCATTAAATGTCCATATAATGCATTTCTATGTGTAACTTTGTATTTAGTTTTATTAATGCTTACTTCCAGTCCCAATTTCTTAGTGTTACTCAATGCAATGTGTTTGTTGGTTCTTAGCATCTCCTCGTTATCGCCTCGTAATAAAAATTCATAAGTATAAACTATCAACTTATTATTAACACCATTCATTATTATTTTTTATTCACACATTTTCAATGTTTACACATATTTCTGTGGTTAAGTTTTATTTACCTTCTCCATTCGTCCCAATCCACCCACTCCATGTCCTCCAGTCTTCTTCCTACTCATTCCAGTTCTTAGTTTTTGCATCCTCGAGTTTCGAGGTGGAAGGTTCTGGGTAACCTTTCTTCCAGAATTCGTCGTACATGCTCATATCAATTTAATTGCTTATATCTTATATAATCCACTATTGAATATTTTATATTACTTTTTTTCGTATGACTTTTTTAACACCTTGCTGCTCTTCCCAAAAAAATATATTTCCATCGACATAAGTTTTGTTGAATTTCCATACTTCAGCTCCATATGTGACAGTACATGTCACTATCTTACTTACTTACTTACTCACTGGCACTATCGAACCCGTAGGTTCATGGCCGCACGTACATAAGCTCTCCATACATCCCTATCCTGAGCTAATGCTTTCCAATCATTGCCTCTATAATCTACTTCCCTCAAATCATAGTTAATGTTATTCTCCCACCTCATTCTTGGTCTACCAACTGGGCGTTTTCCCTCTGGCTTTCCTACAAGAACCTTCCATGCAAGTCTTTCATTCCCCATACGTGCAACATGTCCTGCCCATCGCAGTCTACGAGACTTAACTGTTCTTATTATATCCAGCTTCCCATAAAGACCATGTAGTTCATTATTAAGTAGTCTTCTCCATTCACCTGTCTGTTCATCTCTCTTTGGTCCAAAAATTTTCCTAAGTACTTTATTCTCAAATACTTGTAATCTCCTTTCCTCTCTTAAAGTAAGAGTCCATGTTTCGCACCCATATAATATAACTGGTAGAATAATAGTTTTATATATTTTCAGTTTAACGTTTTTTGAAAGGAGTTGGGACATCAAAAGTCTCTGCAATGCATAATAGCACGCATTTCCAGAATTGAGCCTATGTTTAATTTCTTTGTGCATCTCATTCCTATTTGTGATTATTGTTCCTAGGTATTTGAATTCATCCACTTCCTCAAAATTTCCCTCATTTGTCATTAGCTGTCCATTTCCATTATTTAATGAATTTCTACGTGTGACCATACATTTAGTTTTTTGATATTTACTTCTAGTCCTAATTTCTTAGTGTTACTCAACAGTGTGTACGTGTTGTCCTTTAGTATCTCCTCGCTATCGGCCAACAATACTACATCATCAGCATAAACTAACAGCTTATTAATACCATTGAGTTGTAAGCCTTCCTCATTCTCTAAAGATTTAATGGCATGCTCTAGTACAAAATTAAATAGTAGAGGAGATAGTGCATCTCCTTGCTTCAACCCATTCTGGATTTCAAAAGTGTTTGAAAACTATCAAATTATATATTTGTAACTTATTTTTCCTGGTTATATGTCTGTTCCGTAGGATACCATTGAACATTGCTGTTATTGCTCTACCTTTATTTATTCTGTTATGAGGCTAATATCACTTTCTGTCTATCCTCTTTATCTATTTTTACTCCCACATTGTCATTATCATCATCGTGATTATTATTATTATTATTATTATTATTATTATTATTATTATTATTATTATTATTACTTGGACCAAAGAGAGATGAACAGTCAGTCAGGCGAATGGAGAAGACTACCTAACTGTGAGCTACATGATGTTTATAGGAAACCAGATATAATAAGAACAGTTAAGTCTCGTAGACTGTTATGGGCAGGATTTGTGGCACAAAGGGGGAATGCAAGACGGGCATGAAAACTTCCTGTATGAAAACCAGGGGGAACATGTCCTGTTGATAGACGAAGAATGGGGTAGGAAAATAACATTAATCATGGTTTGAGGGAAGTAAATTATTATTATTATTATTATTATTATTATTATTATTATTATTACTATATTGTGTACCGCTGTAGTATCGAGGTAGCGTGTTGCCTTGTCACGCAGTGGGCCCGGGTTCGATTTCCGGTTGGGACAGTCTACTGGGTGAGATTTTTTCGGGGTTTTTCTTCACTTGTAAGACAAATGTCAAGAAGCTTAGGGCCCAACTGTCCCCGAAAATCACCCGGCCATCATCATCATCATTCTTATCATTATCATCATCCTTCACGGTGCGAAAAAAACGGGAAACTACCACGCCTATAATTCCCTAGTAAAGCTGCAAAGCATAGCCTGGAAATGCTATGATTGCAGTGAAAAACCTACCCTCGGGCAGAATTACTATGGATGGATGATTATTATTATTATTATTACTATTATTACTATTAATAATAATATTATTATTATTAACTTATAGGAAATGTTTTTTATCGTTTTTTTATCGTCATTGTAAAACCTCTGAGTTTGAAGCTATAAATGCAAGTAAGTTGTTACAAAATAGACTAACATAAAAATCATTGGGATGCAATTAATTTTACTAACATTCTGACAGACAATAACAAAAAGCACTTACTTACTCATTGGCACTATCGAACCCGTAGGTTCATGGCCGCGCGGACATAAGCTCTCCATACATCCCTATCCTGAGCTAATGCTTTCCAATCATTCCCTGTATAATCTACTTCCCTCAAATCATAGTTAATGTTGTTCTCCCACCTCATTCTTGGTCTACCAACTGGGCGTTTTCCCTCTGGCTTTCCTATAAGAAGTTTCCATGCACGTCTTTCATTCCCCATACGTGCAACATGTCCTGCCCATCGCAGTCTACGAGACTTAACTGTTCTTATTATATCTGCCTTCCTATAAAGACCATGTAGTTCATTGTTATGTAGTCTTCTCCATTCACCTGTCTGTTCATCTCTCTTTGGTCCAAAAATTTTCCTAAGAACTTTATTCTCAAATACTCGTAATCTCCTTTCCTCCCTTAAAGTAAGAGTCCATGTTTCGCACCCATATAATATAACTGGTAGAATAATAGTTTTATATATTTTGCACGCTTGCCCTAAATTAGACACATGCGAATAAGTAAAGTAGGTCCCCTACAAAGTTAAAGGAATTTTTAAATTAGAAATTCAGTTAATAAATGTATTTGTCGAGATTCTCTCAATAACAATTCGTAAATTGAATAATACAATACAACCCAAATAGATATAAAATAAGTAGTTATGTTCGCAACAAGGGAAGTAATCAATGCTTTAAAAATTCATGATGAAACACCGCTGAGGTCACTTATAAAATTTAAAATATAAAAAAATAGATACCTGAGATCTCAGTATTCCTCAAGTTCAAGAAGGCTGAGATCTCAGGTATCTATTTTTATATTTTAAATTTTAAAAGGGAAGTAAGTAGTACATTAGTGAGGGCTAGCAAATAAGTTTGTGATTAGTAATGTACTTACTTCCCGAATTGCGTATATAATTTGTTCACTCCTATACTAATAATTATGTTTAATTTTTATATTTCTTGTGAATTTATATCTTGATTTGAAGAGTTCAATTGTTTGTTAGCAAGGGAATGTTGATAAAACAACTGTAATTGTTTATTGTTGTCTAAATAGTGGCAGACATTTTAGATAACAGTTTCAGACTGCATATTAGAATAGATTTAGAATTTAGAATAGATTTATTTAGCCTGGTGAAGTTAAGGCCATGTGGCCTTCTCTTCCACTCACCAGAACAAGCATATGTTACATATGAATACAAAAAAATACAATAATAGTCATATTAAACAGGACAAACATATGTTACACATGAATACAAAAAAAAATTACAATAATAGTCATATTAAACAGGACAAACATATGTTACATATGAATACAAAAAAAAGTTACAATAATAGTCATTGAACAATTAATTATCTGTCATATTGAATAATAATGAAATTAATGTCTAAAAATAGAACGAAACTAAATACAATTAAAATTAAATTAATGATACAATGAATAAAAAAAGGAATAACAGCTCGAATCTACTATACATAAAAAGAAAAGAAAAAAAAAATACAAAGTAATAAACTACAATGAATTAATCTACGCTTTTTATACAAGGCATTAGATAAATATATTAACAAATCCTAAGTCTATTTTATTAAATAATGCAAAAACGCATTATTAATTCTTATTAATTACATATATAATTAATGTGTCGTAGAGGAAGTGGAGAATGTTGCGGTTCATTTTTTATTACGAGCAAAGTCCAAAAATGGACATAAAAAAGTATACGGTATATTTAAGAATGTATTACTCAACATTATAAAAATATATTGAAATAAATAAGAAAAATACTAATGAAAATCAACCAAATTTTGTGGCTAATGTTAATAATTGTAACAAACGTGCAATCACTATGAAAATTTGAATTATCAAAGTAAGAAATAAGTGTGATACAATGAAATTGTATTGTATTATTCAATAAAATTTTAAGAAGGTAACATTTTTACATTATTAATTTATATACTTTTCTTCCCTAGGGAAGTAAGTTGAGCAATTAAATGCCGTTGTCAATGCATACCAAGGCCTCTCTGGTAAATTCAAATTACTTCCCTAAAAACAGAAAGAAAATTAGGCCATTATTTGTACAGGAGTGAACAAACTTCTTTTAATGGGAATTTAGGCATTTGTATGGATACTAGCCGTGAGCCAAGAACAAGTTTTGATATGGGTATCATTGTCTTTAATGATATAGTTGGGCTGTGTAATTAGATGGGGGCTCATCCTGCCTGCATATCCTGCTGTGTACCTCACACTTGTACAATAAAATAATAGTCCTTCCTTACACATTTCAAAGTGATGGCTGACAGCTGAATTAATATTGTTTCCTGTCACACAATCTTGTCATATCACACCAATATTTTGGGCAAAATAGTTCAGTTTTATTATCTTTACAGATACAATTCTTCTGTAGGCCTATGTGTGTATGTCACTTAACTCCTAAACGACTGGACCGATTTTGATGATTTTTTAGTATGTGATTGAGTGGGTTCCTGAATGGTTCAAATTCAGAATTAGGCGCTCTAAAACCATTAGGTGTAGGAGTTCACCTAAAGTAAAATTTAAAAATCGCTCTAGCGGTCACAATTTTCGATGTTTCACAACGAAACTCAGTATATCCCATTAAAATAAATCGAGGTAGATATTATTAAAAAAATAGGGAAATCCGACAATTAGAAACGGAAGTTTATCTGAAATCCGAAATTAAAAACTGCCTAAACGACTCAACCTATTTTGATTATTTTTTCTGTGTATGTTTGAGTGCGTCCCTGGATGTTTTAGACTCACAAATGGAGCCTCTAAAACCATTAGGTGTAGGAGTTCTCCTGAACTGAATCGCTCTAGCTGTCACAATTTTCGATGTTTCACAACGAAACTCAGTATATTCTAAAAAAATAAACAAAGGTAGGTATTATCCAAAAATCAGCAAAATCCGGCCATAAAATGTGGAATAAAAAAATGATCTATACTAATTCCGAGCTAAGTTCTAGTTTCTCTGTAAACAAAGTTGTATAAGATATTACTTTGCTGACTATGTCTATTGATAGAACCCTAGTGCTACTTTTACCCGCCATATGGCTGAATTATCTAAGGAAGTGTCAATGATAGAAATATTTTTCTTAAACGACATCGTATTTTACGGGAAATAAGACTGAATACAAGATAAGATGGTACCAATAATAATTAATAACTTCCTTTGTTTATTTATTTATAACAGTTATATATGGGCCTACCTAATCAGTAACCAGACCTTTAAGCTTTTTCTATGATATCGATAGATATCCTTTATTTACAATTTCATTACGAGCAGAATTTATGCTCCATGCTGACTGACCTGTAAATTCTGTTGTTATTTTTACCACATCATCAATGGCTAATGTTACAAAAGAAGTTAAAGATTATTTTTTGCGCGGTAGTGCGTTTTGTCGTACTTACAGCAATGGCGATCATGATTGAAACTTCAACTTCCTACATTTCGGGGTTGCCTACCTAAATAACTATACTGTAATAAAAAAACTATACTGTAATATTACATATTACAAACCACGTGTGGGAAGTAAAACCACTGCCCTCTATGTAGTATACTACTTACAATGTATATACAAAACATATCCAAAAGGTGGTGTTGATATATATTATACAAAACAAATCACTGGATTTTAAATGAACTGAACTTTATTTGAAACAATATATATATATATATATATATATATTTGCAAATGCCCCAGGTTGTCTTTCGATATTCCTGGTTTCTCTCCTGGCATGGCGTATTTGTAACCCACTTCTGAGGTTGGGACGCCTGGTAGGCGGGGTTACGTTGCCCCGATGATATGATGGGTGATGATGATAGTGGTGCGCCAGGAGAGTCCCTAATACTAAACTTAATCTAAGATGAATATGAATGATGATGATTGCGATGGCCAAATGATTTCGGGGACCGTTTGGGCCTTAAAGTTTTCCTAACATTTGTCTTATAGGTGAGGAAAAACCCCGATAAAAACCTCACCCAGAAAAACTGTCCCGACCGGGGATCGAACGCGGGCCCGCTGCGTGACAAGGCAGCACGCTACCTCGAGACCACAGCGGTGGACTATTTGAAACAATATAAAACAATAAATACGTACTAGCCGCCATTTTATCACTGATTGGTGTCACGGCCTCCTGTAATTTAACTAATAAACATTGCCTTCACTGTTAATGTTAGTCAGTTAATTATAATGAACGCAAATATTTCCAACAAACTTGCTATTATTTTACTATTATTCATTATTTTTAAAACACCATCGCGCAAAAAAATAATGTACAGCGCACGTTTGTGAAGTGTTTTACAGAATCTCGGTTTTCCTCGCTTCTGTAAAAACCACTTCCCAACCTCGCATCGTAATATACTATTATTTTTTTCCAATTGGAGAAAATAATTTAACACAGTCAATTACATATGCCTACACTTATTTCGGAAAACGCTGGAACTAAGGATCATACTGTTCAGACCGACTATTTCTGAACACGCTGTACCGGTAATTTAATATGGAAGCAGGTGAATATTTCACCCCAGTGATGATATATCAGAGGCCAAGTGCCGGATCCGCTGATTATTGAATACGGAGGGGATGTGGTGACGTATCTTGACAAATGCGATTCGCTCACGAACAGACTAACACAACAATATTAATTTATAAAACTCCGAATCTCTTTCATGTGTCCGTTTTTTAAAACCAGATAATAGCCTATACTTCATATAGACCTACAACAAGAGCAAATGATAAAAATCAAATAATTCAAGAATTTCTTGAGCACAAATGACAACTCGTACGGAAATGCAGTTTCAAATATGCTTGCGTATAAAATGTATTTATTTTTAGGCCTTACAGTATATAATAATAATTATAATAATAATAACAATATCAATAATATTAATAATAATAATAATAATAATAATAATAATACATTTTTGGCTAAACTTTACAACTTATGATGCGACTTTTCTAATTCCTTCATAAACTCTTGTCAAATTTTATGCTTAGGATTTCATTTTTCAAATTATTCCTACTATTTATAATGATTTTTACATGTTTTCTAACGATTATTTCTATATATTGTTCTATGATATTTAACTACATACGTAGTATGAAAACGTGGTAGCCATACTGATTTAACCAGTATTCTATGCAACAACAAAGACCGTCCCAGTGCAGCCAACATAGAATATGTACTAATTAACAGTACATATTTCAGAATTTTTGAACTTACTATTTATTTTCCCCACCGTCGGTATCTCTACCTTGACGTGGTGGTGGGGCTTGTGAGTCCTAATGACTCCATGAACTACACAGGCGGTAGTGTAACTACCAACAGGGCCTCCCATGCCTGGCAAGTCATGGAAGAAGGTCCAGACTAAAAGAGATACCCATCGAAGAAGAAGGGCTAGTAACTCACTTCCAAGATGTAAAATTTTCAATTACTCACAAAAACATTCACGCTACGATGGAAGGACGTCACCATACCCCGGACCTGTAATGAATGAACAGTGAACACGCAACAAGCTGTCAGCTTTCATGCATAGAGGAAGAAGAAGAAAAGAAGATGACTAGGCTATTTATTTTTAGGCGTTGTATTCTTTCACAGGTTAAATTGCGTTACGTTAGCTTTTAGGCTGGTCTTTTACAGGTTAGAGTGCTTAAATTGCGTTAGGTTTGCTTTTAGGTTGGTCTTTCACAGGTTAGCGTGTTTAATTCCATAGCGCAAATCGCTTCGCGTTTATTGGCGCATGCGCATGGTGTATGATTGTAACTTAGAAACATTTTTCGCGTTACATGTTGTAAAGAATATTCATTTTTTTTATTAGGCCTATCTAAAGATTTTCAATGTTCACACGTATTTCTATGCCTAAAGTTTTATTTTCCTTCTCCACTCTCTCTATCCATTCACTCTATCGCCTCCAGTCCCTCTTGTTCTCATTCCAGTTCTTATTTCTTGCATTTATGAGTTTCGAGGTCTTCCTTTCTTTCTTCTTCCAGGTGGACACCATTCCAATGTTTTTCTGGGTAACATTTCTTCTTTCACTCGTCGTAGGCCTATATGTCCATACCAAATGAATATTTAATATCCATTGTTTAACATCTTGCTGCTCTCCTCAAGAAATCCATTTCCATCGACGTAGGTTTTTGTTGAATTTCCACACTTCACCTCCATATGTGACAGTACTTCTCACTATTGAATTATATATTTGTAACTTATTTTTCCTGATTATATGTCAGTTCCATAGGACACCATTTTATTGCTCTATCTTTATTTATTCTGTTCTTAATGTCACTTTATTGTTTATCCTCTATTACCCCAAAATACTCAAATTCTTCACATCCTCTAATATACCCCTTCCAATCGTTTAATATTAAATCTTCGGTTTCTGCTCCAAATCCCATATAAAATGTTATTTTCAAAATTTATAGGCATAGGCCTATTCATTTAACTCATTTTGAGAATTTTTCTCATCATTGAGGGCTTTCTCCAACCAATCTTGGTAATTAGCATGATTTAAAAAAATATACATAAATGACTACGGACTTATAGACTATTTTCAAATTCCAATTATCGTATTAGTCCAATAATTTTCTGAACATAAATCCCATGTCTTCTATTCTTGCGTAATTATTAGGCTATCTGGTCATTCGCAAAAAACATTGTAATAATAATAATAATAATAATAATAATAACAATACTAATAATAATAATCTTCTTGCAAGCCATTATTTCTCTCAACGAGACTTAAGCGCCTTTCTCCCTATAGGGGAGAAATTGAACCGTACTAATTTAGTTACACTTATTTTCGGATAAATGACAGTGAGTGGCCCGGGATCAGCGTATTGCCTCATAGTGACATCTAGGAAATCAAGGTATTACTATAATTCGGTAGCGGCCGTTTTATTCAGTCTTAAGGATCTTTTACGAGCCTGAAAATCGGGACCCATGGCTTAACGTCCCTCCCGGAGAACATGCTCCTTGAATTTTTCAGTCCTAAAAAAACCAACACATCGGCCGGAACTATCCGTAAAAGATAGATACATGCTGTCGCGGACTTATTATTTTTTTATAATATATTGAGATATTCAATTATGTGTACATTACTTTGGTGTATTTGTTATGGTTTAGGTAGCATAAGCCATTTAACAGGTTCAAAATGCAACTTTTTTTAGTGCACTGATGCACATTTTTCTTTTAGCTCCGGCTCTATAGCAAATACGGTAATATATATATATATATATATATATATATATATATAAAGATTACATAACATCACATCAAAAGCTGCTCTAAAATACGGAAGTGAAATTTTGATTTTAAATAAAAGAAACCCTCATAAACTTCAAGTAAGCCAAATGCGCTTCTTAAGATCATTGTTAGGAGTTAATAGACTGGATCACCAAAGGAACACTATTATCAGAGGAAAACTTGGAGTAACAAGTTTAAATGAAGATATACAAAGATACCAACAAGAATGGAAAAATCATCTGAGGAGAATGGCAAGAAATAGACTTCCAAAATTGGCATTCCAATATACCCCAACTGGACATAGGGACCAAGGAAGACCAAAACATCGGTGGAAAGATCAAGACCATCTTCGCTAGGTTTATACAGGCCGCATGGCCTAAAACAAATTTGTTCATGATGATGATGATGATGATGAATATTATATATATATATATATATAATGTGTGTGTGTGTGTGTGTTAATTGTTTCATACAATTCTCTACATGATGATAAAAACCACATTTAAACCGGTTAACTAGTTTTTTTAGCCCATAAAGGACATACAGATGTTGATATTTTAGAATATAAAGATTGAAATAGGCCTAGGCTACATCTTATGGTTGGTGAATAAAATTCGAATAAAAACCTACGACGAACCTACATGGACTGTCGTTCCGAATCAATTCCCTACTTGGTTCTAAACAATATTTACTACATAGGCCTTTAATGGTATCAAAGTATGAAATGATTTTTAATGTCTAAAAAAGGGAAATACAAAAATATTAAAATAAGAAGGGAAAAAAATTGCCAACCAAGATACGATTTAGTTATCAGTAGGCCTAGGATTTCTATGACCTAAAAACCATCCTAATATGTATATATATATATATATGTGTGTGTGTGTGTGTTTTATAATTAAATGTTTAACATTGAGCAATGCAAGCTTAATATGGTATGATAAGAAAAATAAATGCCTGGACGGGATTCGAACCCGGATCTCTGAGTCTGTACCTCAGTGTGATATCCATTACACCACCAGGCGAATCCAATTCAAACATTTATTTTTCTTATATATGTATTATATTCTCCATTATTACTAGATGTCGCGAGAACTCGGTCTTCACTGCCATCTAGTAGCTGACTATAACAAGTAAGCAAATTAAAGAGAACATTTTTACTTTATAGCAGTGACTCTTTAATTTGCTTACTTGTTATAGTCAGCTACTAGATGGCAGTGAAGACCGAGTTCTCGCGACATCTAGTAATAATGGAGAATATAATGCATATATAAGAAAAATAAATGTTTGAATTGGATTCGCCTGGTGGTGTAATGGATATCACACTGAGGTACAGACTCAGAGATCCGGGTTCGAATCCCGTCCAGGCATTTATTTTTCTTATCATACCATATATATATATATATATATATATATATATATATATATATATATATATAGAGAGAGAGAGAGAGAGAGAGAGAGAGAGAGAGAGAGTTATGACCTAAAATTTACAAAAAATATGCACTGTAACATAAAAAAATGTGACCTGATAATAATTATGTAATAAGTTCAGATGTAAAATCAATTCGTAAATCAGTTCATGACAACTATTTAAGAATGAAATGAAAATGAGGATCAAACAAAAGTATGGAATCCGATATTTTATTTTATTAAATTTATAAGTAGCTACCTGCTTGTAGCGAGACGATACATAGGCTAAATATTTCCTCAGGTATATGGAAAAGTCCATACTGTGAATTGAAATGAAATAGGAGAGGAAGATAGATTCTACAAGAAACAAAATTCTGAGAAATTTAACAACTCAAATACGAAAGAAAGATATTGTACGATAAAAGTTCTTTACTTCTTAAAATAAAGAAAATATGACGAATATGACCAATAAATTGCTATAATATGCTCTGTCACATATAAATGGCCAAATATGCTTAAATATGACTTAACAAAGTACTTTAATTCAATTAGTTTTTGTATGAAAAGCTATTGATATAGTACTATTGGCTGATAGCGAAGAGATACTAAAGGACAACACGCACACACTATTGAGTAACACTAAAAAATTAGGACTGGAAGTGAATATCAATTAAACTAAATATATGGTCACACGTAGAAATACATTATATAATGGAAATGGATAGATAATGACAAATGAGGGAAATTTTGAGGAAGTGGCTGAATTCAAATACCTAGGAACAATAATCACAAATAGGAATGTGATGCACAAAGAAATTAAACATAGGCTCAATTCTGGAAATGCGTGCTATTATGCATTGCAGAGACTCTTGATGTCCCAACTCCTTTCAAAAAACGTTAAACTGAAAATATATAAAACTATTATTCTACCAGTTATATTATATGGGTGCGAAATATGGACTCTTACTTTAAGGGAGGAAAGGAGATTACAAGTATTTATTTGAGAATAAAATACTTAGGAAAATTTTTGGACCAAAGAGAGATGAACAGACAGGTGAATGGAGAAGACTACATAATAATAAACTACATGGTCTTTATGGGAAGCCGGATATAATAAGAACAGTTAAGTCTCGTAGACTGCGATGGGCAGGACATGTTGCACGTATGGGGAATGAAAGACTTGCATGGAAGGTTCTTGTAGGAAAGCCAGAAGGAAAACGCCCAGTTGGTAGACCAAGAATGAGGTGGGAGAATAACATTAACTATGATTTGAGGGAAGTAGATTATAGAGGTAATGATTGGAAAGCATTAGCTCTGGATAGGGATGTATGGAGAGCTTATGTACGTGCGGCCATGAACCTACGGGTTCGATAGTGCCAGTGAGTAAGTAAGTAAGTACGTATAAAAAGCTATTACATAGGCCTATATTTAAGAAACAGTCCACCGTTGTGGTCTCGAGGTAGCGTGCTACCTTGTCACGCAGTGGGTCCGAGTTCGATCCCCGGTTGGGACAATTTTCCTGGGTAAGGTCTTTTTCGGGGGTTTTCCTCACCTGTAAGATAAATGTCAGGAAACTTTAAGGCCCAAACGGTCCCCGAACGCCATCATTATCATCAGTATCATATTCGCCTATTAGCTCTCATATCATCGGGGCAACGTAACCCCGCCTTCCAGGCTCCCCAACCTCAGAAGTGCCAGGAGAGAACACCAGAAATGTCGAAATGGCAACCTGGGGTATTTGGAAAAAAAGTTAAGAAACATAATTTTTACCAAAAATATATGCTATATCATAAAAATCTTAGCCCCACTTATCAGATAGTGTTTTGTTTCAGTTTAACCTTGAAAACATGCTGTAAGACATCTCAATTGTCAACCAGGGCTCCATTTTGTGTCGTTTTATATCAAGCGTGTCAAGACCGTCAACACAACAAGATGGGATTATAGGAAACACCAGACAGGTGGAATAAGCTGCTTAACTGAAGACATTATCCATACACACATTTTTATTCCTTAATTTTCAATCATTCTAATTCCCCAACATCATCATCTTATTTATGTTTAGGTCGTTTGAACCTGTTCCTATGAGATCTCAAGATGTGGTTGGTCAGACCATCTTAATTTTGGTCTTCGTTTATCTCAAAGTCTTTTACGTTGATACTGCAATGCTAATTTAAGAAAGTGAAATGGATTAATTCTTTGGACATGTTGTGTAACCAATTACTTTGACTATTTATCTCATAGGCCGATAATTTTGCCTCTTCCTGTTGATAATCGTGCCTCTTCCTGTTCGTAATGACATATCTCCGCAAATTAACTTCTTTGACAAGAATATCGATTGAACAACTTCAAAAATAAAAAAAAAGCTAGTTCTGTTGCTAAAATTTATTAAATAATGCTGTATAATGAATCTGCATCATTGTTATTGATTTTTCCCAAGCCCAAATCGATTAACAGTAAAGATATGCTATTTTGTAACTATACTGCCGGCTTAGAAATCGCCCGGAAGTAAGATCGGAATACATAACCTCACATTTAAAATTCATAAAAAGTGTAAAGTGATCCCACAACAAGCCCGGAGGCCCTTGGGGTAGTAGGAGGTTAAGGCTCCCACTTTTTCTAGACAATCGGCACTTTATGTCAGCCGGGTTGTCAGCCCTGCGTGACGACCGCCTTTACCCCCAGAACAAGCGTCTGGTACTCATTTAATGAGAAATATCTCCCAAAACGCAAATTAACTTCTTTGACAAGGATATCGATTCAACAATGTACGATCGATATGGTACAGCAAGAAATGCCGAAAGAAATCAACTTCAAAAATTACCAAAAGAAAAAAAGGTTAGTTCTGTTGACCTAAAAAAAAATTATTAAATGTTGTGTAACAAATCTGCATTATTGTTATAGTTATTTCTCATACAATCTGTTATTGATTTTTTCCAAGCCCAAAGAGATTTAAAGTAAAGATATGCTATTTATAACTATACAGCCGGCTTAGAAATCGCCCGGAATATCGGAATACATATCCTCACATTAGGTAAATATTAAACATTATAATTATTTTTAGCTTCTGATGTATCATTTGCTAAATAGTCACTCCAAATTCAACGCGAGGTTAAGTTTTTCATTAGACATAATCAGTCGCGACTTTGTCGCTCGTGATTTTTTTCAGAAAAACACAACCTCTTGTTAGATAACAGTTGATAAATCTGAGTTTCACACCAACTATATTTTTTAACTTTTAATTTATTGCGTATATTTTGTGTTTCTTTGCTGGTCCATTTTTGTCAAACCTAGGAGTGGACGTAAAAATGTCACCTGTGCAGCTTGCAAATTTTATTTTATTTTAGAATTTAGTATCCAATTTTCGCTGCTATATTTCAATCCTGATTTTGCTGTTATATTGTGTAAACTCAATTTGGTTGAGGTTACATTTATTTACCAAAATTTATTTTTATGACTCCATTTATTGCAATGTATTTCTGTAACTTTATCTCTGTGTTATTTCTTATATCAGATATTAGGTGACGGAGGTATTGAATTCAGAAACTTGTTCCATGTTTTTTTCCATCAATTCTATTTTAAACTCTTCTCAAGTGATTTCTGCACATACCCACACATTTTTTGGGAAGACATTTTCAAATCCAACTTTTTTGTTATATTATTTAACTGTGTGCTCCCATCTGCAATTCGCTCTGTAACACTCGAAATAGAGAAAATAAAAAAAATTATATATATATATATATATATATATATATATATATATATATATATATTCTAGCTCCTATTTAACCCTACGTCGGATAGGCTAACAAGACATTGCTACTCACTTGTTAGTTGTATTATTCCATTGGGAGTGCACCTGCATGCAGGTAGGAGGGAACTGTCTTTTCGCACCTACTGTATTGACTTCCAATCAAAAAGTTTGTACCCTTACAAAATGAATAATTGTAACACAATGTGTCATAAACCTATCTATAATTGTAATAAATCTTGCTCAATCCTATAAAAAATGAATTGAAGATAGAGAATAGTCTCCCCTCTACCTTTGAATGTGGAATCGATCCTAATAGATCTCTTCGCTTTCCATTCTCGCTTCGGTTTTTCCAAATTGCAGTTATCATAAGTAATGTCACGAGAGATTTCCAAATCAACGATAAATTCACAAGTCACGAAGTGACGGGTGAATTTATGTAGAGGATTTGGAAATCAAGAGTGGCATTTGTTAGGACTATTTAATGAATGAAATTAAGCTGTTTACTCAAAAATCATTATTTAAATATAGTTATTATAAAATATTTATATATTTAATGTAAACAGCTATGTTTGAAAACAAATCAGAATTGTGTGGTTATGTTTCATTTGTTATTCGCTGCAACTTCATCATATTATTTATTCCCAAATAGGATAGCAAGATTGTAAGAATGCACCCTAGTGGAGAAAAATGAAACACGTCAAATTGTATATTATAACCAATATTAAAGGTTATTAATTTATGTTTTAGTAAACAATTCAGTAAAATCATTATTTAAAAACACATTATTGAACACACAATTATCAAATGTGTAGTTCGAAGGAATCTGTTCACTATTTGTCATATTCAATGTATTTGTTGGAGAGTCAGTGATTGCAAAATAATGCTCTGACCTCTCAGAATATTTAAAAAAAGGAAACAGAAGAGAATGTACAAATTATAGAGGAATAAGTTTATTAAATTCAGCTTATAAGATATATGCAACAATTTTATCATATAGAATAAATAAAATAACTGAAACAATATTACGTGAGGAACAAAATGGGTTTAGAAAGGGTAGATCAACTATAGATTGCGTTTTTACAATGACCCAATTGATAGAAACAAAATTAATTTACCCCCGTATATAGCTTTTGTTGATTATACTAAAACATTTGATACTGTTAAGTAGAAATAAATTATGGAACATACTAGAAATGAAAGGAATTCCTCAGCACCTTATAAGAGCCATTCAGAGTTTATATATAGAAACAAATTTTAAAATAGACTGCGGAGATAAAATTAGTAAACAAAAAATAGAAATAAACCAGGGAGTATGCAAGGGTGTCCGTTGTCACCAGTATTATTTAATATATACTTTGACCATGTCATAAATGAATGGCAAGAACAAATTAATATAAATAGTGTATTGACAACTCTTTTTGCAGACGATCAAGTAATAATGACAGCATCAGAAAATGTTTTACAACAATTCCTTTATACTTTAAATAATCTCTCTCTCTAAAATACAATTTAAGAATATCTACATCTAAAACAAAAATATTAGCTCCGAAAGGAAAATGTGCAATAAGAACAAAAATAGTGATAAACAATGTAATTATAGACCAAGTTCAGAATTTTAATTATTTGAGATGTCATTTAGGCAATGACAGAAATTTAGATAAATACACTAAAATACAGCGATTCAATTATCTATGTGGCACAATTAAACGTATTTAATTGAATAAAACTATAAAATAAACTATTTTAAAATTTTGCAAAGTATTGGCAGTTCCATCTCTTATCTATGGATGTGAAGCCTGGACATTAACAAAGGCAGATAGTAAGCAAATAGAGGCTGCAGAAATGAAGATGTTGAGAGCAATAGTAGGATACCAAAGGACCGATAAAAAAAACGAAGATATAAGAACAGAACTTAATATATTTAATCTCTGTGAAAGAATAAAATATTATCAAAATGCTTACCTTCAGCACGTATTACGAATGAATGAACAGCGCATACCAAGAAGAATGTATAATTATAAACCAAAAGGGAGAAGATTGTTGGGAAGACCACCATTGAAGAGATGGAAGGACCAATTCTACCTATAATGAGATCGGAACAGGCCATTGGGCTTAATCATTGTTGTTGTTGATGATGATGATGACCTGTCAGAATATTAAAAAGGAGGAGCTTTCTTTATCACAAAAGGAGGAGCTGATAAAGTGAAACATGACTGCCATTGGTTGTAAAACAAAATTCATTGAAACGTTATTGGTCATTGATTCCCATTTGGGACATGAGTTAAATAGTCTTCCTAATTTTTATGTAGAAATTACCCTGATACAGAAAAAAAAGCCCTTTATTCGCTTGCACACTGCATTGCATAGCTGCAATTATTTAATGCGTCAGATCAGACAATTCTATAAAATAACTAGAATACACAAAAAATAAATAAAATAAGGGAAAACGAGGTGAGTTGTTTTATGTATGATATCGTTAATGAACCGATAATTTGCTTGATCTATTGGATCAGATGGAAAATAATAATTATGGCGATCCCTTCAAGTTGGTGTGAAATCAGTTCCGCTCGGTAAGTAGGAAGCTCAGCGAGATGCACAGTAATTAAAACTCAACTTTCATATTTCAATTAAATGCAGAAACTCGATACGCGAAATCCAATCCATCCAGCAATGTACCAAGTAAATAGCAATTTCACGTGTACTGTTTCATCAGCCAGAGAGAGGGATTTAAAAAGTGTATCCATATTTATTCAGTAAAATTGTAATGTTAAAATTCTCAGGAACTTATATTTTGATCCCATAAAACACCATTAAATTTTCATAATGTTGATTTGCCACTATTTATCCTCTAAATTTCAGCATCATGACTTCCATCTGCACTAATTTTTGTCCCCAAATATATACATATTCGTCACATGCTTATATTTTTCCAGGCCCGTCATTCCCGCAAACATGGGAATTAAAATGTAGAACAATAAGTAAATTAAATTCTGCAGAAATATATTTTTGGAGGCGTTTCAGCTGGAATTTCTAGAAGAGATAAAATAAAGAAACAGTGCAATTAAACAAAATATTAATGTTCAAACTTCAATTGAATAGTTGCCAAAAAAAAAAAAAAGAGATTTAACCAACAAAAATTCGAAAGTTGAGTTTTCAGTGGATAAGTGATCTATTCGGAGAATATCACGGCATGGCGCATGTAAACTATCCCTGCTCTCTTTCAGAACTGTTTTATTCCATTTTTAAAGTTGGCATTCAAGCGAATAGTGAACTATACGTAACAAAATGGCGGAAGAAGTTAGTCAAGACGTGAGTAGCAGTGGTATGAATTAGATCTGCTTTGGGGGCCAACTATTCAATTGTGGATTTCATAAAAAAACAAACAATTGAAATGGTATCGTCATGTAAAAAGAAAAAGAAAAGACAGATGCTCAAGAAGAATACTAGAATGGTTGCCACTTGGTAGAAGAAGAAGAAAAACGGCCAAAATAACCGTGGATTGATGGTGTCACATCCATATACTATAACTGGGAGATAAACATTTATATATATTTTCACTTAACGTTTTGAGAGAATGGGATGACAAAGAATCCCTATAATACATAATGCACGCATTTCCAGAATAAGCCTATGTTTAATGCAATTTGTGCACCTCATTCTTTGTTTATAATTATTGTTCCTAGGTATTTGAATTCAGCCACTTCTTCAAAATTTCCTTCATTTTTCATTACCTATTAATTACCATTATATAATGTATTTCTATGAGTGAACATACAGGGTGATTCAGAATAAGTATTACAGACGTTTGGAGGTTGTAGAGAGGGCTTAGTAAATAAAGTTCTGAATAAGGAACCCGAGTTCGGAAACGTAGAATTGATGTAAATAAATTTTGAAGATCAAACACATTGGGCTTGATATTTCGTGACTTGTGTTTCAGAATAAGTATTACAGACTTTTAGGGGTTGTAATACGCCTGTCGAATCGGAGAAGATTTTCTTGCACGAATTCTGGCGATAGCAGAAATTTTATTGAGCACATACTAGGTCTTGTGGGGCGTGTGTATGAAAACATGCGTCACAGGTACAACTTTGTGCAACGAACAACAGGTCCGCCACATGGAACCACACTTGTAGTACAACTCCTAGAAGTTAGTAATACTTATTTACCGAACTCACAGGACACAAGATATAAGCCCATTGTGTCTCGATCTTCAAACTACCTACGTCTTCTTTTCTTCTTCCTTTCATGTGATATACACTACCGTTTGAAGGGTCTGCCCAAAGATTTTCAAACTTATTTTACATCGAAATGGTAAGTTTTCGGACATGGGTTCCTTATCAAAACTTTATCTACTAAGTCCCCTCTACAACCCCTAGAAGTCTGTAATGCCTATTTTGAATCACTCTGTATATTTAGTTTTATTGAGGTATTTCCTCGCTAACAAAAGTTCGCCTTATGTTTGAAAATATAGGGTATATAAAATGCTCACCATTTCAATGTAGAGCTAAAATGTATACCATTTTCTACAAACCAGTAATAGTCCTTACTATCTAGACCATTAATTTCATAAGAACACTACATGAAGTACAACAAAGCAGGTTTCTTGATGTCATAGAAAATACTTCACAATAAATGAGAAAAGTTTTTAGGATGGGGATGATGGGTGCTGCAGATATCAGAACAGGGGATGGAGTGAGGGATAAAAATTGCCGCGTATGTAACGTTTCTGGCTCATTACTCTTTTCAGAAGACTCTAGGGGCTGTTTGTGGTCCGTTAGTTCCTTTTCTTGTCGGCAGGTGGTCCTGATGTTCATTTGTCGTTTGTTTGTGCGGGGGTGGAGGTTCCAGCGGACCATGCGGAAAACACAAAAAGATGATACAGTCTGTTTTGTACAAAATGCAGCGTACATCATCCATTAACTACGCTATCAGCAAGAGTCAATGCTACCAACTCACGTCTGCCTTTATTAACCTTTAAACGCCGTAGTGTAGTGGTTAAGGCACTGAGCTACAAGCCGGAGGGTCGAGGGTTCAAGTCCCGTTGGGGTCAGGATTTTTAAACTGACCCAAACCCGCTGGCGGCACTATGGCCCTGAGGTCGACTCAGCCTCTAACGGAAATGAGTACCAGACGCTTGTTCTGGGGGTAAAGGCGGCCGTCACGCAGGGCTGACAACCCAGCTGACATAAAGTGCCGATTGTCTAGGAAAAGTGGGAGCCTTAACCTCCTACTACCCCAAGGGCTTCCGGGCCTGTTGTGGGATCACTTTACTTTACTAAATTTACACTGCAATATGTTAATATACATCGGTTTAATTTAGGCCTAATTTAAACGTTTAACGATCAAGTATTGCTAAATAAAACAATAAAATAAATACCTGGCAGGTACTGTTGTCTTCAACTAAATAAAAAAATATGAACTGTAGGCCTTTCGGAAATGGGCTTCCATCAACAGCAGAAGTATATGCTCTACCAACTGTTGTTTTTCTGGAGCATTACAGGAACAAGATATATGGAGAATTAGAACGAACCAGGAATTGAAAGAATTATATAGGGATTTAGATGTGGTAGGATATATTAGAAGAAAGATACTGTAATGGGTAGGACATGTGTTGTGGTTGGAGCAGGAAAGGGGTGCAAGAAATATTTTAGAAGGGAAAGCAGAAGGAAGAAGGAAGGTTGGAAGACAGAAACTAAGATGGTTAGATAAGGTTGAAGAAGACTTAAGACAATTGAATGTTAAAAGATGGAAACAGAAAGCTAGGAATAGAAGATGAAGGTTTATGAAGGAGGCCAAGGTTCTTAGAGGACCGTAGAGCCAAAGGAAGAAGAACAACTACTTGTTTTGCGACTTTTTGACATCAGCCTAGATTAGACATTGAGGATGTGATAAATATATCAGCAGAATTTATAAGTGAGTCAGCATGGAACATATAATTCTGCTCACAATTAAATTGTAAATTAAGGATATCTATCTTCATCATGGAAAAAAAGCGAAAACATCTGAATAGGTAGGTTCATATATAATTTTTTGTCATAAATAAATAAGAAATGGAGGAAGTTTCTAATTAATAGTAACATCTTATCTTGTATTCAGTCTTATTTCCCGTAAAATACGATGTTGCCTAAGAACAATATTTCTACCGATGACAGTTCCGTACACAATTCAGTCATATAGCGGGTAAAACTAATACCTCGGGCAATAGGCCTAGATGAAGTAATATCTTAAGACATTTATTTACAGTACAACTGGAATAGAACAGAAATACTTTTTTATTCGGGTAATCTACGGTTCGTACACAAATATATCACAGTAGTGCCTAGAATATAGGTCGCGGTGGAGCAGTGGTTATGCTTCTTGCCTCTGGTTCCGAGGGTCGCGGGTTCAAACCTGGCCGAAGTCGATGGATTTTTAGGACGGAAAAATCCAAAGAGCGAGTCCTCCGGAAGGGACTTTAAGCCGTGGGTCCAGAGTCTGAAATTTTTTAGGCTCGTAAAATATCCTTAAGCCTGAATAAAGAGGCCTCTAAGCAAAATTTACCGACATCAACGTTCTAGTAATACCTTAGTTGCCTGTTAGATGTCTCAGGGTTCGGTGTGTTGACCACATGACATCTATGAGCAAATAAGGTCACTAAAATTAACTTGTAATATTATAATACAATAATCAGAAGCATTATTATCTATGGAGCTGATGTGTGGGCTTTAAATGCACAAATGAAAAAAAATTGCTCGCCACTGAAATGGACTACTGGAGACGTGCTGCAAGAATATCCAGGAAGGATAAAATCAGAAATTCATATATAAATGAAAAAATGCAGGTACAATATTCAATATTAGATTTTATAAAGAAGAAACAATTAAATTGGTACGGACACATTAGAAGAATGGAAGAAGGAAGACTACCTAAGATAATCATGGATTGGGAACCACAGGGAAGGAAAAAAAAAGGGTAGACCAACTGTTATACGTGGATTCAGGGAATCAATGAAGCTAAGAGGGAATGGGAATAGAAGAAGATATATGGATGAACAGACAGGAATGGAAAAATGTGTTGAAACAAATGTGTAGTTAACTCTGAACATGGGTACCGGAAAAATGTATATTCATTGTAAAAGCCGGAATAATAAAAAAAAATAATGATATTGTGAAAAGAAAAATTAATGTCTGAACCAGGAATCAAACCGTGGACCTCTAGTTCTCCAGACTAGTGTGCAGCCCACTACACCATTCGAGACTTGGACAAACATTAACAATTCTTTCCACATATACAAATCTATAATTCTCGTTTCGTCCGTTGTCAGGTAGGTGTCACTGCCATCGCCAGCGACCGGCTTCGTTTAGAAGTAACTATATTTGAGAATTTTGCACCACCACTTTTATAAGCAGTAAACGATGTTATTTAACATTTTCCAATACTGTTATTTTAACACAGTTCCAATAATGGATCATATTATGATATTGTGAAAAGAAAAATTAATGTGGACTGCGCACTAGTCTGGAGAACTAGAGATCCACGGTTCGATTCCTGGTTCAGACAATTTTTCTTTTCACAATATCATTATAATATTATAATATGATCCATTATTGGAACTGTGTTAAAATGACAGTATTGGAAAATGTTAAAAATAAAATTAACTTGGTGTAGTAACTTCTTACAAAGGAGAGGCTATAGCTCAAAAATGGGCTGCGCCATTATAGATAAATAGATAGTGCTAGAGGAAATACTGGGATTCTAAAATAGGAAAGAAGACAGTCTATAATTAAATGGACGGCGTTATTCATCAACCGGTTATGCGTCATTATCGAAGAGAAAAATATGTTTAAAGTTTTAGTTAATCTTCATTATTTATTGCAACGCCAAACTAAGAATACCAGATTTTGCAAGTTATTTTCCTTGTTTGACAGTTGTGCATTAACAATCTAAAAGCGGGGACATTTGGCGCTTAGCTGCATGATGCAAAATTCATATTAGCATTTATGAAGATATGATTTCATAGCCGTTTGTTCAAAACGAAGAATATCTCATAGGGCTGATGACGTTTACATTTTTCTTTAATAATTAGGCCATACTGGCCTTATTATTTGGCGCTAAAAGTGTGCGTACACTTACTCCATGTGTCAGTGCAACAGATTGCATCAAGATATATTTTATTTTAATGGTGCTTAGCAGGTTTATGTAAAACATCGTCCAAATGCAAAACATGTTTTGATACCTACTTGCATGTAAATGTGCTGTATTTTTGAACCTGTATATTTAACGGAAATAGGAGAGTTCTAACCAATTCAAATAAATTTTAAAATGTGCAATAACAGAGGAAGTAGAAGAAGAAAGTGTAAGCCTGGGGGCAAGGATGTAAATCCCTGCAAGGCATTGCTTTGATAGCAGATCCCAGAGAATTGTGTCCAAAACGTTTGATATTCTATAACATTGTCTCCGCAGACACTTAGCCAACACAATCACTGCATTGTCTCATAACACAAGCGTCTCAGCCTTGTTTATTCTCGCACATCAGTTACTTAATACACATTTGTTTTTATTTTAACATTTGGGGTCATTCAGCATGTGTAATTTAATGAATACACTTTTTCCTTTGTTATTAGTTGTTGTGCCTCTCACTCCATAAGTGAATATTTTGTGTTTATATCCCTCATATTTGCTAATACTGTCGTGCGTTGCTACGCCTAAATAAATGAAATATTAAACGTTAATTAAATTGTATGGTATACGCTGATACAAACCAAACATGGCGGTTGCTAGTCGGTTTTCAATTTCGGATTTCAGGTAAACCTCCACTTCTAATTGCCGGATTTCAGTCATTTTGGATAACACCTACCTGGGTTAATTTTAATAGGTTATACTGAGTTTCATTGTGAAACATCGAAAATTGTGACCGCTAGAGCGATTTTTAAATTTTCACTTCAAGTGAACTCCTACACCTAATGGTTTTAGAGGGTCCAATTGTGAATCTAAACCACCCAGGGATTCATTCAAACGCACAAAACATGTTATCAAAATCGGTCCAATCGTTTAGGAGGTGTTCAGTGACAAACACACGTACAGAAGAATTATACAGTATATGTAAAGATAAGACTTAAAATTTTGATTTAATTTACATTCGGCATCGAAAGCAACTGTTTCCTTCTGGTTTAAAAAATATATTGTTACTGCCAGGTAGAGCCGGATAGTTGTAAGAGGCATCTAAGACGCCGCTTCAAAAACTGAAAACAGTTCTCTGCCAATAATGTATTCGCATTTTTAATGGTGTTTCCATGTCTACTCCACCTGGATATAATTATCTTAACAGAGTAGCAACTTTTGTCTTTTGCAGTATCATTTGTTGGTAAAAATTTATTCTAGTGAGTAAAACGTGACAACACCGCTTGATATGCTAATTCGTTTGCCCGCAAAATATACCTAACTAACCACAAAGCAAAGCGTCTGTAAACTAAATGACTGAGCCGACTATACTTGCAGCTTTTTCCATAAACGTGAATACCTTGATTTTATATCCCTCATATTTTGTATAGTGTTCTGAGGCAAGTCTTTCTTTGCAATCATAGCTTTTTCATGCTATGCTTAGCAGTTTTACTAGGGAATTATAGGCGTGGTAGCTTCCCGTTGCTTTCCACACCGGGATGATGATGATGACCAGATGATGTTCGGGGAAATTTTGGGCCTCAAAGATACCTGACATTTGTCTTACAGGTGACGAAAAATCCCGAAAGAAACTCACCCAAGAAGCCCGGTCCGACCGGGAGTCGAGCCCGCTGCGTTACTCAATCTCTAATAAAAATGAGTATCAGATGCTTATTCTGGGGGTAAAAGCGAATTATCGACCTTCTGGAATGTAGAATATTGTAAAAAAATAATAATAGGCAATGAATATATTTTGCTATTACTTACGGATATCATACATGTATGGATAATATATTTACGATAAAATAATGTATAAACAAAAGAAGAGAATATAACAAGGAAACACACATGGCTTTTATTGATTTTGTCAAGGCATTTGATAAAGTAGACAGAGGAAAACTTTGGACAATTTTAAAAGAAAAAGGAATTCCGAAACACTTAATAGCAGCTATAAAGAGTTTGTACTGGAACACAAATTTTGTTATAAAAACTAGAAATGAAGTAAGTAAAAATAAAATTCATACTAATTTAGGAGTTAAACAAGGATGCAGTATCTCTCCAGTTTTGTTTAACCTATACATCAATGATATAATAAAAAAATGGAACGAAGAAACAAATAAAGGAATAAAATTAGATAAAACACACTATTTGAAAACATTATTATATACTGATGGCCAGGTAATAATAGCAAATACGGAAGACGAGCTTCAAAGGAATATTTTTAAATTACATAATATATGTGAACAATATAATCTCAAAATATCCATAGAAAAAACTAAGGTAATGGCATTCCAAGGGAAAAATCAAATCAGATCCAAAATAGTAATAGGAAACAAAATCATAGAACAGGTGAACCATCTCAATTGTCTAGGATGTGACATTTCATTTAATTATGATAATGATATAACTAATAAAATAGCAAAATTCCAGGGAATATGTGGTACGATAAAACGATCACTAAATAATAAAACAACAATTTTATAAAACATTGGCAGTACCGGTACTGCTCTATGGATAAGAAGTCTGGATACATAAAAAACAAGATCTAAGTAGGATAACGGCAGCAGAAATTAAATTTTTGAGATCTGTTAAAGGGTGCACTAAGGAAGACAGAATCAAGAACACAGAAATAAGACAGGAACTTGAAATATTTGCAATAACTGATAAAATAGATACATATAGACAAAAATGAAGCAACACATATACAGAATGAATGAAGATAGATATCCAAAACAAATAACAAAATACAAACCTAAAGGCACCCGAGATGTGGGCAGACCTAGAAAGAGATGGGCTGAAGTCGGAACGGGTCAACAGACCTAATCCATGAATGCAGATGATGATGATGACTTACGGATACCATCACATTTGCGAAAATAGAAAGCTGGTACCATGGCTAAAAAAAAGAATCAGATAAATCACCCATGAATTTTGCAACTGGAAAACGCTAATAGGAAATGAAACTTATCACATTTTTTTGAAAACTCAAACCAATTTCAAAATTAGAAATTTTGAATGGAATAACTCACAAGAAAATGCTCTGTTGAGTAACACTAAAAAGTAAACATCCATAAAACTAAATACATGTTCACACACAGAAATACATTATATAATAGAAATGGACATGTAATGACAAATTACGGGAATGTTGAAGAAGTGGCTGAATTCAAATACCTAGAAACAATAATTATACAACAGGAATGAGATGCACCAAGAAATAAAATATAGGCTCAATTATGGAAATGCATGTTATTATGTATTATAGGGACTCTTGTCATCCCAACTTCTCTCAAAAAACGTTAAACTGAAAATATATAAACTTGTTATTCTCCCAGTTATATTATATGGATGTGAAACATGGACCTTTACTTTAAGGGAGGAAAAAATATTACGAGTATTTGAGAAAAAAGTTCTTAGGAACATTTTTGGACCAAAAAAAAGGTGAACAGACAGGTGAATGGAGAAGACTACATAGCACTTAGTTTCATGAACTTTATAAGAAACCAGGTATAATAAGAACAGTTAAGTCTTGAAGATTGCGATGGGCAGGACATGTAGCACGAATGGGAAATGGAAGAGGGTCATGGAAACTCTTTCTGCATTCCTAGATATCATATATGATATAAAGGGTAAAATCTTGGTTGAGACTAAAGGTATCATATATCATACCTTGAACAAAAACCCATTAAATGCCCCTCCCAAACAAATCAAAGTCTTTGAATTTTTGAAAATTTATTTTATTTCTGCATTCCTAGATATCATATATGATATAAAGGGCAAAATCTTGGTTGAGACTAAAGGTATCATATATCATACCTTGAACAGAAACCCATTAAATGCCCCTCCCAAACAAATCAAAGTCTTTGAATTTTTGAAAATTTATTTTATTTCTGCATTCCTAGATATCATATATGATATAAATGGCAAAATCTTGGTTGAGACTAAAGGTATCATATATCATAACCTTGAACAGAAACCCATTAAATGCCCCTCCCAAACAAATCAAAGTCTTTGAATTTTTGAAAATTTATTTTATTTCTGCATTCCTAGATATCATATATGATATAAAGGGCAAAATCTTGGTTGAGACTAAAGGTATCATATATCATACCTTGAACAGAAACCCATTAAATGCCCCTCCCAAACAAATCAAAGTCTTTGAATTTTTGAAAATTTATTTTATTTCTGCATTCCTAGATATCATATATGATATAAAGGGTAAAATCTTGGTTGAGACTAAAGGTATCATATATCATACCTTGAACAAAAACCCATTAAATGCCCCTCCCAAACAAATCAAAGTCTTTGAATTTTTGAAAATTTATTTTATTTCTGCATTCCTAGATATCATATATGATATAAAGGGCAAAATCTTGGTTGAGACTAAAGGTATCATATATCATACCTTGAACAGAAACCCATTAAATGCCCCTCCCAAACAAATCAAAGTCTTTGAATTTTTGAAAATTTATTTTATTTCTGCATTCCTAGATATCATATATGATATAAAGGGTAAAATCTTGGTTGAGACTAAAGGTATCATATATCATACCTTGAACAGAAACCCATTAAATGCCCCTCCCAAACAAATCAAAGTCTTTGAATTTTTGAAAATTTGTTATTTTAACCGCTATGAAGCCATTAAACGCGAAAATAAAATTACAATTGACGAATTTTCAATTCAGGACTACCAAAATATTTTGAACTCCCAATTTTTTATCAGGCCCCCTAGAAAATTTTCTTCGGCACGCAGGGAGTTAGAGAGAAAACGCAGAAAAATATATTTAAAAATGTACTATTTTTGCTGAAGCTCTTATGGTGCATTTTTCTAGAATGTTTAAACCGTTAAGTAACCCAGCATGAACAATTTGTGTTTCTAAGCCCTGAAATTCGCAATGTATCCTATAGGATATATTAATTAGTTTATTTATTTATATTTTTATTATTCCGGCTTTATAATGAATATACATTTTTCCGGTACCCATGTTCACAGTTAACTACACATTTGTTTCAACACATTTTTCCATTCTTGTCTGTTCATCCATATATCTTCATCTATTTCCCATTCCCTCTTAGTTTCATTGATTCCCTGAATCCACGTAATATTTGGTCTACCCTTCTTTTTCCTTCCCTGTGGTACCCAATCCATGATTATCTTAGGTAGTCTTCCTTCTTCCATGCTTCTAATGTGTCCGTACCAATTTAATTGTTTCTTCTTTATAATATCTAATATTGAATATTGTACCTGCATTTTTCCTTTTATATATGAATTTCTGATGTTATCCTTCCTGGATATTCTTGCAGCACGTCTAGAGTAGTCCATTTCAGTGGCGAGTAATTTTTTTTTTTCATTTGTGCATTTAAAGCCCACACATCAGCTCCATAGGTAATAATGCTTCTGATTATTGTATTAAAAATAGTTTTTTTTTTTGTTTCTTTGAAGATATGTTTGTCCCATACTATTCCATTTAGGGCAGATATAGCATACTTTCCTATATTGATCCTGTTTCTTATCTCTGTTTCTTGTTTTCCATCTTTAGTAATTTTAATTCCCAAATACTTATATTCTTCAGTGTATTTAATTGTCCCTAAATTTTTTCTAGTATTAAATCTTGAGGAAGATCCCCTATTGTCGTATATCTAGATTTATCCATATTGATCTTTAAACCCCACAAACTATATTCTTGTATTAATTTTCTAGTGAGGTATTCTATATCTTCAAATTCTTGAGTCAATATCAATTGGTCATCTGCAAACTGGAGTGTATATATTGTTGAATTATCATCTAGTGGTATTCCCATCGGTTTACATTTCTTTTTCCATTGTTATTTTATTTAACATATTTAATAAAACATAAGAAAAGAAACGAGTAGAAATTAATTAAATATGTGGAGAATTACACAATATACCTAATAATAATAGTCATGTAAGGTATCGTTTTCAGTGCGGTCCGCAACATTCAAATAATTGACACGAGAAATGGGTGCTTTGTCAATTTAAGGACTAGTTTCATAACATTATATTGAGTTAAATTTGATAAAACTAAATTTGAAAAGAAGTGTTTTTCTCTCAGTAAAATAAGATGAGTTTCTAGGAGGCAAGCAGTGCACTGGATTTAAGGAAATTTGTAAGCTGGGGGTAATGGTTTGTCGTCAGGATAGAAAGCAATCAATCACACGATTCCACGCAGAGACTCTATGGGAGGGCGGGCACACATCCCAATATAATACTATTTATTGATTAGCAATGTTTCTTTCGCTTCTAAAAAAAAGTCCAAGGAGACGCCTAGTCGCCATATTTTTGATGGATGATAACACTTCTTGCCACGAGAGGCGCTTATATCACGCTATCATTAATCACAAGAGCACATAACAAATACGTGATCGTCAGATTTTTTTCCCCAACCTCCCTTAGTCACGTGACATGGGCTTCCTGTGGGGAATTCTTACTTATGATTGGTAACATTTTTGTTCCGCTTGTTGATTTCCGGTTAGTGGACAGGAAGTGGATGTAGAATCACCCACCAATCAACTCGAGCACAATGGCGACATTTATTGACTTCAGGAATTAGTGGAGTAGTTTTTCTCCCCAACAGAAGATGCTATAGTTTCCTACAATACTTCAAATCTAAAGCAATAAATAGTGCCAGTTATTTAATCTGTTTGTTAAAAAAAGTACATCATACAAAATCATTACAAATAGAAATGAGGCGCACAAAGAAATTAACCAGGTTCAATTCTGAAAATGTATGTTATAATACATTACAGGGACTCTTATCGTCTCAACTTTTCTAAAAAAATAAACTGGAAATATATAAATCTTTTATTGTCCTAGTTATATTATATGGATGCGAAACATGAACTCTTACTTTAAGGGAGGAGAAAAGATTACTTGATTTTAAGAAAAAAGTTCTTACGAAAATTTGGTATTAGAAGATTCGAAAGATATCATTAATATTTGTAACAAAATAAATATTTGGGAGTTAAAACAAATGATGATGGAAACAATGATTTGGAAATAACAAAAATAATAGTTGAAGGTCGATCTGCAATAGTTACGTTGAATGGAATTTTGTGGGATACACAGGTATTAAACTTATTTACTCACTGGCACTATCGAACCCGTAGGTTCATGGCCGTGCGGACATAAGCTCTCCATACATCCCTATCCTGAGCTAATGCTTTCCAATCATTCCCTGTATAATCTACTTCCCTCAAATCATAGTTAATGTTATTTTCCCACCTCATTCTTGGTCTACCAACTGGGCGTTTTCCCTCTGGCTTTAATAAAAGAAACTAAAATCCATAACTTATTTAAATCAGTAGTAAGAAGTTTAATGACGTAAGGAGCAGAAACGTGGACTATAAATGCCAAATTTAAGTAAAAATTGCAATCTACAGAAATGGATTTTAAGACCTGCACGGTGCTCTGAATCAGACAGGATCAGAAATAGAATTCTTCTTCTTCTTCTTCTTCTTCCTTCCAAGTATTAGGCCGAGGCCTGTTACGATCCTATAGAAAATTTTCCCTTATGGGAAATTCTCGTATAAGACTTGAAAGCATAATAATAGTCCCTTCGATTGGTTGCTGGCCAAAGGAAGGCAAGACCAGTGATGGGGCTGCCATCTTATAGCCTCTGGTCAGGCTTTTCTGGAGAAGAAAAGAAAATAAAGGAAAGAAGAAATGGAAAAAAGGAAGGACTCCCTAGCCCTCGGATGCCCTAATAGCGTCGGGGTCGAAAAAACAAGAGTTAACCAAGAGAGGTTAGATAGTAAAGTTAAAAGAGTGCAAAACACAAGTAAGTGGAAGAAATGTTTTGCACAGCTTGGGCACCTTGTGGTCGCCATCCACATATCCCCTAGATGAGGACCCCTGAGGGGCAGAATCCCAGAAAAATTGTCTTTAATGAAACAATTACACAATTTGTGGGAAATAAACAATTACAATGGTTTGGACATGTGAAGAGGGTGAATGAAGAGAGATTGCCGGTTAGGAGTTTGGAGTGGATTCCAAATGGGAGGAAAAGAGGAGGGAGACCTAAGAAGACATGGATAGAGGGAATAATTTGATGAAGGACAGGGGACTGCAGGATGGTGACTGCAAGGATATATATGAATGGAGGAAGAGGATCAAAACTTAATATTGTTACATACATTTAAAACCTGTTAAAATAAAGGAAAGTTTTTGGATTAAAGAGAGAAGAACAGACAGGCGAATGGAGAAGACTAGTTAACTAGGACGGATTTCTATGACCTAACAAGCACAGATTTTATGACTTAAAACTTTAAAATATGATCAAATATGACTGCTACAAACAGACGCCTACAAATTCTCTCATGAAGAAAGCAGCATCCACAAATTTTCTTCATCCAGAAAATTCCAATCTCATTGGTTAGGATTGAACCCAAAATAATCGGATTTCAAACCGTTATTCTAAGGTTACAAACAAAAAAGTGAATTATATAAGACATATGGTTTCTTAGGTAAGAGATCAATTAAATATTTTTACCCCTCAGGGGTCCTCATCTAGGGGATATGTGGATGGCGACCACAAGGTGCCCAAGCTGAGCAAAACATTTCTTCCACTTACTTGTGTTTTGCACTCTTTTAACTTTACTATCTAACCTCTCTTGGTTAACTCTTGTTTTTTCGACCCCGATGCTATTAGGGCATCCGAGGGCTAGGGAGTCTTTCCTTTCTTCCATTTCTTCTTTCCTTTATTTTCTTTTCTTCTCCAAAAAAGCCTGACCAGAGGCTATAAGATGGCAGGCCCATCACTGGTCTTGCCTTCCTTTGGCCAGCAACCAATCGAAGGGACTATTATTATGCTTTCAAGTCTTATACGAGAATTTTCCGGAAGACGCTGGAGGGAAAATTTTCTGTAGGATCGTAACAGGCCTTGGCCTAATACTTGGAAGGAAGAAGAAGAAATTGACGGATAAAATTGACAAACGAAGACAAAATTGGTACGAACATCTACTAAAAATGCCAGAAGATAGACCTAAAATGATTTTAAACTACAGACCCACAGGATCTAGAAGTCAAGGAAGACCATTTGCTAGATGGAAAGAAGTCGGAACGGGCCAGAAGGCCTAAGCCTTGATGTTGATGATATTTTTATGGTAAAATGAAGAACAAAATTATAAATTAATGCCCATTTTTGTACAGACTAATTAATGTTTAGGCCTATTGTTTCTCAAAACAATTTTATAGCCCTGTACCATAACCGAGGATCTAATGCATCATTTCATGGGTCCAGAACTAATAATATCTGAATGGATAACTGTCTATTATATGATTAACAGTCCAACGCTGTGGTCTCGAGGTAGCGTGCTGCCTTGTGACGCAGCGGGCCCGGGTTCGATTCCCGGTCGGGGCAGTTTTTCTGGGTGAGGTTTTGCTCGGGTTTTTTCTTCACCTGTAAGACAAATGTCAGGAAAACTTTATGGAATAATATGGCCATCATCATCCTTCACCGGTGTGGTAAGCAACGGGAAGCTTCCACACCTATAATTCCCAAGTAAAGCTGCAAAGCATAGCATGTAAATGCTATGATTGCAGAGAAAGACCTGCCCTCGGGCAGAATTACTATGGATGGATGGATATGATTAACATATGTGATTGCGGAGCCAACAGTCGGTTACTAAGACAGTGCCTTTTTTTAAAGTGGATTTTCAATGAACAAATGAGGAAAACGATAAACAATTTTCTTATAGTGAGTTATAAGTTAGTAACAATAAAAACAACTGCATGGCGCGACACGCATAGAAGGCCCTCGACCTACCAGCCACTGCTGACCTCACATTTACACGCGTTAATCACAGAGGTGAACGATCATCCAGCCAGTGTAGGAGTGACATGCGGTCAGCATGTCGTGTCCCACAACCGTTATAGCTGGTTTTCACAACTACCCAAATGCCTCAAGATGTTGGACGGGAACCGGTCCCATATTGACCGAAATTCCATGAGAAAATTTCTTCCCCCATGGAGACTCGAACCAGCGCAAGTCCCGTAGTTCTGCGCCAAGGGATCTTGCCTTAACCAGTTAGTAACAATAAGTCTGTTACCAAGAGGAGTTTTAGATTTAGTAACCTTGTTAGGAGAATATAAGCACCTTCGAACACTCTAGATTAGTTTTTTTTTCCTTCTTTCAAAAAATGTACGCTGTCCAAAATCATCAATATGCATGATTCATTATCACAATTTCCTTTTTAAAATACAATATTACTTACTTACTTACTTACTCACTGGCACTATCGAACCCGTAGGTTCATGGCCGCACGGACATAAGCTCTCCATACATCCCTATCCTGAGCTAATGCTTTCCAATCATTCCCTGTATAATCTACTTCCCTCAAATCACAGATAATGTTGTTCTCCCACCTCATTCTTGGTCTACCAACTGGGCGTTTTCCTTCTGGCTTTCCTACAAGAAGTTTCCATGCATGTCTTTCATTCCCCATACGCGCAACATGTCCTGCCCATCGCAGTCTACGGGACTTAACTGTTCTTATTATATCTGGCTTCCTATAAAGACCATGTAGTTCATTGTTATGTAGTCTTCTCCATTCACCTGTCTGTTCATCTCTCTTTGGTCCAAAAATTTTCCTAAGAACTTTATTCTCAAATACTCGTAATCTCCTTTCCTCCCTTAAAGTAAGAGTCCATGTTTCGCACCCATATAATATAACTGGTAGAATAATAGTTTTATATATTTTCAGCTTAACGTTTTTTGAAAGGAGTTGGGACATCAAAAGTCTCTGCAATGCATAATAGCATGCATTTCCAGAATTGAGCCTATGTTTAATTTCTTTGTGCATCTCATTCCTATTTGTGATTATTGTTCCTAGGTATTTGAATTGAGCCAATTCCTCAAAATTTCCCTCATTTGTCGTTAGCTGTCCATTTCCATTATATAATGTATTTCTACGTGTGACCATATATTTAGTTTTACTGATATTTACTTCCAGTCCTAATTTCTTAGGGTTACTCAATAGTGTGGTGCGTGTTGGCATTCTAGGGATCTTCCTCGCTATCAGCCAGTTAGTTACGACAATCATCAGCATAAACGTACAGAGTTTATTAATACCATTTCAAAGGGGTAAGACTTCCTCATTCTCTAAAGATTTAATGGCATGATCTAGATACAAAATTAAATAGTAGAGGAGATAGTGCATCTCCTTGCTTCAACCCATTTCTGGGATTCAAAAGGTGTATATAAGAACTGTTTGCCGATCAAGCACACGTACTCGTTGAGCCATGTAGACACATTAGTATAAGTATAACTAAACTTTTTTAGGAATTCCGAACTCCCAAGCAGGGTTACCGTATAACCTCTCCCTCTTAATCGAATCATATGCGTTTTTGAAGTCTACATATAGTTGATGTATAAGTTACCATTATATTCCCATTTTCGTTTCTTATCAAATCTGTCTCAAACTAAAAATATGATCTGTTGTAGACCTGTTTCTTCTAAAATGCGCATCAGATGATCTCTTAGTAGGAATGTCATCAATATAGGGAGTAAGTCTGCATACTAATATATATTTGTTAGAATTTTGTACGACGTTGAAAAGTAATGAGATTGGCCCCATCTATGTTGTGCCAATCAGTTTTATCTCCTTTCTTATAAATTGGACGACGATAATTGATTCCTTCAATTCATCTGGAAAACTTCTTTTTCCCAAATCATACTAAGCAAATTTCCTTTTTAAAATACAATATTACAAAATAATTGTCACTGCTCTTAATTTCTCATTCAAAATGGCACCTGAGAAGAATGCAGTTCACTAGCATTTTCCTGACTATTTAACTAATGCCACAACCTGCTAGTCAATGACCAATCAAGCTTCAATGAATGTTGTTTTAACAACGCAATGGACAAGACGTATTTCACCTCGCTTCTTTATCGATTTCTCTTTATCAGCTCATGCTTTTGTGATAAAGAAAGCTCCTCATTGTTAATGTTCTGAGACAGGTCAAAGCATTAATTTTCTAAACCAAATACATTGAATATAGCAAATAATGAAAAGATTCCTTGATTTTACTGAGTTGTTTACTAAAAAAATAAACGAATAACCCGTAATGTTGATTATGATATATAGTTTGATATGTTTAATTATTTCTCCACTTGGGGTGCACTCTTACAATATTGCGATCTTATTTGGCAATAAATAATATGATCAAGCAGCAATAAATGAACATAACCTCACATTTCTGACTTGTTTTCAAACATCGCCGTTTACATTAAATATAAATATTTTAAAATAGCTATAGTTAAACAGTGATTTGTGAGTAAACAGCTTAATTTTATTCGTTAAATAGTCCTAACAAATGCCACTCTTTATTTCCAAATTCTTTAGATAAATTCACTCCTCACTTCGTGTGTCGTGAATTTATCGATAATTTGGAAATCACTCGTGGCATTACTTATGATAATTTTCACAATTCTGAATATTTCTCAATTATTACTTTTCTGTTCTTTTCTTAAATCACATATCTACAAAATGTATACCAGATTTTCTTAACTACAGGATAAAAAAATATTTTTTAAAAATGTATTCCAATACTGGAATTTTTTAACTTATTGGTAAAATTATTTTTTAGATGAAGTATTGATGCTACAGAAGAGATTTTAGTATATTTTGTTTCTCTATGTATAATATACTTGCACCTAAAATTTCAATATATTACCGCAAATATTTTTGAAATTATAACGAAAACAGGATTAAAAAATAAAAGTTAAGCAACGAAATTATTGAAGGTTGTATGGATGGAGGGTATTTAAAAGTCAAACTCAGATGACAAACTGTCATGTTATAACTCGTAACTCAATACCTAATTTCAAGTTAATTAAATTTAGAATGCCCATTTTTGATAAGAAGGAATAAATTTAAAATTACATTTTTTGATCCTCAAAGGTATCACGCCCTCAAAATACAATTTAATTGGAAACTGAAGTGAGATCTATATTTGCTGCAATTTATAATGCAATAATTTAATTGATTATATATATGTTTATATACAGATTTTCAATGTTTACGCATATTTCTGTGTCTAAAGTTTTATTTTATTTCTCCACTCATCTCTATCCATCCACTCCGTATCCTCCAGTCCATTTGTTCTCATTCCAGTTCTTATTTCTTGTATCCACAAGTTTCGAGGTCTTCCTTTCCTTTTTTTTTTCCAGGTGGACATAATTCCAATATTCTTCTGGGTAGCCTTTCTTCTTGCATTGGTCGTGCATGCCCATACCAATTTAATTACTTGTATCTTATATAATCTACTATTGAATATCTAATATTCATTTTTTTCTCGAATGTCAAGTATTTCTTGTATTTTCTCATTTTGAATACCTTGCTGCTTTCCTCAAGAAATATATTTCCAACGACATAAGTTTTTATTCTAATTATTGAATTTTCAAACTTCAGCTTCATATGTGACAGTACTTCTCACTATTAAATTATATACAGTATTTGTAACTTATTTTTACTGGTTATATGTCTGTTCCATAGGACTCCATTTATCATTGCTGCTATTGTTCTACCTTTATTTATTCTGTTTTTAATATCACTTTCTTGTTTATCATCTTTATGTACTTTATCTAATTTCAATTATAACAACAGAAAATTGGGTGCTATATCATTAAATGGATATATACGTTTGAAGTCTTCTTAAGGCCTAAAGCTCTTGAAGTACGAAAATATATTATCTATTAAAATATAAAAAATAATCTGCGGACATATTATTTTTTGTCCCTTCTGGCTATCCATTGTTCAAATGTGATTGCGAATGTAAAACTTTAGGATAGTACAGACTAATAATATAGAAAGATGTATTGGAATTGGGGGTGTGGCCTTTTCTTGCAAATCAAGGTGCAGGGGTTCTTTATGACACTGCGCCTGATCGTTATGCTTAACACATGTCTTGTTAGAGATTTCCATCTCACCTTATCCGTAACATATATCACAATAATAAATCAACCACATTTAAACTGTTGTAAATCAGTTGTTCAACCTATTATTCATATACAATAGCGTTACTCAACTGATGAACAGCGGTCACGGGAGTTCATCAGAAAAATCATATTTCAGTTTTAATTACTACAATTTTCTTAAATAAATGTCTTATAGAAATGCTTAAAGAAGAATAACGTTTTTGCACGATAGTGCGTTCTGTCGTACTTACAAGAATGGCGGCCATGATTGAAAGTACAATTTCCTAAATTTCGAGGTTGCCAACTTATAAATAACTAAACTATACTGTAATATTACAAATGACCTAACTAGGGCGGGAAGTAAAACCACTGCCCTTTATGTATACTATGCACAATGTATAAACAAATAATATATACAAAATGTAATGTTAATATACATTATACGAAACAAATCACTGTATTTTAAATGAACTGAATTTTTTAAAAACAATATTGAAAGTTCACTTAACAAAATCAGTAGGTCTACTTCGGCCACTTTCTGAATGAAATGTATGTTTGTTTTTTTTCATATCTTGATTTAGATTTATTTTGCACTAAAGAAGCACACTCAACTTCCCACGCTTCTTCAATTTCGTCATTTTGACTACCATAATTCATACTTGCCGCCATTTTATGCATGATTGGTGTCATGGCCTGCTGTACTCTAAACTAAGTTATTTTCGTAATTTAGCGCATTATCATTGGCGAGACAGCTAAGGTCAGTCAGTTGTTTATCATGAACGCAAATATTTCCAATAAATATATTGTTTTACTATTATTTATTATTTTGAAAACACTATCGTCCAAAAAATAATGTACAACACACGTTTGTGAAGTGTTTTACAGAACCTCGGAAATTAAAAACCGAGCGACGGCGAGGTCTTTAATCATTTCCTCGCTTCTGTAAAAACAACTTCCCAACCTCGCATTGTTATTTACTATTACTAATATTTGGGAACACTGATAATAATACCTGTTACAACACTGATTTCCTTGATGAGAAACAACACAAGAGAAGTATATCCTTTACTTATTTGCAAATTGACATAATTAAATTTCAATTTAAAGATGCACTATCTCCTGTACTATTCAATTCTGTACTAGAGCACTAGAGCGTGCCATCAAATATTTATACGAAGAAGAAGGCTGGTGTTAATAGGCTGTTAATTTATGCTGATGATGTAATATTATTGGGTGATTGCGAGGAGATGCTAAGAGCCGACACACACAATCTACGGAGAGTATTGAGTAACAGTAAGAAATTGCGGCTAGAAATAAACATCAATAAAATTAAATTCAAACATTATATAATGAAATGGACATTTAATGATAAATCGGGGAAATTTTGAAAAAAAAAATGGATGAAATACCTAGGAACAATAATTACAAATAGGAATGAGATTTACAAAGAAATCAAACATAGGCTCAATTCTGGAAATGTGTGCTATTATGTATCACATGGATCTTGTCATCCCAACTTCTCTCAAAAAAACGTTAAACTGACTATTTAACTCATGCCCCAAATGGGAGTCAATGACCAATCACGTTTCAATGATTTCTGTTTTACAACCAATGAGAGTCGTGTTTCACGAAATATTTATCAGTGTTATAATTACCATATTAAAGAAAGCTCCTCCTTTTTAATATTCTGAACAGGTCTGACCATTATTTTGCAGTGACTGAGCCTGTGAGAAATACGGCTACCAGATTGTATATATAGTGCATGAATGTCAACACATGCCGCATGCGGGAGTTAATATAAAAACATTTGTAGCAATTGATTATACCACCAAAAAAAGAAACCACTGTTTGCACTTTCTTAAATGTATTTTTTCCCAGGTAACAATCCAGAAAAATATAATTGTCATATTTACATCATACGACATCAGAAATGAATTAATATACAGTTTGATGTGTTTCATTTTTTCTCCACTAGAGAGCATTCTTACAATATTGCGTTCCTTTGGCAATAAATAGTATGATCTGGTTGCAGTGATAAACAAAAGAAGCAGATGAAGCGTGCCTATCGTTTCTCATTTGTTTTCAAACATCGCCGTTCACATTAAATATATAAATATTTTAAAATAACTACAGTTAAATAATGATTTGTGAGTAAACAGCTTAATTTTATTCGTTAAATAGTCCTAACAAATGCCACTATTGATTTCCAAATTCTCTAGATAAATTGGAAATCACTCGTGGCATTACTTATGAAAATTTATAGAGCTGTTATTTTCCCAGTTAAGTTATATGGATGCGAAACATGGACTCTTAGCGGCTCCAGGTTGAGGAACCAGCTATAACGGCTGGGGGACTCGACATGCTAACCACATGTCACCCCTACACTGGTTGTTGATCATCTACCTCTGTGATTGACACATGTGGATGTGAAGGGCCATCAGCCGGCTGGTAAAAGGGCAACCGCTGGAAAGTGGAAAGACCCTCAATCGGAACAATAAGTATGGTAGCAAAAATTAAAACAATATTAAAACCAATAGTTATGTTTGGAAGCGGATCACGGACATTATCAGAAAAAAATAAGTAGGCTCTACATGTTAAATACAAGGGGGAAAAATATTAAGATATATGGAGCAGTACAGGAACAAAGCATATGGAGAATTAGAACGAACCAGGAATTGAAATAATTATATAGGGCTTTAGATCTGGTAGGAGTTATTAGAATAAATAGACTGAAATGGGTAGGACATGTGTTGTGGATGTAGCAAGAAAAAGGTGCAAGAAAGATTTTAGAAGGGAAACCGGAGGGAAGAAGAAAGGTTGGAAGACAGGAACTAAGATGGTTAGATAAGGTTGAGGAAGACATAAAACCAACTGAAGGTTAAAAGATGGAGACAGAAAGCCAGGAATAGAGAAGAATGAGCAGATATTATGAAGGAGGCAAGGTTCTTAGAGCACCGTAGAGCCAAAGGAAGAAGAAGAAAAAGAAGAAAATTATACTGGGGATCCTGGAAAATATTAGCTCAGGATAAGGATGTATGGAGTGCTTACATTCGCATTGCTATTAACCTACGAGTTCGAAAGTGCCAGTGCATTAGTTTTTAGTAGACCTATCCATTGCAAGGAATATCTCAATAGGTCTACTAATAAAATTTATATTAAATTACGTTGAGGTGAATAGTCATAAAATAAAAATGAAAATATATACCTTTTGGCAGATGCCGTCGTCCTAAATTGTGCTAAAATATTGTATTTAAAATATTAACTGGAGGTCATGCGGAAATTTATTTTCATCATCAGCAGATTGAGTATATGCCACTAGCATGTTGCTTTACGACGTAGACGTTAAAGTGTCGTTGATAGCAACAACAGCTAGTGACATATTCATCTTGCTGATGATGGAAGTTAACTTCTGAAAGGCCTTCAGTTAATATTTTAAGTACAACATTATAACACAGTTGAGGGCGACGGCACCTGCCAAAAGGTACATGGTGTCCATAAAGTCTTTCCAACATAAAACTTTCTATAATATGGAAACTATAAAAGTTAGAGTTGTGTGGTTTGTGGCAGATGCAAGACAAACTACCAAAGTTTCTTTTGTTGTTGTTGGTTTTAGGTATAATCTACAATGACGTCAAACCAGGAGAAAAAGCTAAGTGTGTTTTATGGTACCATGACACACAGTCGCAAAAGCAGGACTGGCTCCATAGCTTGTGTTATCTGAACCTTATAAGCATACAGATAAAGTCGCTTATGTAAAATTTCTTTGCACAGTAGTTGCTTCTCAGTCCAGTCTACCTTCCACCTTTCTGGGAAAGTAAATCGGCACAATGTAAGAATATAGAATTCACAAAATCCTCATGTCGGATATGGCTTAGATATTTTGCGGGCGACAAGAGGTGCACATGTGGAAGTACACTGGCATTGCTTCACAAACTTTGAGAGTTTGTCTTTCATCTGCCACAAACTACACAATTCTAACTTGTATAGTTTTCATTTTATAGCAAGTTCTAATGTTGGAAAGACTTAATGGACACGGTGTATGTATGTGTGTGTGTGTGTGTGTATATATATTATTCAATGCCACCAACTTGTCATTTTTCGACTTTCTGGTATTATCTCCTGGCATGACGTTATTGTAACCCATTTCTGAGGTTTGGGGACCTTGGAAGGCGGAGTTACGCAGTCCCGATGATTATGATAGGTGATGTTGATTGTAATGATATGGCAGGGGAGGCCTTAATCCTAAATTTAATGAATATGTTATTGAAGACTATTTGATTCGTACCCCAAATGGGAGTCAATGACCAATCACGTATCAATGAATTTTGTTTTATAACCAATCACAGTAGTGTTTCACCTACTTAGGTTTATCATATTAAAGAAAGCTCCTCCTTTTTAATATTCTGAACAGGCCAGAGCATTATTTTGCAGTGACTGACTCTCTAAGAAATACGTTGAATATAGCAATTTACATAATATTAAGATGTAAGAATCGTAGAATGCATGTGGCGTCCAGATTGTATATAGGCTATAGTGTACGAATGTAACCAGGTACCGCTTGCGAGATACAATAGAAAAAAATTGTAGCAATTGATTATACCACAATAAAAAGAAACCGCTGTTTGCACTTTCTTAAACGTATTATTTCTCAGGTATTTACGTTCCAGAAAAATATATTTACATCATAGGACATCAGAAATTAATTAATAACCTATAGGCCTGATGTTGATTATAATATACAGTTTGATGTGTTTCAGTTTTTCTTCACTAGGGTGCATTCTTACAATATAAATAATATGGTCTGGTTGCAGTGGATGAACAAATAAAACATAACAAACGTTTCTCATCTGTTTTCAAACATCGCAGTTTACATTAAATATATAAATATTTTAAAATAAATATATTTAAATAATTATTTGTGAGTAAACAGCTTAATTTTATTCCTTAAATAGTCCTAACAAATGCCACTCTTGATTTCCAAATTATCTGGATAAATTGGAAATCACTCATGGCATTAATTCTGATAATTATGGCATGATGATGTTCGGGGACCGTTTGAGCTTTAAAGTTTCCTGACATTTGTCTTACAGATGAGGAAAAACCCCGAAAAAACCATCACCTTAGAAACTTGTCCCGACCGGGGATCGAACCCGGGCCCGCTGCGTGACAAGGCAGCACGCTACCTCGAGACCACAGCTGACTTTAAAATAAAAAAAATAAACACGTGAATCGATATTTGAGTCCATTAAGTTGCATTATCCGATGGTAAAGTCATGTCACAGTTGTTGTACGACATGTGATATCATAAGAAACAAAAGAAAGGAGTAAGGTGTCCTTTTCCAAGGAGGGAGGTAGTTTATGTGTACGTCACACGTAGGGGGCTGTGTTAGAATAAATACCACTCGGCGGGGAGTCCCCCGTGATGAATGGCCCCAACACCTACCACGAGTTATGTCTCGATAGCGAGATTAATTCTGTGTTTGAGTGATAGTTACAACTCCTCTGGAATTTGTTCACCAACATCATCAGCTAACTTTACAGGATTGATTCCAACTTTCTCACCACGGGCTTTACTTTATCTCCTACATCACTCATATCTGTCTGTTTCCACCACGCATGCGCCTACTTAACCTTGAACCCCACACCAAACGAGTTCTGGTAAGAGCTATACGTGGTGTTCATCCTAAACACATAAATTTAACTTAATTAAAACAATATGAAATAAGATAATACACAATAACTAATACCTGGAACAAGTACAAAATTATAACTATTTCGGATATGAAAGTCATAAAGTTCTGAGGAAATTTTTTGGGCCAAAAAAAGAGATGAACAGACAGGTGAATGGAAAAAACTACATAATACAGTAAAACTTGCTCAAAGCGGAATCGCATGGGACCAGTTTATTTTTCCACATTAGACAAAATTCCGCATTATAAAAAAACTAAAACGTATTCTCTTCTTCTTCTTCTGCTTCATGAAATTAGGCCTTTTGACCTGTTTTCACATCAAGTGGGATTTAATGAATCCTCCCATCTAGTAAATGGGCGTCCAACATTTCTATGTCCTATTGGTTTGTACTTTAGTAATAGCTGAGGGATTCTATCTGTAGGCATTCTCTTGACATGTTCATACCAGTTGTTTCTCATGTTGTCAATTCTATTTGTTAAATTGAAAATATTTAAGTCATTCCTAATATCCTCACTTCTTTTCTTGTCCAAAATTGTCACACCTGCTACTGAACGTAGGAACTTCATTTCTGCAGTTTCTATTTTCCTTCTGTCTGAACGGTTAAGAGTCCAATTTTCACTTGCATATGTTAAGACAAGCACTGCCATAATTTTGTAAAATTTTAGTTGTGTGCTCCTCAAAGTTTTATTTTTCAGTGTCCGTCTTATAGTGCCACACATTCTGTAAAATCTATTTAATTTAATATTAATATCTTCCTTCTGGCAGTATGATACATTGCATCCTAAATAATTAAAATTGTTCACCTGTTGTATTATACTGTTATTAATACTGATTTTACACCTCATATGGTCTTTCCCGTTGAATGCCATTACTTTCGATTTACTTTCAGAGATTCATCTTAGATTATAGAGTACCTTGGATTAATTATAGTTCCGCTGCCGTTGAAAAGTGAAGTTAGTATGTACGACCGACATCGACGGTATTGCGTGTTTAAACAGTCCCGTTTCATCAGCGTTAAATTGTCTCCTAGGCGCGTATCCTGATATTAAAGTATGCAGTTTCTGTTTCCGCTCACTAACTACACTTTTGTCCACATCCTTTGATTCCCCGCAAATTTCATTCCACACTACAGTATATCGTCTTTTAAAACTATACAGCCAGCCTGAAGATGCCTTGAAATCCTTATTCCCTAGGGATTTAGCAACGGCTAGAGCGTCACTCTGGAGCATCGGTCCGAAAATTTGGATATTTTTTGATCGTGCACTTGTAAAACACTCCTACACTACTTGGTTGATACCTTCATTTGTTGTTTTTTTTTCTTCTCATTTGACTACTTCCTTGCATCCATTCATTCATTATTTATTCTTTGTGTGTTTAAAGTCTCGAACTAGAGAATTTCCACATTTAAATTTAGTCATTATTTCGGGCACTGAGAGTTTTTCTTTTTATCTTCACCACTTTCAATTTTTCGTTTAATGACAATGATACATACATTTCAGCCATCTTTATTCCGTAAATTCAGAACGCTAGCTGTGTAAGATCAGTCTCAGAACTTAAACAAATTTCAGATTTTACAGCGCAATGGTTATTTGTAAGACAGGTACTGTATTTGTATTTCGCATAACGGGTGTGCAGTGTGGCCGAAAGAAAATTTCAGGTAGAATCTCTACTTTACCTGGCGCGGCGGCAATTTTTTTTGACCCAACCGAAATTCAATGAAGTGGAAACTAATTTCTTTCTCTCTCTGTCTTTCCGCTTTATATTTTTTTCGTGATATGTGTAGAAATATCCTTCCGTTTCCGCATTGGACAGATTCCGTTTTTATGCAAAATAAATACACGTAAAATTATTATTATTTTGTCGGGACCAATAAATTTGTTCACATTGGACAGATTTCCACATTATTCATGTTCCGGATTAAACAAGTTTCACTGTATAACTATTTAGGATGTAAAAGTCTAAGTTCTGAGGAAATTTTTTGGACCAAAAAGAGATGAATAGACAGGTGAATGGAAAAACTACATAATAGTGAGCTACATTATATGTATATGAAGCCAGATATAATAAGAACAATTAAGTCCCGTAGACTGCGATGGGCAGGACATGTGGCACGTATGGGGGATGAAAAAGGGGAATGGAAGCTTCTGGTAGGAAAACCAGAGGGAAAACGCACAATTTGTAGACCAAAAATGAGATGGGAGAATAACATTATCCATGATTTGAGGGAAGTGGATTATACAGGGGATGATTGTAAAATATTAGCTCAGGACAGAGATGTATGGAGAGGTTATGTACGAGTGTCCATGAACCTATGGGTTCGATAGAGCCAGTGAGTTAGTTTCGTTAGTTTGGATGTGGAAGTCCACCGCTGTCGTCTCGAGGTAGCGTGCTGCCTTGTCAAGCAGCGGGCCCGGGTTCGATTCCCGATCGAGACAAGCTTGCTGCGCGAGTTTTTTTTCCGGGGTTTTTCCTCACCTGTAAGAAAAATATCAGCTAGCTTTAAGGTCCAAAAAGGTCCCCAAAGATCATCTGGCCACATCATTATCAACTTTCACTGGTGTGTAAGCAACAGGAAGCTACCACACTTATAATGCCCTAGTAAAGCTGCAAAGCATAGCATGAATTGCTATATGAAAATTCTATGATTGCAGTGAAAGACCTGTCTTAAGGCAGAACACTACAGTAGTAGGTTGTGAAATATTTTGTCGAAATGAAAAAGATGTGAACAAGAAAATCACCGAATTTACCCAAATCTTCTATAATGGCGTACCCCATTGTTGAGCGATAGCCTCTCCTTTATAAGGAGTTACTAGACCAAGTTAATTTTTAGTTACCTCATTTTCTCATACATGTCATGGATGGCATGCGTTCAACGCACCGACCCAGTGAGACATCTAACAGGCAACTAAGGTATTACTAGTACGTTGACGTGTGTAAATTTTGCATACAAATCTCTTTATTCAGATTTAAGGATATTTTATGCCCTGAAATTCTTCAGACCCGGGACCAGCGTCTTAAAGTCCCTCCCGAAGGACTTTGATCCTTGGATTCTTCCGTCCTAAAAAAATCCATCTACCCCGACCAGGTATGAACCTCGACCCTCGAAACCAGAGAACCCATATCTTAGGAATAATAAATAAATAAAATATCCTCAACTCGTGTCCAACTCAGGGTCGGTATGAGATGAGATGAAGCTCTATATTTATAGAGGTCTGTGAATGATAAGGGTGCCGGCCGACCACTCCTGAAGCACCGTCACATGGACGGATGAACGGCATGAAACGAAATGGATGAGATGAATTTGGAGAAATGGTGGAATGACATTTGTGCCAGGGGAAAACGAGAGAAATCCGGAGAAAAATCTGCCCAAGCTCCGTTTCGTCCACAACGAAACCCACATGGAGTGACCGAGACTCGATCTCGGGACTCCAGCAGTGAGAGGCGAGCGTCTAACAGCTTGCGCCACGCAGCCTGCATAAATTAAGTTAATTAAAACAAAACTAGAAAACTAAAGACGGAATATGGAAAATGGGGATTAAAGATACATTTGGACAAAACGATGTACCGTATATGGTAATCTTATACAGGGTGATTCAAAATTGACTTTACAACTTTACAAGCTTATAGAAATTTATTTAGAAGACCTACAGAATTGGTTTTAGTGCCATATGATAGCACAACTCATCAAGTTTTCACCGACATAGTTTTATAGTATCTAGTTCTCTCACCGCGTGCGCTAATGTAGTTCATATGAAAATGGTTGCTTTCACAGGTGCCGAGCGTGCTCGTTGTGTGTTTTTGTTCGAAGAAACTAAATCTGCGACAATTGTTCAGCGTAGATTTCGTACCCAGTATGGTAAGGATCCTCCTAGCAGGCCAACAATTTATTCTTGGCACCAAACATTTGTTAGGACTGACTGTTCTGTTAGTCATTCCAAGCATATTGGCCGTCCACGTACGGCTGAAGCTGTGGTTGGACAAGTGAGGGATAGCTTTGCTCGGAGCCATAGCGCACGCGGTGAGAGAACTAGGTACTATAAAACTATGTCGGTGAAAACTTGATGAGTTGTGCTATCATATGACATTAACACCAATTCTATAGGTCTTCTAAATAAATTTCTATAAGCTTGTAAAGTTGTAAAGTCAATTTTGAATCACTCTGTATATATAAATCAATGTTTGTTTGTTTGTTTGTTTGTTCGTATTTTATGCGCGGCCATAACGTTCATCCGATTTTGATGTTTTTTTTTGCAAAATGTTCAGAATATTCCCGGGATGAACATAGGCTATAAGAGAGTTGTGATATTCAACCCCTTCAGCTCCAAAAATCACCCTTTGTAGTGAAAAACGTGATTGAAGTTCCTATTTTGACGCTTAAATGGCTTACGTTGCCTAAACCATTACAAATACACCAAATTAAAGTACATAGAATCGAATATCTCAAAAAACTCTTTAAAAAATCCGCGACAGCATATGTTTATCTCATATGGATAAATCACAATAACCATTTTTGTTTTTCATTGATGCCAAGAAGATCGGAATAAGTCGATTCCCGGACAAGCTTCATCCGATTGAGATGGGTTTTTTTTTAAATCTTCAGGAGATTCCGAGGATGAACATAGGCTATAAGGAAGATGAAATATTCAACCTCTTGACCCCTAAAAATCACCCTTTGTAGTGCAAAACGTGAGACAAAGTTCCTATTTTGACGCTTAAATGGCTTACGCTGCCTAGACCATAAAAATACACCAAATTAATGTACACAGAATTGAACATCTCAAAACGCTCTACAAAAAAGTCCGCGGCAGCATATGTTTATCTTCTACGGATAACTCTCAATAACCATTTTTGTCTTTCTTTGATGCCAAGAATATCGGGATAAGCAGATTCCCGAACACTGCACGGTTGTTGGTAAATTTATTTATGAGTAGCAGCGCACGCCGGGTATTAGCTAGTATGAGATAAATCAAAAGATCTGATTTTAGAAGACGGACATGGAAAAATAAAGGGAAATGCCCACCGCTGTGGTCTCGAGGTAGCGTGCTGCCTTGTCACGCAGCGGGCCCGGGTTCGATCCCCGATCGGGACAGTTTTTCTGGGTGAGGTTTTTATCGGGGTTTTTCTCACCTGTAAGACAAATATCAGGAAAACTTTAAGGCCCAAAAGGTCCCCGAAATCATATAGCCATCGCAATCAACATCATTCATATTCATCTTAGATTAAGCTTAGGATTAGGGACTGTCCTGGCGCACCATCATCATCATCATAACACATCATATCATCGGGGCAACGTAACCCCGCCTTCCAGGCGCCCCAACCTGAGAAGTGGGTTACAAGTACGCCATGCCAGGAGAGAACAGCAGGAATGTCGAAAGACAACTTGGGGCATTCGCAAAAAAAGGGTAAATCTGCAATATCAAAATTAAATTGTGTTTTAAGGGATCGAATATAGGTATAAAAAAATTAATACTATGATAAGGAGTAGCCTACAATGGTGCAGAAACATGGGAATTAAAATTTTGCACAATATCTAAATCAAATTCTGCGGAAATGGATTTTTGGATTCGTTCAGCTGGAATTTCTAGAAGAGATAAAATAAGAAACAGTGCAATTAAACAAAAGACAAATGTTCAAACTTCAATTGTAGATTTCACAAAAAAAAAAACAAGAATTTAAAAGTGTTATGCAAAAAGAATATAATTTATGGACTCAAAAACTTCTTGCTCGATTTGAATGGGGATTTTGCTATAATTTAGAGATTTTTCTGGGACAATTAACGTATATAACACATTATCCTACGTACTATAGGGGCGGAGCTAAAAGAAAGAGGGCATCGGAGCACTAAAAAAATAGCTTTTGGACGCTTAAATGGCTTACGCTGTCTAAACCATACCAAATAAACTAAATTAATGTACAGAGAAGTGAATGTCTCAAAAATTTCTACAAAGAAGTACGCGACAGCATATGTCTAACTTTTACGGATAACTCACAATAACCATTTTTGTCTTTCAGCTCATTTATGCCAAGAATTGGGGATAAGTAGATTTCCGGGCAACGCCGGGTAATCAACACGGGGTATCTAAAAATAATTACGATATAAATTTATAATTACTTTCGGTTTTACTTATTCAACTAAACACAAAAACACATTTCATTTATTTAGGTGTAGCAGCGCATTCAGGGTATTAGTCTATACTGGTATATACTATACAATTATTCTGTATGTGTGTTTCTAACTCTACTCCTAAACAACTGGATCGATTTTGATGAAATTTTTTGTGTATGTCTGATTGTGTTCCTCGGTGGTTTAGATTCACAATTGTACCCTCTAAAACCTTTAGGTGTAGGAGTTCACCTGAAAGTTAAACATTAAATATCGCTCTAGCAGACACATTTATCGATGTTTCACAAAGAAACTCAGTATATCATATTAAAATAAACCGAGGTAGTTATTAAACAACAATGAGCGAAATCCGACAATTAGAAGTGGAGATTTACTTGAAACGTGAAATTAAAAACTGCCCGAATTTGATGAATTTGTTTTTGTGCGTTTGAGTAGGTATCTGGATGGTTTAGATTCACTATTGGACTCGGTAGGTGGCGCTGCGATCGGGTTATAGAATATTTTATGTCTGAAATGTAGTCATCTGCATTTTCGACATATTCCGTGCAACAACAATGTGACGTCATCGTGCACGCTTAACAGATTGAAGTGAGGGGTCTTCTTGAGAAACTATTAATAAAACTTCAAGCGCGATAGGACTAGAAGGCCCTTGGCCTACCAGCCGGCAGCTGGCCTCACATCCACATGTGTTAATCACCGAGGTAGACGATCATCTAGCCAGTGTAGGGGATAGTTAGGTCCCCCTGCCGTTATATTGTAAGCTGGTCTTCTCAACCTGGAGTCGCTACTTAGTGTAGCTAACCAAATGCCTCACGATCCTAGGTGGGCACCGGTCCCATAATGGCCGATTTTCCATGAGAAAATTTCTTCCCCCATGGGGATTCGAACCAGCGCAAGTCTCGTAGCTTTGCGCTAAGGCTTCTTGCCTTAACCACTCGGCTACGACGCGGGCTTAAAATTAGTGAATTTTATGGTAAAAAAAGTAACTTAAATTTTTATAGCCCGGCCATGACACGAGAATTGAAAATTCGGGCAGGACGACGTCTGCCGGGTAGGCTAGTATTATATAAAACCCTATCACTGTTAATAAGAGTCTTGTACCATGTGAGTACCGGAATGCTGATGCGTAAGATTGTTAAATGCGCAAAAACTCA